>QVTF01018830.1:600000-954427 GCA_003573665.1 Oxygymnocypris stewartii | reverse complement strand
TTAGTGCAACTAAGCAAATGATGAGAATGGGAGGCCACATATGTTGAAAAGCTTCTTTCTCAGTGAGAAAAAGTTGATAAATGCAATTTTAAGAGCAAAGCTCAAGTACATAAAATTGGTTCTTTCTAATGAAATCAATAGTTTTTTGCAATGCAGAAGACAGATTTTCATGCTGTTTGAGCTTTTTTGCAGAACAAGTCATTTAAGAGCTTAAATTGCACAAAAATCACTTCTTTAGAGCTTCTAAGAACATCAATTCTGTGTTTGTGCAACTAAGCAAATTATGAGAATGCGAGGCCACATATGTTGAAAAAGCTTATTTTTCAGTGAGAAAAGTTGCTAAATGCAATTTTAAGAGCAAAAGCTCAAATACATAAAAAAATGGTTCTTTCTGTTGAAATTAATAGTTTTTTGCCAATGCAGAAGACAGATTTTCATGAGTTTGAGCTTTTTGCAGATCAAGTCATTTAAGAGCTTAGTTGCACAAAATCACTTCTTTAGAGCTTCTAAGAACACCAATTCATGTGTTAGTGCAACTAAGCAAATGATGAGAATGGCGAGGGCCACTAGATGTCTGAAAAGCTTCTTTCTCAGTGAGAAAAAGTTGCTAAATGCAATTTTAAGAGCAAAGCTCAAATACATAAAAAAATGGTTATTTCTATTGAAAATTAATAGTTTTTTCCAATGCAGAAGACAGATTTTCATGAGTTTGAGCTTTTTTTGCAGATCAAGTCATTTTAGAGCTTAGTTGCACAAAATCACTTCTTTAGAGCTTCTAAAGAACACCAATTCCATGTGTTTAGTGCAACTAAGCAAATGATGAGAATGCGAGGCCACTTATGCTGAAAAGCTTCTTTCTCAGTGAGAAAAAGTTGCTAAATGCAATTTTAAGAGCAAAGCTCAAATACATAAAACATGTTTCTTTCTATTGAAATTAATAGTTTTTTGCAATGCAGAAGACAGATTTTCATGAGTTTGAGCTTTTTTGCAGAACAAGTCATTTTAGAGCTTAATTGCACAAAATCACTTCTTTAGAGCTTCAAAGAACACCAATTCTGTGTTTAGTGCAACTAAGCAAATGATGAGAATGCGAGGCCACATATGCTTGAAAAGCTTCTTTCTCAGTGAGAAAAAGTTGCTAAATGCAATTTTAAGAGCAAAGCTCAAATACATGAAAATGTTTCTTTCTAATGAAATTAAATGTTTTTTGCAATGCTAGAAGACAGATTTTCATGTAGTTTGAGCTTTTTTTGCAGAACAAGTCATTTTAGAGCTTAATGCACAAAATCACTTCTTTAGAGCTTCTAAGAACACCAATTCTGTGTTTAGTGCAACTAAGCAAATGATGAGAATGCGAGGCACATATGCTGAAAAGCTTTTTTCTCAGTGAAAAAAGTTGCTAAATGCAATTTTAAGAGCAAAGCTCAAATACATGAAAATGGTTCTTTCTAATGAAATTAATTGTTTTTTGCAATGCAGAAGACAGATTATCATGAGTTTTAGCTTTTTGCAGAACAAGTCATTGTAACAAATCTATGAAGCTATTATTTCAGCTCCGAGGAATTATTAGCTTACAGATCAATATGCTTGCTTAAAGTAATATTATTCTTTGACTTTGATTAATACTGTATTAACGATTCGTCCAGCGATCACTAACATCAGTATATCTTTATCAATTTAGTTTATTTTTGCTCTCGTGGCCAACGATAAACAAAATAAAGGGTTTTATACAATTTGAGTGAGTGGTAACATGACCTTTTTGGCATGAGTTTGAACTGGAAATCACATCCCAGAGACAATTCTTATAAATGAAACAAGGTTTATTTGCTAACTGTATTCTACGGTACATGATCTAAACTACTAAAAATACATAAACACATACACCACACACACACACACACAACACATTCAGAGCTCTCTACCGTTAACGTTAGAATGGTTAAGGGTAGCACTCTTTTCTGTCTCATAACTTTGACTAACCAGAAGATCACGAACATAATTATCCTATGTTTCTGCATTCAGATCAATTCATCATGTTCAGTAAGAAATAGAGACTCTGTTTGGGATACTTGCGTTCATGTAAAGTTTGCCGATGCTCTTTCCATCCCACGTGGTGCCCTTCGGGTTTTCACGGAAGTCTCCGAGGCTTTGTTTCGGAGAACGTGGTTCCTTCGTGTTTCTTCAGTGGCTTTGTTGCTGCTGCGTGACGACGCCGGGAAGGCCCATGTCTGATTGGCGGTCTTGGTTTCTCTGTTGGAGCGCGGAAGATGTTGATCGGCTTGCTGGATTTGTTATTGCGGCTTTTAATAATTATTTTAGATGGTCACTTCGGCCTGCGATGTTAAGGCGGTGACCAGCTCGACCAGATGAAGCCGAAGCTTCCGAGGACGTTGAAGAGCGATGAGAGACGTGGAGGAAGAGCGTGTTTTCGTAGTGTGTCCACTTTTAAACTACTAGGTTTAACCCCGCCCACGGAGGCTTCTTCCAATCAGATTGTTCTTGTGGGACGGAGCCCCGCCCATGTCCTTGGGGAATACCATTTTTACACTTTCATGTGACAAAAAATAACACTTTACCTAAGTATTAAACTCCTACCATGTTTACCCATTTATAATTATCACCAAATCTGTTGTACCTTTGATTAAAAATAATTATGACAGTTTGTATGAAT
This sequence comes from Oxygymnocypris stewartii, assembly GCA_003573665.1. NCBI lineage: Eukaryota > Metazoa > Chordata > Actinopteri > Cypriniformes > Cyprinidae > Oxygymnocypris > Oxygymnocypris stewartii. The sequence continues at coordinate 951,756 of QVTF01018830.1, read as the reverse complement.
CTAAACACCACATTTGGCACACAATGTACATATTCTACCCAGTTAAAGGCACAGATTAAAACATTTTGCATTTCCTAAATAATTCACATTCACACCAAGCATATGAAAGGCAGAGTACAACATTAATATATATCGTTTGTTTGAGTCCACGGTTTTACTATGCAAGGAATAAATGACTGTCTGTGCAACAAAGGAAATGCATGTGGGGGTGGGTCTCCTTTGTCTTCTGACGAAAAGCGCGCACTGTGAGCTGGATGAGGAGGGGGAGGGGCTTTATATCCAGACAGCGAGGCGCCTTTAAGTTAGTGACGTAGGTCGGGTGACCATCTCACTTTCTGCAGTGAGAGGATGAGGAATAAATAATACTGTCTGTTTTTAATTCTCTGCATGTGTGTCTTCATGCTGACGTGGCATTACATCATTTTAGAGCTTAATTGCACAAAATCACTTCTTTAGAGCTTCAAAGAACACCAATTCTGTGTTTAGTGCAACTAAGCAAATGATGAGAATGCGAGGCCACAGATGCTCAAAAGCTTCTTTCTCAGTGAGAAAAAGTTGCTAAATGCAATTTTAAGAGCAAAGCTCAAATACATGAAAAATGTTTCTTTCTAATGAAATTAAATGTTTTTTTGCAATGCAGAAGACAGATTTTCATGAGTTTGAGCTTTTTTGCAGAAAAAGTCATTTTAGAGCTTAATTGCACAAAATCACTTCTTTAGAGCTTCAAAGAACACCAATTCTGTGTTAGTGCAACTAAGCAAATGGTGAGAATGCGAGGCCACATAGGTTGCAAAGCTTCTTTCTCAGTGAGAAAAAGTTGCTAAATGCAATTTTAAGAGCAAAGCTCTAGTACGTGAAAATTGGTTCTTTCTAATGAAATCAAATGTATTTTGCAATGCAGAAGACAGATTTTCATCTGTTTGAGCTTTTTTGCAGAACAAGTCATTTAAGAGCTTAAATTCACAAAATCACTTCTTTAGAGCTTCTACCAACACCAATTCTGTGTTTAGTGCAACCAAGCAAATGATGAGAATGCGAGGCCACAGATGCTGAAAAGCTTCTTTCTCAGTGAGAAAAAGTTGCTACATGCAATTTTAAGAGCAAAGCTCAAATACATAAAAAAATGGTTCTTTCTATTGAAATTTATATTTTTTTCCAATGCAGAAGACAGATTTTCATGAGTTTGAGCTCTTTTTGCAGATCAAGTCATTTAAGAGCTTAAGTGCACAAAATCACTTCTTTAGAGCTTCTAAGAACACCAATTCTGTGTTTAGTGCAACTAAGCAAATGATGAGAATGCGAGGCCACTATGCTGCAAAAGCTTCTTTCTCAGTGAGAAAAAGTTGCTAAATGCAATTTTAAGAGCAAAGCTCAAATACATGAAAAATGTTTCTTTCTAATGAAATTAATAGTTTTTTGCAATGCAGAAGACAGATTTTCATGAGTTTGAGCTTTTTTGCAGAACAAGTCATTTTAGAGCTTAATTGCACAAAATCACTTCTTTAGAGCTTCTAAGAACACCAATTCTGTGTTTAGTGCAACTAAGCAAATGATGAGAATGCGAGGCCACATATGCTTAAAAGCTTCTTTCTCAGTGAGAAAAAGTTGCTAAATGCAATTTTAAGAGCAAAGCTCAAGTACATGAAAAATGTTTCTTTCTAATCAAATAAATGTTTTTTGCAATGCAGAAGACAGATTTTCATGAGTTTGAGCTTTTTTGCAGAACAAGTCATTTTAGAGCTTAATTGCACAAAATCACTTCTTTAGAGCTTCTAAGAACACCAATTCTGTGTTTAGTGCAACTAAGCAAATTATGAGAATGCGAGGCACAGATGCTGAAAAGCTTCTTTCTCAGTGAGAAAAGTTGCTAAATGCAATTTTAAGAGCAAAGCTCAAATACATGAACAAATGTTTCTTTCTAATGAAATTAATTGTTTTTTGCAATGCAGAAGACAGATTTTCATGAGTTTGAGCTTTTTTGCAGAACAAGTCATTTTAGAGCTTAAATGCACAAAATCACTTCTTTAGAGCTTCTAAGAACACCAATTCCTGTGTTTAGTGCAACTAAGCAAATGATGAGAATGCGAGGCCACAGATGCTTCAAAAGCTTCTTTCTCAGTGAGAAAAAGTTGCTACATGCAATTTTAAGAGCAAAGCTCAAATACATGAAAAATGTTTCTTTCTAATGAAATTAATATTTTTTTGCAATGCAGAAGACAGATTTTCATGAGTTTGAGCTCTTTTTGCAGAACAAGTCATTTTAAGAGCTTAAATGCACAAAATCACTTCTTTAGAGCTTCTAAAGAACACCAATTCTGTGTTTAGTGCAACTAAGCAAATGATGAGAATGCGAGGCCACATATGCTGCAAAAGCTTCTTTCTCAGTGAGAAAAAGTTGCTAAATGCAATTTTAAGAGCAAAGCTCAAGTACATGAAAAATGTTTCTTTCTAATGAAATCAAATGTTTTTTGCAATGCAGAAGACAGATTTTCATGAGTTTGAGGCTTTTTGCAGAACAAGTCATTTTAGAGCTTAATTGCACAAAATCACTTCTTTAGAGCTTCTAAGAACACCAATTCTGTGTTTAGTGCAACTAAGCAAATTATGAGAATGCGAGGCACATATGCTGCAAAAGCTTCTTTCTCAGTGAGAAAAAGTTGCTAAATGCAATTTTAAGAGCAAAGCTCAAATACATGAAAATGTTTTCTTTCTAATGAAATTAAATGTTTTTTGCAATGCTGAAGACAGATTTTCATGAGTTTGAGCTTTTTTTGCAGAACAAGCCATTTGAGAGCTTAAAGGACGAAATCACTTCTTTAGAGCTTCTAAGAACACCAATTCTGTGTTTAGTGCAACTAAGCAAATGATGAGAATGCGAGGCCACATATGTTGAAAAGCTTATTTCTCAGTGAGAAAAAGTTGCTAAATGTAATTTTAAGAGCAAAGCTCTAGTACATGAAAATTGGTTCTTTCTAATGAAATCATTTTTTTTTGCAATGCAGAAGACAGATTTTCATCTGTTTAAGCTTTTTTGCAGAACAAGTCATTTAAGAGCTTAAATGCACAAAATCACTTTTTTAGAGCTTCTAAGAACACCAATTATGTGTTTAGTGCAACTAAGCAAATGGTGAGAATGCGAGGCCACAGACGCTGAAAAGCTTCTTTCTCAGTGAGAAAAAGTTGCTAAATGCAATTTTAAGAGAAAAGCTCAACTACATGAAAATGTTTTCTTTCTATTGAAATTAAATGTTTTTTTGCAATGCTGAAGACAGATTTTCATGTGTTTGAGCTTTTTTTGCAGAACAAGTCATTTTAAAGCGTAAAACGCAAAATCAAGTCTTTAGAGATTCTAAGAACACCAATTCCGTGTTTAGTGCAACTAAGCAAATGGTGAGAACGCGAGGCCACAGATGCTGAAAAGCTTCTTTCTCAGTGAGAAAAAGTTGATAAATGCAATTTTAAGAGCAAAGCTCAAGTACATGAAAATTGGTTATTTCTAATGAAATCAAATGTTTTTTGCAATGCTGAAAACAGATTTTCATGTGTTTGAGCTTTTTTGCAGAACAAGTCATTTAAGAGCTTAAATGCACAAAATCACTTCTTTAGAGCTTCTAAGAACACCAATTATGTGTTTAGTGCAACTAAGCAAATGATGAGAATGGGAGGCCACAGATGTTGAAAGCTTATTTTTCAGTGAGAAAAAGTTGCTGAATGCAGTTTTAAGCGCAAAGCTCAAATTAATGAAAAAAAGTTATTTATATTGAAATTAATAGTTTTTTGCAATGCAGAAGACAGATTTTCATGAGTTTGAGCTTTTTTTGCAGAACAAGTCATTTAAGAGCTTAAAGCACAAAATCACTTCTTTAGAGCTTCTAAGAACACCAATTCTGTGTTTAGTGCATCTAAGCAAATGATGAGAATGCGAAGCCACATATGCTGAAAAGCTTATTTCTCAGTAAGAAAAAGTTGCTAAATGCAATTTTAAGAGCAAAGCTCTAGTACATGAAAATTGGTTATTTCTAATGAAATCATTTTTTTTTGCAATGCAGAAGACAGATTTTCATCTGTTTGAGCTTTTTTGCAGAACAAGTCATTTAAGAGCTTAAATTCACAAAATCACTTCTTTAGAGCTTCTACGAACACCAATTCTGTGTTTAGTGCAACCAAGCAAATGATGAGAATGCGAGGCCACAGATGCTGAAAAGCTTCTTTCTCAGTGAGAAAAAGTTGCTACATGCAATTTTAAGAGCAAAGCTCAAATACATAAAAAAATGGTTCTTTCTATTGAAATTAATATTTTTTTCCAATGCAGAAGACAGATTTTCATGAGTTTGAGCTCTTTTTGCAGATCAAGTCATTTAAGAGCTTAGTTGCACAAAATCACTTCTTTAGAGCTTCAAAGAACACCAATTCTGTGTTTAGTGCAACTAAGCAAATGATGAGAATGCGAGGCCACTTATGCTGAAAAGCTTCTTTCTCAGTGAGAAAAAGTTGCTAAATGCAATTTTAAGAGCAAAGCTCAAGTACATGAAAAATGGTTCTTTCTAATGAAATCAAATGTTTTTTGCAATGCAGAAGACAGATTTTCATCTGTTTGAGGGTTTTTGCAGAACAAGTCATTTTAGAGCTTAATTGCACAAAATCACTTCTTTAGAGCTTCTAAGAACACCAATTCTGTGTTTAGTGCAACTAAGCAAATTATGAGAATGCGAGGCACATATGCTGAAAAGCTTCTTTCTCAGTGAAAAAAGTTGCTAAATGCAATTTTAAGAGCAAAGCTCAAATACATGAAAATGTTTTCTTTCTAATGAAATTAAATGTTTTTTGCAATGCTGAAGACAGATTTTCATGTGTTTGAGCTTTTTTTGCAGAACAAGCCATTTGAGAGCTTAAAGCACAAAATCACTTCTTTAGAGCTTCTAAGAACACCAATTCTGTGTTTAGTGCAACTAAGCAAATGATGAGAATGCGAGGCACATATGCTGAAAAGCTTTTTTCTCAGTGAAAAAAGTTGCTAAATGCAATTTTAAGAGCAAAGCTCAAATACATGAACAAATTTTATTTCTATTGAAATTAATTGTTTTTTGCAATGCAGAAGACAGATTTTTATGAGTTTGAGCTTTTTTGCAGAACAAGTCATTTAAGAGCTTAAAGCACGAAATCACGTCTTTAGAGCTTCTAAGAACACCAATTCCGTGTTTAGTGCAACTAAGCAAATGGTGAGAATGGGAGGCCACAGAAGTTGAAAAGCTTATTTTTCAGTGAGAAAAAGTTGCTACATGCAATTTTAAGAGCAAAGCTCAAATACATAAAAAAATGGTTCTTTTTATTGAAATTAATATTTTTTTCCAATGCAGAAGACAGATTTTCATGAGTTTGAGCTCTTTTTGCAGATCAAGTCATTTAAGAGCTTAGTTGCACAAAATCACTTCTTTAGAGCTTCAAAGAACACCAATTCTGTGTTTAGTGCAACTAAGCAAATGATGAGAATGCGAGGCCACTTATGCTGAAAAGCTTCTTTCTCAGTGAGAAAAAGTTGCTAAATGCAATTTTAAGAGCAAAGCTCAAGTACATGAAAAATGGTTATTTCTAATGAAATCAAATGTTTTTTGCAATGCAGAAGACAGATTTTCATCTGTTTGAGGGTTTTTGCAGAACAAGTCATTTTAGAGCTTAATTGCACAAAATCACTTCTTTAGAGCTTCAAAGAACACCAATTCTGTGTTTAGTGCAACTAAGCAAATTATGAGAATGCGAGGCACATATGCTGAAAAGCTTATTTCTCAGTGAGAAAAAGTTGCTAAATGCAATTTTAAGAGCAAAGCTCTAGTACATGAAAATTGGTTCTTTCTAATGAAATCAAATTTTTTTGCAATGCAGAAGACAGATTTTCATCTGTTTAAGCTTTTTTGCAGAACACGTAATTTAAGAGCTTAAATGCACAAAATCACTTCTTTAGAGCTTCTAAGAACACCAATTATGTGTTTAGTGCAACTAAGCAAATGATGAGAATGGGAGGCCACAGATGTTGAAAGCTTATTTTTCAGTGAGAAAAAGTTGCTGAATGCAGTTTTAAGCGCAAAGCTCAAATTAATGAAAAAAGTTCTTTATATTGAAATTAATAGTTTTTTGCAATGCAGAAGACAGATTTTCATGAGTTTGAGCTTTTTTTGCAGAACAAGTCATTTAAGAGCTTAAAGCACAAAATCACTTCTTTAGAGCTTCTAAGAACACCAATTCTGTGTTTAGTGCAACTAAGCAAATGATGAGAATGCGAAGCCACATATGCTGAAAAGCTTATTTCTGAGTGAGAAAAAGTTGCTAAATGCAATTTTAAGAGCAAAGCTCAAGTACATGAAAAATGGTTATTTCTAATGAAATCAAATGTTTTTTGCAATGCAGAAGACAGATTTTCATCTGTTTGAGGGTTTTTGCAGAACAAGTCATTTTAGAGCTTAATTGCACAAAATCACTTCTTTAGAGCTTCAAAGAACACCAATTCTGTGTTTAGTGCAACTAAGCAAATTATGAGAATGCGAGGCACATATGCTGAAAAGCTTCTTTCTCAGTGAAAAAAGTTGCTAAATGCAATTTTAAGAGCAAAGCTCAAATACATGAAAATGTTTTCTTTCTAATGAAATCAAATGTTTTTTGCAATGCTGAAGACAGATTTTCATGTGTTTGAGCTTTTTTTGCAGAACAAGTCATTTGAGAGCTTAAAGGACGAAATCACTTCTTTAGAGCTTCTAAGAACACCAATTCTGTGTTTAGTGCAACTAAGCAAATGATGAGAATGCGAGGCCACATATGTTGAAAAGCTTATTTCTCAGTGAGAAAAAGTTGCTAAATGCAATTTTAAGAGCAAAGCTCTAGTACATGAAAATTGGTTCTTTCTAATGAAATCAAATTTTTTTGCAATGCAGAAGACAGATTTTCATCTGTTTAAGCTTTTTTGCAGAACACGTAATTTAAGAGCTTAAATGCACAAAATCACTTCTTTAGAGCTTCTAAGAACACCAATTATGTGTTTAGTGCAACTAAGCAAATGATGAGAATGGGAGGCCACAGATGTTGAAAGCTTATTTTTCAGTGAGAAAAAGTTGCTGAATGCAGTTTTAAGCGCAAAGCTCAAATTAATGAAAAAAAGTTCTTTATATTGAAATTAATAGTTTTTTGCAATGCAGAAGACAGATTTTCATGAGTTTGAGCTTTTTTTGCAGAACAAGTCATTTAAGAGCTTAAAGCACAAAATCACTTCTTTAGAGCTTCTAAGAACACCAATTCTGTGTTTAGTGCAACTAAGCAAATGATGAGAATGCGAAGCCACATATGCTGAAAAGCTTATTTCTGAGTGAGAAAAAGTTGCTAAATGCAATTTTAAGAGCAAAGCTCTAGTACATGAAAATTGGTTATTTCTAATGAAATCATTTTTTTTTGCAATGCAGAAGACAGATTTTCATCTGTTTAAGCTTTTTTGCAGAACAAGTCATTTAAGAGCGTAAATGCACAAAATCACTTCTTTAGAGCTTCTAAGAACACCAATTATGTGTTTAGTGCAACTAAGCAAATGGTGAGAATGTGAGGCCACAGACGCTGAAAAGCTTCTTTCTCAGTGAGAAAAAGTTGCTAAATGCAATTTTAAGAGAAAAGCTCAACTACATGAAAATGTTTTCTTTCTATTGAAATTAAATGTTTTTTTGCAATGCTGAAGACAGATTTTCATGTGTTTGAGCTTTTTTTGCAGAACAAGTCATTTTAAAGCGTAAAACGCAAAATCAAGTCTTTAGAGATTCTAAGAACACCAATTCCGTGTTTAGTGCAACTAAGCAAATGGTGAGAACGCGAGGCCACAGATGCTGAAAAGCTTCTTTCTCAGTGAGAAAAAGTTGATAAATGCAATTTTAAGAGCAAAGCTCAAGTACATGAAAATTGGTTATTTCTAATGAAATCAAATGTTTTTTGCAATGCTGAAAACAGATTTTCATGTGTTTGAGCTTTTTTTGCAGAACAAGCCATTTGAGAGCTTAAAGGACGAAATCACTTCTTTAGAGCTTCTAAGAACACCAATTCTGTGTTTAGTGCAACTAAGCAAATGATGAGAATGCGAGGCCACATATGTTGAAAAGCTTATTTCTCAGTGAGAAAAAGTTGCTAAATGCAATTTTAAGAGCAAAGCTCTAGTACATGAAAATTGGTTCTTTCTAATGAAATCAAATTTTTTTGCAATGCAGAAGACAGATTTTCATCTGTTTAAGCTTTTTTGCAGAACACGTAATTTAAGAGCTTAAATGCACAAAATCACTTCTTTAGAGCTTCTAAGAACACCAATTATGTGTTTAGTGCAACTAAGCAAATGATGAGAATGGGAGGCCACAGATGTTGAAAGCTTATTTTTCAGTGAGAAAAAGTTGCTGAATGCAGTTTTAAGCGCAAAGCTCAAATTAATGAAAAAAAGTTCTTTATATTGAAATTAATAGTTTTTTGCAATGCAGAAGACAGATTTTCATGAGTTTGAGCTTTTTTTGCAGAACAAGTCATTTAAGAGCTTAAAGCACAAAATCACTTCTTTAGAGCTTCTAAGAACACCAATTCTGTGTTTAGTGCAACTAAGCAAATGATGAGAATGCGAAGCCACATATGCTGAAAAGCTTATTTCTCAGTGAGAAAAAGTTGCTAAATGCAATTTTAAGAGCAAAGCTCTAGTACATGAAAATTGGTTATTTCTAATGAAATCATTTTTTTTTGCAATGCAGAAGACAAATTTTCATCTGTTTAAGCTTTTTTGCAGAACAAGTCATTTAAGAGCTTAAATGCACAAAATCACTTCTTTAGAGCTTCTAAGAACACCAATTCTGTGTTTAGTGCAACTAAGCAAATGGTGAGAATGCGAGGCCACAGACGCTGAAAAGCTTCTTTCTCAGTGAGAAAAAGTTGCTAAATGCAATTTTAAGAGAAAAGCTCAACTACATGAAAATGTTTTCTTTCTATTGAAATTAAATGTTTTTTTGCAATGCTGAAGACAGATTTTCATGTGTTTGAGCTTTTTTTGCAGAACAAGTCATTTTAAAGCGTAAAACGCAAAATCAAGTCTTTAGAGATTCTAAGAACACCAATTCCGTGTTTAGTGCAACTAAGCAAATGGTGAGAACGCGAGGCCACAGATGCTGAAAAGCTTCTTTCTCAGTGAGAAAAAGTTGATAAATGCAATTTTAAGAGCAAAGCTCAAGTACATGAAAATTGGTTATTTCTAATGAAATCAAATGTTTTTTGCAATGCTGAAGACAGATTTTCATGTGTTTGAGCTTTTTTTGCAGAACAAGCCATTTGAGAGCTTAAAGGACGAAATCACTTCTTTAGAGCTTCTAAGAACACCAATTCTGTGTTTAGTGCAACTAAGCAAATGATGAGAATGCGAGGCCACATATGTTGAAAAGCTTATTTCTCAGTGAGAAAAAGTTGCTAAATGCAATTTTAAGAGCAAAGCTCTAGTACATGAAAATTGGTTCTTTCTAATGAAATCAAATGTTTTTTTTTGCAATGCAGAAGACAGATTTTCATCTGTTTGAGGGTTTTTGCAGAACAAGTCATTTAAGAGCTTAAATTCACAAAATCCCTTCTTTAGAGCTTCTAAGAACAAATTATGAGAATGTGAGGCAACAGATGCTGAAAAGCTTCTTTCTCAGTGAGAAGAAGTTTCTAAAGGCAATTTTAAGAGCAAAGCTCAAATACAGAAAAAATGGTTCTATTGAAATGAATAGTTTTTTGCAATACAGAAGACAGATTTTCATGAGTTTGAGCTTTTTTGCAGAACAAGTCATTTTAGAGCTTAATTGCACAAAATCACTTCTTTAGAGATTCAAAGAACACCAATTGTGTGTTTAGTGCAACTAAGCAAATTATGAGAATGCGAGGCCACATATGTTGAAAAGCTTCTTTCTCAGTGAGAAAAAGTTGCTAAATGCGGTTTTAAGAGTAAAGCTCAACTACATGATAAATGGTTCATTCTAATTAAATGAAATGTATTTTGCAATGCAGAAGACAGATTTTCATGTGTTTGAGCTTTTTTTTCAGAACAAGTCATTTAAGAGCTTAAAGCACGAAATCACTTCTTTAGAGCTTCTAAGAACACCAATTCTGTGTTTAGTGCAACTAAGCAAATGATGAGAATGCGAGGCAACAGATGCTCAAACCCTTCTTTCTCAGTGGGAAAAAGTTGCTAAATGCAATTTTGAGAGCAAAGCTCAAGTACATTAAAAATAGTTATTTCTAATGAAATCAAATGTTTTTTGCAATGCAGAAGACAGATTTTCCTGAGTTTGAGATTTTTTGCAGAACAAGTCATTTTAGAGCTTAAATACACAAAATAATTTCTTTAGAGCTTCTATAAACACCAATTCTGTGTTTAGTGCAACTAAGCAAATGATGAGAATGCGAGGCAACAGATGCTCAAATGCTTCTTTCTCAGTGAGAAAAAGTCGCTAAATGCAATTTTAAGAGCAAAGCTCAACTACATGAAAAATGTTTCTAATGAAATTAAATATTTTTTGCAATGCAGAAGACATATTTTCATCTGTTTGAGCTTTTTTTGCAGAACAAGTCATTTAAGAGGTTAAATTCACAAAATCACTTCTTTAGAGCTTCTAAGAACATCAATTCTGTGTTTAGTGTAACTAAGCAAATTATGAGAATGGGAGGCCACATATGCTGAAAAGCTTATTTTTCAGTGAGAAAAAGTTGCTAAAGGCAATTTTAAGAGCAAAGCTCAAATACATAAAAAATGGTTCTATTGAAATGAATTGTTTTTTGCAATACAGAAGACAGATTTTCATGAGTTTGAGCTTTTTTGCAGAACAAGTCATTTTAGAGCTTAATTGCACAAAATCACTTCTTTAGAGCTTCAAAGAACACCAATTGTGTGTTTAGTGCAACTAAGCAAATTATGAGAATGCGAGGCCACATATGTTGAAAAGCTTCTTTCTCAGTGAGAAAAAGTTGCTAAATGCAGTTTTAAGAGTAAAGCTCAACTACATGATAAATGGTTCTTTCTAATTAAATGAAACGTATTTTGCCATGCAGAAGACAGATCTTCATGTGTTTGAGATTTTTTTTGCAGAAAAAGTCATTTTAGAGCTTAAAGCACAAAATCACTTCTTTAGAGCTTCTAAGAACAAATAATGAGAATGTGAGGCAACAGATGCTGAAAAGCTTATTTCTCAGTGAGAAAAAGTTGCTAAATGAAATTTTAAGAGTAAAGCTCAACTACTTGAACATTTTTTCTTTCTAATGAAATTAAATGTTTTAAATCTTTAATTAAAAACTTTAATCTTTTAATCTTAAATTAAATGTTTTTAATCCAGGTCTTGAACCTGGAAAAAGTTGGGGGCATAGACCACCCACCAGCGTCACAGATGTCGTGCACAGGTACACCTGCCAGAAGGCCTTGGAGGCCTCCATACCTTAAGTTTAGTGAGCCTTGACTCCCAAAGGCGAGGGGAGATCAGAGGACTCGAGGTCATAGGATAGCATCCAGATCTACTACTAAGCATAAGCTCCCTGGCCTCCACCGGAGGAAACGTGTAACTAGAGAGTTTTGCCTACTGAAAGGCCACCAAGAGGGGCGTGGTAGTTCGCTATAGCCGCCACGTAGACCTTCAGGGTGGAGTGGGCTAACCCTGCGGAGAAACGGGCCTGCAAGAACTCCAGCATTGTACCAAACAGGCAGTTAACTGGATCAAGCAGGCGGTCTCCGCACCCTGAGTCTCAACTTCAGGGCATACAGTTTCCTTATTGAGGGAGCTCTAGATTGGAGGATGGTCTCTGCAATCTCAGTTGAGAGACCAGAGGCTATGAGTTGTGCCCCCTCGGGAGCCACACCCACAGCTTCCACAGCTCCGAGCGGGGGTGAAAGATCATGCCCGCTGCCAGTGAGGGGAGATCCCTCCTGACAGGAATCCCCCATGGAGAGCCGTCGAGGAGAGAAATCGGGTCAGAGAACTATACTCGGCCTGGCCAGAACGGGGTTTTGCAATAGAAGGACCCCATCCATGCGCACTCTCTCTAGAACTCCCAGGAGCAGAGCGATCAGGGGAAGGCGTACAGACGAAGCCTCGGCCACGATTGTACCATAGCATCCAGCCCCAGCGGAGCTGAATGCCTGCCTCGACAGGATGGCTGCTCCTATATTGCCAAGAAGGGAAGAACCCGATATTAATACGCATTGCCCCCAAAGCACATTTCAGGAACTTCCTGTGATGGGGAAGGAGTATGCATCTTTTAGATCGCTCGTGACCACCAGTCCTCGGATCTGGTGTGAGACACGTGCTTGAAGAGAGCTTTCTGAACTTCAGTCATGTGACTGAGCGGTTCAGTAAGCTTAGATCTAAGAAGGACGCAACCCCTTTCCCAGGAACAATGAAGTACGGCTGTAGAACCCAGATTCTTTGTCTAGAGGAGGGACCACCTCGATGGTCTCCTTCCTCAGGAGAGTGCTCACTTCTTGTTCCATTACCAGAGCCTGCTCGGGACCCACCAGCATGGGAGTGACCCCGTTGAAAGGCTGCGGCAGAGCGCCACATAACCTTGTTCTACAGTGTGCGTGACCCATCGAAACACATTTGGCAGCAGTTTCCATGCTGCCGAATAGACTACTAAGGGAACCAGTCTGTCGAGACTGGTCTCTGGTGTACTTAGAGCGGCTAGCTCGGTGCCCTGAAGCGGGGGACCGGCAGGAGACGGCCGATCTAGCTGCTCTAGAGACCCCCGAAGGGGTGGCGAGCCTCCCAGCTCTGCTACATTTTTGTGCGGAAGAGACTAAGAGAAGCGCTCGCTGGAGACCGCTGCACCCTGGAATACTGGCAGGGTTAGCAGACTGATCTCCTGAGGGCACCGTGTAATGCGGTGTACCCCGCTCTTCCCCAGAGGGGCCTGCCCTCACCAGTCCTGGGCCTTGGCATCAGGACTGCCTCAGAAGCCTCCTATTGGAAACGACGGTCCTCAGACCCACGTCATCTCTTAGGAAGACTAAGGAACCAGAGTCTGCTCAGGCAGATCCCAATGAGACACGCTTGGCAGGGGCTCTCAAGCCGCCGGGTGGCCTACTAAGGGAACCAGTCTCTCGAGACTGGTCCCTGGTGTACTTAGAGCGGCTAGCTCGGTGCCCTGAAGCGGGGGACCGGCAGGAGACGGCCGATCTAGCTGCTCTAGAGACCCCCGAAGGGGTGGCAAGCCTTCCAGCTCCGCTACATTTCTGGGCGGAAGAGACTGAGAGAAGCGCTCGCTGGAGACCGCTGCGCCCTGGAACACTGGCAGGGTTAGCAGACTGATCTCCTGAGGGCACTAAGGAGAGACGGGCACCGTGTAATGTGGTGTACACCGCTCTTCCCCAGAGGGGCCTGCCCTCATAAGTCCTGGGCTGTAGCATCAGGACTGCCTTAGAAGCCTCCTATTGGAAACGACGGTCCTCAGACCCGCGTCATCTCTTAGGAAGACTAAAGAACCAGAGTCTGCTCAGGCAGGACCCAATAAGACACGCTTGGCAGGGGCTCCCACACCGCCAGATGACTTACTAAGGGAACCAGTCTCTTGAGACTGACCTCTGGTGTACTTAGAGCGACTAGATCGGTGCCCTGGAGCGGGGGACCGGCAGGGGACGGCCGATCTAGCTGCTCTAGAGACCCCCAAAGGGGTGGCGAGCCTCCCAGCTCTGCTACATTTCTGGGCGGAAAAGACTGAGAGAAGCGCTCGCTAGAGACCGCTGCGCCCTGGAACACTGGCAGGGTTAGCAGACTGATCTCCTGAGGGCACTGAGGAGAGACGGGCACCGTGTAATGCGGTGTACACCGCTCTTCCCAGAGGGGCCGGCCCTCAAGGCCCTGGACCATTGGCATCAGGGCGTTCTGGCCGAAGACTATCGGTCCGCAGATCTGTCTTCGGCCCGGGAGCGTTACTCTGACTCCGATTCTGGCGAGTACGAGAAGTGACATTCCCCGAGTAAGGAGCTGGAACACGATTGGGGCTGCTCCGCCAAGCAGCCCCAGCTGACCACCTCAACCTCCTTGGAGGAAGAGAGGTAAAAATTGTGCTCTCACTCGAGAAGTACTCTTTTTATTCTTCTCCCAAGAGGCTCTTGTATGCCATATATAATTGTATATATTTCTCTACAATATATATATAAAAATATATATCTAACTTTCATAGTCAGATAAATGCATAATTAATTATTCAAAATTAAATGCAGTCAAACACCCAGACAGGTAAACACGGTCTGAAGTGAAAAATTCATAAATGAACCGAGAATGACCATAATGCGCCTCGGCAACACGCGAGCCACTCGGAACAAAACAAATAAATCTTCTTGGAGAGAAACTGCTGCAGATTAGCGCACTCTCACTTAAGGGGGAAGAACTACAGCTTAGGCTTCCGCCCCGAGAGAGCGCTAGACATGGGGAATACAGGTGGAAATAGGGCGAACCCATCTCCAACCTGTCCGCCAGATCTATGTGCGATCCCCGTGATCTCAATCGCCGCGGTGCCTCAGCAGTAGCGGGACCGTGAGATCATAGGCACGGACACACTCCTCGGAGCATGCCCGGCGGGAGCACAATGCATTGCAGCGGGGAACACACGTTTATTTAGCCCTTCCTTTTTTTCTCAAGAGAGCTGTGTGTGCGCTTCTCTTAGCTCCGCTCCCCAGATATGTTTCTCTCTATAGCTTATTTGTTTTTATTCATTCACAACACGCTTGTGCAAACGTACATTTAGAAAGTTCATCGACATTCTCCCTATCTTCCTCCTCGGAAAAAGACAGACGGAGCGTCGAGCCCTTTCTCTGGGGGGAAGAACCGCGGGGCGGGCTTCCGATCTCAGAAAGTGGGCGGTGGATCTGATGGGAAAGGAAGAAGATAGGGGATCGCCCTTCTTAATTTTTCCATCTAATCCATCTGCGAGCACAGCCACTGCTCCGCCTCAGTGGCAGCGTGGCAGGTGCTGCGAGGACGCAGGTGAAAACTCCCTCCTCAAAGAGAGTCCCTCCCCCCCCCCCGGGAGCGAAGCATACGCAGTGGAAGCCACTCATAATGCGGGCAGTCGGCTCCCTCGAGAGCCGACCCTGCATGCTTCACTCCCAGTCAGACCATCGCAAAAACTGTGTGTATCCCGCTCGTGATATAGCGTGGGCAGGGAGGAACACACAGTCTGTAACGTGATATACTTTCGCCCTTATTTGCCTTTGATATGTCTGCTTCCTAGTCTTTTCCTTCCTTTTCTTTTTTTTTTCTTTCTTATTTCCTATCTTTCTTTGACAAACGATAGTAGGAGACTCACAGAACATATACGTGACTGACACACACAGAGAGCTTTGCTGAATGACAAAAAGCTGACGCCGGCTGCACGTCACGTGCTTTTAAGCATCCTGGTCATGACGTCACCCGCACCTGACGTCTGGCCATCAATTTTGACTGATTACACATATGATTCAGAGCTGGACAATGCTGATGGTGTTCCCCATAGCGTTTACGACGCAGCTGGAGTTCCCGGAGGGGAACTGATATTACAGTAATTGGTAGAAAGAAAAACAGTGTCTGCCGATTACATTTAATGATACATATAATGCTATATTAATGACATAAAAGGGTAGTAAAACATAAAATGAAAAAAAATGATATTCTAGATCTTCTTAGAAAATATAAATTATTTTTGCATCCCACCTCTTAAGTAAATTTCACATGGAATTTTAAGCAGTGTTAACTAAAAATCTTTAGTTGGAAATGCTTAAATATGAGTATCCAAATTAACGGTTTTGTTCAAATTTATTAGCTGGTGTAACAATTTTAAGTAGATTTTACTAAGAAATGTAAATTACTCCATTATGAAATTTAAGCTAATTTTGATTGATAATTTAATTTTTGTATTTTAAAATACCTAGGTACTGTTCAATACATAAAACTAGTTATACATTACGATGAGTGGAAGACATAACAGACAACTGGTTAATTTTGAATCAATATTTTTTACAAATTACAAATGCAACTTAAAAATCTAAAAATACAGATTATTGAACAACAGTAATATTTTTTAAATATTTTGAATTTATGAATGTGGTCACTTAGATCTTTTCAGGTCAGGAGTCTTGTCAAACATGTTAAGTTTGGTGCAGATTGGACATTGCATGTTTAAGTTAGTGTAAAACAAGTCCTTTCCTGTTGCCAGCAGGTGGCGCTCTGATTATAATGGAATATTCGTATTTAGATGTGTTCAGGCCTGGATTCTTATCAAACATGTGAAGTCTGGGGCAAATCGAACATTGTATGGCTGAGTTACAACAACTTTTATTCCCATGGCAAAACATCGAAATCTGTGATGCCGCCAAGGACACGCCCTGTAACGAAAACTCTAGATCTTCGCAATTTAACATCACAAAGGCCTTTAGGTTAGACTGACTAAATAATGTGTTGATGTCATTAAATCTCTAGGAGTTAGTTACAGAGTAAAACATGTCACTTCCTGTTGCCAGCAGGTGGCACTATTACTATAACTGAATATGGTCATGTAGATCTCTTCAAATCAGGAGTCTTATCAAACATGTGAAGTTTGGTGTAGATCGGACATTGCATGCCTGAGTTATAACGACTTCCTGTTTCATGGCGAAACATCGAAATTTGACAGGACGCCACGGACACGCCCTCTGATGAAAACTCTAGATCTTCGCAATTTAACGTCACAAAGGGCTTTAGATTACAATGACCAATTTTGGTGTTCATCTGGAAATATCTCTGGGAGGAGTTCGTTAAAGTATGACACCTGAAAATGGCAAAAATGATACAAAATATGATGAGAAAATTCTAAATAGCCGACTTCCTGTTTGGTTTCTGATTTCGCACCTAGAGACTTTTTTGTAGGTATTGTTATGTTACATGAGTGTACCGATTTTCATACATGTACGTGAAACGTAGCCCGAGGGCTCTCCGCTGAAAAAGTATAGGTGGCGCTGTCGAGCCATTTTGCCACACCTACTTCTGAATCCCATATAAGACGTAAATTTTCACCAGTTCTGATGCGTGTGCAAAGTTTCCTGACTTTTCGAGCATGTTTAGGCCCTCTAAAATGCGATTAAGTTTTTTGTGAAGAAGAAGAAGAAGAAG
This sequence comes from Oxygymnocypris stewartii, assembly GCA_003573665.1. Classification (NCBI taxonomy): domain Eukaryota; kingdom Metazoa; phylum Chordata; class Actinopteri; order Cypriniformes; family Cyprinidae; genus Oxygymnocypris; species Oxygymnocypris stewartii. Next base: position 934,618 of record QVTF01018830.1, on the reverse strand, counting down.
AATAAACGGAGCAGATTCAATAGGGTCCTCGCACCATCGGTGCTCGTCCCTAATAATTAAAGCTGCAAGCAGCGATGGAAGGGACCTCACACCCGGCTCACCGCCAACCGGTGGCTTCAGAAAGACAGGGAAAGGTGATTAATATAAATTTAAAAATGAAAATATAGAGGAAAATGTCAAAGTCATTAATATGTGCCAAACCTGCTGTCAGCTGGTGGCGCTATGTCCATAACTGAACATTAACATGTAGATGTCTTCAGACTAGTACATTTGTCAAACATATAAAGTTTGGTGCAGATTGAACATGGTATGTTTGAGTTAGTGTAAAGCATGGCATATCCTGTGGTCAACAGGTGGCGCTATGATTACATCTGAATATTGGCCTTTAGATGTCTTCAGGCCAGGACTCTTACCTAATATGTGAAATTTGGTGCAGATTGGATATTGTATGTTTAAGTTGGTTTAAAACAAGTGGAAAGTGGAACAGAATAAAATGAACACAGGATTCTCCTCCCGGCCTTCCACCGGGGGAAGGAGTGGCGCTGTTCTCGCCATCTCCTGAGAAAGAGCAAACTCCAACATCTCCGGGTTGCCCGCGTCAGGGCCGCTTCGTCGACTTCCTTGATGACTTGGGGCCTGGCTGGGATGTGGGGGCCACCGCTCTCCTGCGAGAGGCTCGACGCGCCGGCCAAGGTGTCTATTCAGCCTGGGGCGGAGCAGCTCTGGAGGACGCAGGAGGGCGCCCATGGCGACGGGCAGACTGAGGCCTGGTGGATGATGAGTCACACAGGAGCAGGATGTGCTGGATTGCCTCTGTCTGCTGCTGTACCACCGAGAACTGCTGGGCAAAGCACTCAACGGTGTTGCCGAAAAGCCCCGCCTGGGAGATGGGGGCGTCGAGAAAGTGTGCCTTGTCGACGTCCTTCATCTCTGCCAGGTTGTGCCAGAGATGGCGCTCCTGGACCACCATGGTGGACATCGCCTTCCCGAGGGACCGCGCTGTGACTTTCGTCGCTCGTAGAGCGAAGTCAGTCACCGTGCGCATCTCCTGCATCAACCCCGGGTCGGTACTACCCTCGTGCACCTGTTTGAGTGCCCTGGCTTGGTGAACCTGCAGGATAGCCATGGCGTGCAGGGCAGAGGCTGCCTGGTCCGCAGCACTATGAGCTTTGGCCGTGAGAGCGGCTGTCAGCTTACAGGCTTTGGACGGGAGAAGCGGACGGTTCCTCCAAGTGGCGGCGTTTCGCGGGCACAGGTGCACCGCGACCGCTCTCTCCACCTGGGCAATGCCCGCGTACCCCCTGGCAGCCCCACCGTCGAGGGTAGTGAGGACGGAGGAGATGGACGAGCGGCATCTGGCCATGAAAGTGGCCATCCACGACTTTGTCAGCTCCTCATGCACCTCCGGGAAAAAAGGAACCGGAGCAGAGCGCGGTTGTGAGCCATGCCCCGCTCCGAGAAACCAATCATCCAGCCGCGAGGGCTCGGGACAGGGCGGTCTGTTGACCTCCAGCCCGATACTCACGGCTGCCCGGACACCAGATGGGATGTTCGATACGTGAGAAGTAAGAGGTCCGTGGGGGCGTGCCCGGCAGAAAGGCTCTTACAGTCACCGACCTCCCAGAGCGCCAGCCGGTGGTTCTCTGCTCAAGCCAGAGAACCGAGCACAGGTGTCGGCAGAGGGTGCCAATCCTTTCAGAAAGGAAAGGCGAGATCGCAGCAAAGTCATGCTCATATGCCCACAACAGGCGCATGAGTCATCCACGAACGCATCTTCAGCGTGTTGGAAGCCCAGATACTGAAGACAACGATTGTGTCCGTCATCCGCGAACAGGGAACGACCGCAAGCAGAAGGACACGGACGAAACGGCATCTTGAAAAAGACGCGATCGTCCGTGATTTGCTCTTTTAGAATTTGCTCTTTTAGTTGAAGTGCCCAGGGGAATCGCTGCTGAGAGGGACTCCGCTGACTGCACCGTGACGCCAACCAGGAACAAATAAGAGATGAAAGGCTTGTGGAGATCAGCACACTTCTCATCCACTCGGCTCCGAAGCAAAAATCTAATGAGTGGATGCACCTGTCGCCCTTTTATACCCGTATGCACGGGGAGTGGCTCAGGTATGCAAAATCCACTAGCCAATTTCATTGGCGTTTTCTCTTAAAGTCAGAGATGATCGGGGCTTCCAGGTAAATCCCCTATGTTGTCACAACATAACTCGTAGTGACCGACAGATAGGGAACTAGGAATTACACAAGCTTCAGTCTGGATCCAACCCATAAATTATCCGAGATGACCAAACACCTGAGAAGAGATGAATATACAGAATATACAGAATTAACCAAATTTTGCCATAAGTTACATTTATTAAGTGTCTGCAATATATAAATCTATTGTAGAAACTGAATTTCCTGTAAAGCTGTTTTGCACCGATTGTTTCGTTAAAAGCGCTAAACAAATAATCTTGAATTTAATTGAATTTAATAAAAACTAAATAAAAAAACAACTTATTTTATTTCTTAATTTGCTTATTATTTATATCTGTAATATTGTTTTTTTATAACCAGATATTTTCTTATGTTTCACTCAACATTAGGGGTGTAAGATATTCTGTTAAAAGAAAATCTATTTTTCTTTTTTGTAAAAATTAAAAAGTGCAATGTTTTCTTCTCCAAGAAACTAATTCTGTTGACTTGGATGAAAAATTCTGGTCAAACCAATGGGGAGAGAAAATACTTTTTTCCCATGGTTCTAACAGGTTAGCAGGTGTTGCCATACTTTTAAATACTTTTCCTGGGAAGATATTTACCACTGTTATGGATACTTGTGGTCACTGTAATTTGTGTTTTTGAAATAAATGAAAATTTTTAGATTTTGGGAAATATATATATGGATATACTAATCATAACCAAAAACAAATTTGTAATTACTGAGGTTACAACAGTGGTGAAGGATCTATGCCAAAGGAATCCTACTGAAGATTTTATTTTTGGAAGGGATTTTAATATGGTGATAGACAAATAGGCATGATAGATCTCCTTCAAAATACCTGAGACACCATTACAATCCCATATTGCTTGACTTTTGTAGTGTTTAAATTGATAAATGTATGGCGCACTAAAAAACCTGGTATTCAATTTTTCCCGTGGTTTAAACCTGATGGTTCAGTCAAATTAGTCGATGGTTCAGTCAAAACAGTGACTGCCTACATCAAAACGTACATAGATGATGTGACAGTCACCAAGACCATCACCACATGTGCCAACCAGAAGCCATGGATAACAGCAAAAGTTCCCGGGCTGCTAAAATTACGAGATGAGACATTCAGATCAGGAGATAAGGCAGCTCTCAAAACAGTAAGAGCCAATCTGTCTCATGGCATCAAGAAGGCAAAACATCAATATGCTAAAAAAAATCAACAATAACTTCAGGGACAGTAATGACACTCTGACCCTGTGGCAAGCCATTCAGACCATCACTGACTACAAGCCCCCGCCACAGGCCAGTGACGATGACAAATGCTTACCAGATGCACTCAACCACTTCTACTCACAATTTGAGATACAGAAAGACACACCTGCACATAAACTACTCACATCTCCAAACAACCAGGTCTCTCTCCAGCCGATGCAATGAACACCCTATTACAACATATTACTTTCCATGAAAAGTAACTAAGTAACGTAATTAGTTACTTTTTTAGGGAGTAACACAATATTGTAATGCATTACTTTTAAAAGTAACTTTCCCCAACACTGTTCATAATAAATGAAACAATTTGGTGTGAACATGTCGATTCTCAGCATCGTACGAATGATGAATACTTGTATAAGTTATTAGAGGTATTTTCCTTTATGTGATAAAGAGCCATTGAGAGAGGAAACAAAACAAATAATCTCAACACAGCACATTCCTAAGGAACTTGCCCCCCCAGCATTTGCAAGTCATAAAAGTTAATACATGATTGATCTTCAGTGAACTGGCTAGCCGATTTCATGCCCTAAAATCTCCTTATCTAAAGTGATTTCTAAAAACCAGGAGAAATTTGAGAAGATCATCTGGGATGTATTCAAGAACAGGACCTCACTGTTGGTTCTTATCACTTAACCACAATTTAACCGAAACAGGACAAAATAACTCTCTATCTGGAAATGGTCCAGGATGACTGTTTAACGTATAAGTCAATAATGCAAGACTATTTCACGATCAGACTCTGAGATGAGAATCTCTGCAGATGCACACCCAAAGTTAATTCCTGACCCCGGACACCTCCCGTTTCTCTGTAGCATTCCAAAGGAATGCGCACTCTCTCTCCTCTTGTGCAGACAAAGAATGAGCAAACTGTTATGGACTTTATGCTAAAAGACAATTAATATATCCTGCTGCTATTAGGGCAGTATACTCAAGAGTGTCACGGTGCACGGGGGAGCCAGGAACGAGGAGACGAGGATATAACAAACAGGGTATTTAATGGATGACGAACGGAGGAGATACAGGAACACGTGGAAGGATATCCAAACAGCATATAGACATAAACACAGTTGACATTAACAATAACCGACAGGAAACATGAGGCAGAACAGACTATATATAGGGAGACATAACTGGAAACACCTGGGACGTAATCAGGACACAGACGGAGACAAATCAACTAATGATGGGGAACAGGAAGGACCATATAAGGATGAGGAAACAAAGGCAGAGGAAGACAAAGTCTGACATTACCCCACCCTTCCAATAGGCGCGTCTCGCACTATATAACATCGAAAGGGGAGGGGGGTGGGCGCTCTGGAGGCCTCAAGGGACTTGGAGACCGGGCAGGTGACCTCCAGAGCGGTGGCCATTCCGGGACTCAGGCGGCCACGGCAGATCCTGGGACTCAGGCGGTCACGGCGGGTCCAGGGACTCAGGCGGCCACGGCGGATCCGGGGACTCCTGCGGCCATGGCGGATCCGGGGACTCCGGCGGCCATGGCGAAACCGGGGACTCCCGCGGCCATGGCGGATCCGGGGACTCAGGTGGCCATGGAGGGTAGCCCCCCCCCCAAAATAAATTATTGGGGAAGCTACCCATCTCAGGGGGGCGCTCAGGAGCCATGGAAGGCGAGCTGGACAGGGCCAGCGGAGGGAGAGGTGAGCTGGACGGGACCAGCGGAGGTAAGGGTGAGCTGGACGGGACCAGCGGAGGCCCAGGTGAGCTGCATAGGGACAACTCTTGGGGGCGCTCTGGAAGCGCAGAAGGGGCGCTGGACGGGACCAGCGGAGGCCAAGGTGAGCTGGACAGGACCAGCGGAGGCCAAGGTGAGCTGGACGGGACCAGCGGAGGCCAAGGGGAGCTGGACGGGACCAGTGGAGGTAAAGGTGAGCTGGACGGGACCAGCGGAGGTAGGGGTGAGCTGGATGGGACCAGCGTGGGCCAATGTGAGCTGGACGGGACCAGCAGAGGCCCAGGTGAGCTGCACAGGAACAACTCTTGGGGGCGCTCCGGAAGCGCTGACCCTCGTGGGCGTTCGGGTGGCGCTGACTCTCGTGGGCGCTCGGGTAGCGCTGACTCTCGTGGGCGCTCGGGTAACGCTAACTCTCGTGGGCGCTCGGGTAGCGCTGACTCTCGTGGGCGCTCGGTTAGCGCTGACTCTCGTGGTAGCTGTGGAAAGCACTTGCGAGGAACAGGCACCGGAGGGCGCTGGCGAGGAGCAGGCACCGTCCCACAGACTGCTCTCTCTGCTGCCCTCAGGGAGACGTCTACGCAGCATCCGATCCCGCACTAGCCGACTGAGGGACAGCTTTTTCCCTCAGGCTATCAGGGTAATGAACAGTCAGAAATAACCCACCCTACAACACACTCCCACTCACACAACATGCCATGCACTGCACTTTAACACAGTTCTACCGGACTACACGCACACACTGCACTAACACATCTGCTATCACTGGACACCATACAAAGCACACCCACGACATTGCATATGCATAATCTGTTGCACCTTGCACAACTATCTGTTGCACAACCAATCTACTGTAAATTATAATCTGTTGCACCTTCACATATTACTATGCATAGATGTGGACATAATGCAGATGTGTACATACGGTGTATAATGTGTATTGGTGTATTGGTAACTAATTATGTCTTTATAGTACACTGTGTGTACTGAGTATATGTATGTGTATTTTGCACATTGTCTTCTGTACAGTCTGTAAATATGTACTGTCCATATGTAAATTGTTGTTATTGTTTTTTGTTTTTTGTTGCACTGTCTGGAGCACGCTTGTAAGAATTTCACTCACCAAGGCACTTGTGCTGTGGCGATGTGACAATAAAAGTGATGTGATGTGTAATAGGTAGCCAGTGCAGAGACTGTAAAACTGGAGTAATATGATCATATTTTCTTGACCTGGTAAGGACTCTAGCCGCAGCATTTTGTACTATCTGTAGCTTGTTTATTGAAGATGCAGGACAACCACCTAGCAGTGAATTACAATAGTCCAGTCTAGAGGTCATGAATGCATGAACTAAATTGTCTGCATCAGAAACACTTAACATGTTCTGTAGCTTGGCAATGTTTCTAAGATGGAAGAATGCTGTTTTTGTAACAAGGGAAATATGATTTTCAAAAGATAGGTTGCTGTCTAATATAAAACCCAGATTGTTGACTGTAGAGGAAGTAACAGTACATCCATCTAGTTGCAACTTGTAATCCAAGAGATTCTGTGTACTGTTTTTAGGTCCAATAAGTAATATCTCTGTCTTATTTGAATTTAATAGGAGAAAATTATTGGTCATCCAATCTTTTATATTTTAACACACTCTGTTTGCTTAGATAGTTTAAAAGTTTAATCTGGTCTTGATGAGATATATAGTTGAGTGTCATCAGCATAACAATGGAAACTCATCCCGTGTTTTCTAATAATATTACCAAGGGGCAACATGTATAATGAAAATAGCAGAGGACCTAGGACAGATCCTTGTGGTAATCCATACTTTACTGGTGAAAATTGAGATGCCTCCCCATTTAAATAAACAAAGTGGTAGCGATCGGACAGGTAGGATCTAAACCATCTTAAAGCCTGCTCTTGAATACCTGTATAATTTTGTAATCGATATATGAGTATGTCATGATCTATAGTGTCGAACGCAGCCCTAAGATCAAGTAAAACTAGCAATAAGATGCAGCCTTGGTCTGACGCAAGAAGCAAGTAATTTGTAATTTTAACAAGTGCAGTTTCTGTGCATTGGCGGGGCCTAAAACCTGACTGAAATTCTTCATAGATATCATGTTTTAGCAAGAAGGAGCACAATTGAGCAGACACTACTTTTTCTAAAAAAATTGACATAAATTGAAGATTTGAAATGGGCCTGTAAATTGCCAGTTCACAAGGATATAGTTTTGGTTTCCTAATAAGAGGCTTAATAACTGCCAGCTTGAATGGTTTTGGGACGTGACCTAACGATAACGAGGAGTTAATAATATTGAGAAGCGGTTCTTCTGCTAGAGGTAACAACTCTTTCAATAATTTAGTGAATTTTGGCTTACTAGTCAGATGGAGCGTAGATGAGGCGAGAGCCTCATTTGATTGGCTACAAGAAGGTGGACCCGCCTCCCCTTCGTGCTTGCAAATCTCAGTTAGTGAGAAAATCGTGCCAAAACTGCAAGCGCAGATAAAAGAAAGACGGAGCTGTACAAATCGGATTATTTCGGGAACTTTTTACCCTACATACACAACAAGTCATTTAGACATGTGACAGTCTGTTTTTTTACACATACAGATTGGTTCTACGCGGTCAATCCGTTTTGCAGTTCTTTAAACTGCTGTTTTCACTTGCAAATCACTGTTCACAGGCTTGCAGTGCTTTTGACCGTATTTTGGCGAAAAAAACGTGCCAAAAGTGTAAGCGCGAAAAAATGGAAGTCATAAGAATGCAGATCATATTTATTTAGTGTCAGCATGAAGTTGCAGTTTCACAATACATGAATTACACTTACGAGTAACAGCAAAATGCTGCAAATATTTTTTTCTTGCGCTTAAAACGCGATTTACACCTTTACAAAGCTTCTCTTGCGCTTGCAAATTTTATTTGCGCTTGCAATCTTATGTACACTTTCACAAATCTTACCATACGCATCCAAATCTTTATGACGTAAAATTACCTTCATAGAGCGGCAGTGCCGCGATCGTTTCGGCGCCGAGTCTATTTTTGCTGCGCTGCTTACGCTCAATTAAAGTGACAGGACATTATTTATGATCGACACTCAAAAAAAAAACATATTTAAAGTTTGTAAATGGGATGTAATGTATTTTAAACAGTTACCATGAAGTTCAACAATTTCGTAGCAAGTTGTAATATATATTGTGTAGTTTATAGGTCTATATGTTGGCATAGAAGCAGATGTCATGCTGACAACAGGCATCATCAACAAACGCACGTGACAGCGCCCAGTGTAGCCAGACGGGGGTCTTCAGAGTACACCTGGAAGATGACCTAATGGACGACACTCGACTCATCGTAGAAGTGGAAAAACAAAAAGTTATTTATGACCCAAAAAATTTAATGTATAAGGACTTACAAGCCAAAGAAAAGGCATGGGATGCAGTGGATTGATCATTTGATTATACACGAAGTGACAAACGAATAAATACATATTCAAATACGTCACATAAATATTACACATGTAGCTACACCAAATAAGTCTATGATGTGGGTGACTTGTTTGAAAGTGTGTTTTTCGTGTGTTTGCTAATATCCCTATTAAAACGTTTACACATAGTATTAATAAAGACATTTACGATGCATGTTGAAGATGTTAGCATGGAGATTGCTTGTAAATCTGCTGTTTGGGAGTATGTTTATTAGATATTGCTTCATTATTAAAGAAGCATTCGTCAGCAGGCATTATGAAGAGGTTTGCTAATAAATGTTAAATGTTGAATAAAGATGCAAAATATGTCAACATTGTAGATGTAATCTTTTGACCAAAACTTCAAAGGCATGTCATTCTCCTATAATTAATGTGTTTTTTTTTTACAAAGGACTGGTCATTTTGCTGTTAGCGGATGGTACGTCATTTTTAATGGGTTTTTTTGTATTGAAAGACAAAAAATACAATCTGTCCAGTCAGTACAACTATTTACAATCTGTAAATAACAATCAATACAAACAAACATAAAGAACAGCAGCTTACAGTATATATGTGCAAAAAGAAAGTTCTGGTTACAAGTACAAACCTTTAAAATATTGACCATATTCAATATAAACACAATGTATAAAATAACTATAACATTTCTGCTATGGTCAGTTATTGTTTTTGGCTGTTCCATTGCCTGGGGGCACCCAAAATCTACGTTGTATCCTTCTTCGTAATCTCCTTAGTAACAAATACAGCGCAATTGCCTTTCTTCTATCTACAATACGTACTGCACATAAACACAGATGCACATGTACAGTGTAAATAAAACAAATACAGTAATATAAACTATTCTAATAATAAATCAAGACCAATTGTATTTAAAATTAGATTCGAATTTACCCATTCTGTACAGAAGACGCTGTTCAGCCGCGCGCTGCAAACGCTACAGGTGTGAAAGGGCAATGGGCGCGCGCTGCTCCTGCTCTGCATACGCACCGCTTCTGCGCCGCTCACGCTTGCAGTGTGAAACGGGTGTCAGTGTATTTGACAATGGACAACACCACTCACCCACAGAGAGATACGCAAAACAAATGGATTATATTTTTATATAGCAGTGTTTTTGTGCTTTAATAATCACAGACACCAGACCATGTAGTTATTTGACAGCTCTGTTTTTGATTTATTCATCAAACCGAGCATTTTATGTGACATCTGCGTTGTAAATTCATTGTCATGACTGGATTCTGGGATTCACTCCGCATCACAGAAATCATAAGACTTTGACCTTAAATTATAAATGGGACATAACTGTATCTGCACAGAGGGATGGTGTTCTAAAATATAGGTAAACATGTTCGATGTGTTTCCTCTTTTTGCGGCTGCTTTGCGACCAGTTTTTGTGAACTTTGTCTATCCTCGAGGACAAATAAGCGTTTGTCTTTTCTATATCCAAAGTATTCCCATACTACCAATTTAGATTTATATTTGGACGTGGAATAGAGATTAGAGATAATCTCTGTCAGATGTTGTCTCGGCTGCACGTGTGGGTGAAGCAAGAGAACAGTTAAGTGGAAAGTGGTTGTCGAGGCGCAGGTGAGATAATGCATCTTTTATTTTCTCCAAATACCATAGATAAGCAAATGTACACAGTATGATAATCGTACGAGTTTATATTGTGGTATACCATCATACCGGTATATCGTTACAACCTATACAGAACTCAGAAATATTTATTTCAAGATACAAATAAAAATTAAAATGTACAATTGTATTTATTTATTTTCAATGAAATGGTCAAGGTTTATTTTTCATTTTTTATCAAGCGTACGGTTTCATTTTTTGCATCTTGAAAAAAATATTTCGGAGTCCTGTAGCCCTCTGTTGTGTTTGTCTAACTTCTCTGTTTGGGAGATAAATTATCATTTAAATCTGCTTTATTAATGCTTTATAATGTATAAATAGTCCTCACTTTAGATGAGCTCACACAAATAGATGGCTGGCAACTGCTACATGTTTTACTACCTGGCTTAATCATGAATTACAGCAGGAATATGTTAATAAAGCATTTATTAAAACTGAGAAATGATTATCATGTGTCTAAATAATATTTATAAATGTACATTTAAATAGTTTATTAATCATTTACTTACACTTTCTAAATTATCCTATTAACCACTGACAACTCATAAATAACTGGTTTGTAAACAACGTAATAATTTAGAAATGTTAAATTGATCATTAATAAAGGATGAAAATACAATTATCAAAAAAATTATATATATATATATATATATATACATACTCAAGAGCAAAACATTTATAGCTGAATTTATAAACTGCTTACCAATGACTATTAATGTTGGGACAATGCTTTATAGAGGATGAACTGACTATTTACCAATGATTCATAATGTTCAACTTTTATGTTTCCTAAAATGTCTCACTGATAGTATAATAAATCGTTGTCTGACCCTTTGCAGCTCAGTTCAATTAAACATAATAAGAAACATATACATAAAATAAGTTAATATGTATTTTATTGGTAATGTAGTTTTATACAATTGTTTCACAAATGCTTATAGACAATTACATTTTTTAATGATTATGTATCATAAAAATGTTGGCAACAATTTACAATAAGGCCATTCAAATATTTGTAAAAATTTTTTATAGATCATAAAAAGTGTTAGCTGCAATTTACATTAAGTTCATTAATTAATGTATTAACTAACATGAATTAAAAAAGAACATTATATTTTTAAATCATTTATTAATATTTGTGTAATGTTGGGTAATACTAAAATTAAAAATATTAATGTACATGTTAATTCACAGTACAAGTGTCTTGACTTTGTCTTCCTCTGCCTTTGTTTCCTCACCCTTATATGGTCCTTCCTGTTCCCCATCATTAGTTGATTTTTCTCCGTCTGTGTCCTGATTACCTCCCAGGTGTTTCCAGTTATGTCTCCCTATATATAGTCTGTTCTGCCTCATGTTTCCGGTCGGTTATTGTTAATGTCTACGCTGTTGTATATGTTTACGCAAATGTTCATGTCAACGTCCTTACCTGTGTTCTGGTGTCTCCTCCGTCTGTGCAACATTAAAACCCCTGTTTGTCATAATCCTCGTCTCCTCGTTCCTGGATCCCCGTGCAGCACCGTGACAGAATAACCGACCTGAAAGATGAACAGATTCTCCTTCACGGCGATGGAGTTCGCAACCTGCGCCTTCGCCCTTAGCCGGAGGAATCTCCCCTTCGTGGAGTTCACCGGAGAATTCTGCGGGCTCGCCGCGGTGTCGGAGCTCCACGACGCGGCAATCCTCCATCTGTTTCGGCTCGGGGAAAATTACCAGCGCCCTATGGATTTCCCAGACACCACAGGATTGTGTTGGAGAGAGGGGATCTACCGGTGTCTGGGAAGTTACCGGTCCCGAGTCAAAACCAGCCCACGAGTGTCTTCGCTGGCCCCGCCCAGCTCATCTTCATCTCCGCTGGTCCCGCCCAGCTCATCTTCATCTCCGCTGGTCCCGTCCAGCTCATCTTCGTCTCCGCTGGTCCTGCCCAGCTCATCTTCGTCTCCGCTGGTCCTGCCCAGCTCAACTTCGCTGGTCCCGCCCAGCTCTCCTTCGTCTCCGCTGGTCCCATCCAGCTCATCTTCGTCTCCGCTGGTCCCATCCAGCTCATCTTCATCTCCGCTGGTCCTGCCCAGCTCATCTTCGCTGGTCCCGCCCAGCTCGTCTTCGTCTCTGCTGGTTCTGCCCAGTTCCGCGCTACCCGAGCGCCCCCAGGTACCCCTGGGCTTGTAAGTGGATTATGAGGGGATGGTTTGGAGCCCAGCCCCAGAGCCTGCTCCTCGCCAGCGCCCTCCAGTGCCTGCTCCTCGCCAGCGCCTTCCGGTGCCTACTCCTCGCCAGCGCCCTCCAGTGCCGACTCCTCGCAAGTGCTCTCAAGTTCCTCCGCTGGTCCTGCCCAGCTCATCTTCGTCGCCGCTGGTCCCGTCCAGCTCACCTTTGCCTCCGCTGGTCCCATCCAGCTCACCTTTGCCTCCGCTGGTCCTGTCCAGCTCACCTTGGCCTCCGCTGGTCCTGTCCAGCTCGCCTTCTGCGCTTCCCGAGCGCCCCGAGACTCAGCGCTACCCGAACGCCCACAAGAGTCAGCGCTTCCAGAGCACCCCCAAGAGTTGGTCCCGTCCAGCTCACCTTTGCCTCCGCTGGTCCCGTCCACCTCACCTTGGCCTCCGCTGGTCCCGTCCAGCTCACCTTTGCCTCCGCTGGTCCCGCCCAGCTCACCTTGGCCTCCGGTGGCTCTGTCCAGGCGAGCTGCCTGCGACGCCTCCTGAGCGCCCCCCAGAGAGGAAGAGCTTCCCCAAGAAAATGTTGGGGGGGGGTACCCTCCATGGCCGCCGGAGTCCCCGGATCCGCCATGGCCACCTGAGATCCATGATCCACCATGGCCGCCTGAGTCCCCGGGTCCACCATGGCCGCCTGAGTCCCCGGGTCCGCCATGGCCGCCTGAGTCCCATGATCCGCCATGGCCGCCTGGGTCCCGGAATGGGCACCGCCCTGGAGGCCACCTGCCCTGTCTCCAGGTCCCTTGAGGCCTCCAGAGCGCCCACCCCCCCTCCCCTTTCGATGTTATACGGCGCGGGACGCGCCTATTGGGAGGGGGGGGTAATGTCAGACTTTGTCTTCCTCTGCCTTTGTTTCCTCACCCTTATATGGTCCTTCCTGTTCCCCATCATTAGTTGATTTGTTCCTGTGTCTCCTCCGTCTGTGCAACATTAAAACCCCTGTTTGTCATAATCCTCGTCTCCTCGTTCCTGGATCCCCGTGCAGCACCATGACAACAAGGGTTCGCAAAAATTCAAAATCCCTGTTTCAGATTTTGGTATCCTGAAAATGTATTTAACTAGCCCAAATAAAAAGAAAACACACATATACACACACATATACATATATATATATATATAATCAGATTGGTGTCTAAATGTCAATCAAATACTTGTTCAATACACAAATATCAAGGAAGGGAGTTTATTTAATTATTTACAGGGTATCTGCAGAATATTTTTTCAATTTAAGGCAATTTATGACCCTTTTTAAGAGGTGCACAAGTCAAATCAACACCGCATGAATGGGGTTGGACAATGTCTATGGTCTCATATTAAGCCATAAATGACATGATTTACAGTTCAGATACAGGTTTTCACAAAAAGTTAAACAAATTATATTAATTAAAAATGTATAAATATTATGGTCTTAATTGTTTAGATTTTTAGTAGGCACATTAACTTCTTTCATTCAAATTCATTCTCTGGCACGAGGTGGTGCTTCATGAGCGCTTAATATAGCGGATTCCCCGGTAACAGCTGTACACAAAAGCAGAACCGTCCGCGCTCATAAACGTGGCAACGTGTCAAACCTCAATATTCTTTTCTGGTAGTTGTGAGGCACTTAAGATGTTTAGAATTTCATAAAACTCAACACACACATCAGTATTAATTATAGATAGACACTGGCAAAAGCTCATAAATGGGCATGGAGGGGGCACTCTATAGCACCACCTTTTGTCAAAACTTGGGGGGTTAGTTTTAGCTACAGTCACCAAACGCAGTATATATATTGTTCTAATCAAGCCGGACAACTTCTGGAATAATCAAGCTGCAAATTAATTCATACTCCTCCAAGAAGAAACAAGTAGTTCACACCAAACTTTGTCAACATGACAAAGCCTGTGGCTCAGTGGTAGAGCATTGCGTTAGCAGCGCAAAGTCTGTGGGTTCGATTCCCAGGGAACACGCATACTGACAAAAAAAGGTATAGCCTGAATGTACTGTAAGTCGCTTTGGATAAAAGCGTCTGCTAAATGCATAAATGTAAATGTAGTCAGTTCATCCTTTATAAAACATTTGTCCCAACATTAAGAGTTATTAGTAAGTATAATTTATAAATACAGCTATAAATGCCTTGTTCTTTATTTATAAGCATATCTATTACAAAGCAGATTTAAAGCCTCAGTTGCAAACACAACACAGAGGGATTCAGAACTCAGAACTTTTTATTTCAAGATGCAAAAAAAAATGAAACTGTAAAACTGTACAATTGAATTTTATTTATTTCTTTTCAGTGAAATTGTCAAGATTTATTAGTCATTTTTATCAAGTGTACAGTTGTACAGTTTCTCTTTTTTTGCATTTATAAATGTAAATTTAAATAGTTTATTAATCCTTTACTTACAATTTCTAAATTAACTTATGAACCACTGTTTTTTAAGCATAATGTTCATGTTAATTCACAGTGCATCAACTTATGTTAACAGATACAATTTTACATTTTAATAATGTTTTAGTTTAGAACTTAATATGAACTGACATTAATAAATGCTATATAATACATGCTAACATGCTCCAGGGTAGCCAAAAAATGAAATGAGGATTAAATATATTTAAAAAATAATGCATGATATCAGTTAATATGTCTTGTACTGCCAGTATAGGTTTAAATATTTATTGTAGAAACGCTTATAGAGCATTCATTTTTAATCTTTAAAAGAAAAATCATCAAGTTTGAAATAATCCTTTCCTCTCACTGATAGGATAAGGCATATTTTAAGTCTGACACTTTACTGCTCAGTTCAATTAATTAAAATTAGAAACAAATACATGAAATAGGCTAGTATGTACTTTACTGGTAATATATTTTATATAATTATTTCACAAGTGCTTATAATTATACAAAAAAAAAAATGGTTACAGATCAGAAAATGAGTCAATTTACAATAAATTATCTTAGGTTGACATTAGTTAATGCATTAACTAACAATGAACAATATATTTTCATAGCATTTATTAATCGTTTTAATGTTAGTTAGTAAAAAATAGTCATGTTCGTATTAATTCAATAAACAATATATTTTTACTTTATTTATTTGTGTTGGTCAAATGTATCATGTTAGTTCATAGAAAAGTAAATTGTTTAAAAATACTTAAAAATCATTAAAAGGTTTGGTAACACTATAATAATGTCTCATTTGTTAACATTAGTAAATGCATTAACTAACGTGAACTAACTATGAAAATTATATTTTCACAGCATTTATTAATGTTTGTTGATGTTAATCAAAATGTTCATGTTAATTCACAGTGCATTAACTAATGTTAACATATAAAACTTTAAATATTAATAATTTTTAAGTTTTGATTATTAACTAACATTAATAGATGCTTTACAAGTATTGTTCATGTTAATTAATATAGTTAATGTTAATAACTGAAACTTTTTCTAAAGTTTTATATGTTCTGTGTGTGTGTGTGTTTCACATTTTGATGGTTTGGATTAACCCTTTAATTGCCGTGTCCCATAAAACCAGACCGCTAGAAGGTTACTGTAAATGCAAGTGCCCGCTGGGCACCGCTTTCCTGGTGCCACCGGGGTGGTGTTTGCATCGGCTTGGGCCCGCCATCGCTGCTTGCAGCTATTTTTATTATTATTATTTAGATTTTTCCTATTCAGTGTCATATGATTTTTCAGAATTTAATTTGCTCTAATTTGCTGATTTACCACTCAATAAACATTTCTGATTTATAGAACAGTTGAAAATTGTGCTTAATGAAGTGTGGAAACCATTACACAGTGACAGTATTCCTTGATTAATTGTAAGTTTAGAAAAACAGTATTTATTTTAAATATAAATCTTTTGTAACATTATAAATTTACTTACTGTAATTTTTTGTTAATTTAATGCATCCCTGTCAAACAAACAGGGATACATTTCTTAAAAATAATAATAATAAACAACAACATAGTAATCCCAAAACTTTTGAATGGTAATGTCATGAGTCAAATGCCAAAATCAAGTTTAGAAATATGTTGTTGTTGTTTTACCTCTCTTACATATGATCTTAGAATAGCTTTATTATGTGTCCTCTTTTTATACAGCAGATTCAACAGGGATATTTACATCACACTCTCTTTTCTCCTATGTAGTCTTGTTTTTGGTTAATAAATCTTTTTAATTTGTAACAAGAATTCTGTAGTGATTTATACTCAAAATTCAGGAAAACTTATATTAATCAAATCCTGACTACATTTTCCTGGATTTTGAGTGTGAATCATTATTGAATTAATATATTTTTAAACAAAATGCCACTGTCTAATATCAAATAATATCAAACGTACACACCAACACACATTATAACAACATAAAATTATCTAAAGCTAGTCAAGGCCACAATCCAATCTATATTCCATTTTATTCATTATTAAAAAAGTGCCTCTATTTAAAGAATATATACAGTATGTTTATGAAACTTTATGACTGATAATGTTGTGCATCAAAATAGATCAAACTGTAATGAAGGGTCAGTGATTTTGGGATCCATGTGCAGCTTTATTAATACAAAGCAGAAGTCAGACAGGCAAAGTTCAATCAACAGTATCAAGAGCATCGTAGACAAGGCAGATTCATAAACATGAATCAATGCAAAAGGTCGGGGCAGAAAATGGAGTAAATCCACAAGGCAGGCAGGGTCAATAAGGCAGGCAGCAAACGGTCAGATGAGAATAAACAATCCAGGTAGTCGAAAGGAAAACACACAGGGGGAAAAACGCTCAGAGATGTCAGCAGTAGCAAAACAAGTCTTTGCAAAGAGGGTATGGAAGGCACTGCATAAATAGTCTAGGTGATGACTGACACCCATGTAGGTGATCAGTCTCAGGCATAGGGTCATGGGAAATTAAGTCCAAAAGAACCGGTTAGTACTCCGGTGATGGTTCCCTCTGGTGGTGATCTGAGGGAGCCACAGAAGCTAGATTTGTGACAGAGTGGCTCCTGACGCAAGGAGGCAAACGACGAAATAAAACTGGTTAAAGACAGGAAAACGGCGCGTTCCTCACACAGCAGTGGCCCATTCCAGCGCTTGAGGAGAGAGCAAACAAAGGCAATTTGACTATCGTCTGTGAAATAGAACATTGGCTGCTGGTTAACAAACAGAGCATTGAAGCAAAAATTATTTACAACTCATAGGTGATCCATCAAACCTTTTGGTGGATTCGGCAGAGGAGGACTCATCGCGGATGGCAAGAGTTGGAGAGTTCGCAGAGTCTTTACCAACTACATGAGTGAGGTAAGTCGGTTAAGCTGTTGTTGATGTGAAGCCAGTGCTGATGCTTGAGCAGATACTTCCGTAGTGAAGTGGTAGAAAACTGCTGGATTGATTTCTGGTGAAGTCTTCTGTAATGAAGGGTCAGTGATGTTGGGAACCATGTGCAGCTTTATTAATACAAAGAAGAAGTCAGACAGGCAAAGTTCAATCAACAGTATCAAGAGCAACGTAGGCAAGGCAGATTCATAAACAGAGTCAATGCAAAAGTTCGGGGCAGGCGGCAGACAGAGAATAGAGTAAATCCACAAGGCCGGCAGGGTCAATAAGGCAGGCAGCAAACGGTCAGAGGAAAATAAACAATCCAGGTAGTCAACAGGAAAACACACAGGGGACAAACGCTCAGAGATGTCAGCAGTAGCAAAACAAGACTTCACAAAGAGGGTATGGAAGGCACTGCTTAAATAGTCTAGGTGATGACTGACACCTGTGTAGGTGATCCGTTTCAGGCACGGTGTCATGGGAAATTAAGTTCGAAAGAACCGGTTAGTACTCCAGTGATGGCTCCCTTTGGTGGTGATCGGAGGGAGCAACAGAGGCTAGATATGTGATACAAACATTTGTAAAAATGATCATTTTGTATCATCCAAGTACAGTGCAACACATGGTCAAAGAACAGATGACAGAATAACATCAGTGTAGGTTGCAAAACTTTCCTTAGGCCACTGATATGGTTTTATTTAGTTCATTGCCAGAGGATGACCATTTTAAAACATAAAGGTAACAGAAGAGTATAACAATAATTGAAATGGTTGTTGTTTCATGTCTATATCTGCACTACTATTGGAAATCAGTGTAGACATAATCATCTAGGTGTTCTGGGATTCTTGGTTTCACTGTGCAAGGGAAACCTTAAACCTTCACTTGTAATTTTCTTAATTTATATTTGTTTGTACAAATGTTTAAATATTATACATTGGAAACATGGAGAAAATAAAACACAATGTCAGCAAAAAAAAATTCCAGCAGTTGATTATCGTTTATAACCAAACAAAATGGAGAATGTTGAACAGAGTAAGTTAAGACATGGATCATCACACCCTATACAAAAGAATGTCCACATATACATTCATATAGGTTTATTTCATTTGTAGCAGGCAGTAATGTATTCAACAAATTATAACAATTAATAAGACACCGTTTTAAAGCTTTTCGAGCAACAAAGGAACAGCACTACATACTGAAACCAATGTATACAACTAGATGAAGTTTGCTGTGCTTTATCCTAACATTACAGAAAGAACGCCTACAATCGTTTAGTCAGGGACGACTGCACAAAACGTGCAAGGTTTGTGTGAACAAAACACTGCAAACTAATAAAACTGTTACGAAATGATGAACAAATGTAGTTTAGTAGCAGGGCTCTGAACCGGTTCAAGGAACGAATACCGGAAACTAATGAAATTTTGACTGGAACAGAACCGGAAACAGAAACGAAATCAAATTTTATAGTTCCGAACAGGATCGTAATTTGAAATGGCCATTAAACAGTTAATAATATTATTTTATCATTCCATTTAATATTTGAAATTTGCTGTCAAACAATCAGGAATTTAAATAGTAGAGACTATGCAAATGTGATGCTGACACATCCAACAAGTGAAATGCCCACCTGTGCTCAGGTATAATAAGTAATATTTTAGTAGATTTAGCGAATATGGAAACATTTGGATTCGGGACGAGTGAGAGAGGTAGGCATTATTATTTTTTGGATTGATGTTTTTATAGCCTAATACCTATAGCCTTAAGTTTAGAGGATTTGTTGTGGAGAGAAACTAATAACTGTGTTTATAATGTTTGTAAACATTTTTGATTTACCAACATTTTATCCTACATAATTTCTAAATAATAGCCTATTAAAATGTGACTCTGTCAAGGTTGGGTAAAGGGATGAGGCTTTGGTGCACTCAATGGTGCAGGATATGTGCTTTTATTTATAATAAAATAAACAAAGACAACAACAAAAACTACCCCGTAGGGGAAAACAGGACAGCTGGCAAGGCTTGGCAGGGCCAGGTAGGGCAGGGCAGGGCAGGGCAGGGCAGGGCAAGGCAAGGCAAGGCAAGGCAAGAACAGGAAACATTTAATGCAACCAGGGTTGATACAAGGACAAACTGCAAACACAAGGAGATTATAAAGGGAGCAAATGAGGAGGGTAACGAGGGAAGACAGGGGGGGCAAATTAACCAATAATCAGGAAACAAGATGGGTGGGGTCAAGACAATTGACATGAGAGCACATGGCACACAGAAAACTAAGACCAAAGTCATGTGCTCACACAAAACAAAAACACAAGCACATGGCCAGCAAAAAAATCACCAGCCATGTGCAAAACAGGACACGAACACGCAGCAAAAGAGAATACTCATAAGCCATGTGTTCACACAAGACATGACAACATGAATGCATGCAGCCGATAAAAACACGAACTGCTTGCAACACCACAAAATACACACGTGGACAGAAGAGCGTGCGGCCGAGCAAACTCAAGACCGCACACTCACACAACGAGACAGAACGCGGAGTGCGAGTGTCCGAACCCCGACACGAGACCGAAACTCAAGACAAGAGTGCCGGGATCTGAACACCACGCTCCAACACGAAACAAGACACGCAGACGAGAGAGCGCACGGCTCGAGCGCACTCAAAGCCTCGCATTCACATAAAAACAGGACATGACTAGCTAGCCATGTCAGGGCTAGGGTGGCCATACGTCCAGATTTTGGCCGGACAGTCTGGATTTTAAGCCCCCTGTCTGACGCCCTGCACAGCCTCAAGTCGGACACTCATTTGTCCTCCTTTTTTAAGTTGCGCTGAATCGGCCTAAAAAACCCCCAGCTCTAGAATCTTTATTGGGACGCAGCAGCATAGCATCTAATGTTGTAAGATCTCTGGTCAAACAAATGATTGGCTGAAAGTCTCCGCGTGCTGGCTACGTCATATCATAAAGTTAACATGGTGAAACTTCAGACCTCATTTAATCCGGAATGAACAAAAGAGCACAGATTTATATCAAAAAGCAGTAGAGACAATTTTCATGGATTTTGCACACTGTGTCGCTGTGAAGTGTATTTATGTATTTCTATTATTTCCAGAAGTCCAGAAATATTATGTTTTCAGACACTGTGCACTTTGCAAGACAGGTTCATCTCAGTGGTCAGTTTTTGAAACGGACATCACAATGTCTTGAATAAATACAAATACTGTGAACAAACAGTTTTTTGCCTCTTCTGTTACACATAGGTCTACATCAAGATATATCGTAGATCAAATTGTCTGGCAATGAATAGAGTAGGCTATTTCAGAATCATTGTATCATGATACCATCGATATGATGGACAACCTTGTATTGTAGTTGCTGTCATGAGTCCAGGCCGGCGTTCCTCCCTCTCACCACTAGAGGTCGCCATCTCTCTTCCTCCTGGACTCATTTCCCCTTCATTCCACACACCTGTCACTAAGCACATCCTCAGCTGTTCTCTATTTGCAACTCATCACTTCCCAGCTGGTCTCAATCACTGTGGACTATTTTTGCACCTCATTTCCATCCCTCTGCCTGGTTAGATTGCTACTCACATGCTGTTGATGCAGATGTGAGTATGTATGTATAGGTTTGTCTGTGTTCCTGTTTACTGCGACAGAGTACGTTTTGTTTTTGCCTGTTGGCCTTTTATTTATTAAAAAGAACTTGCTTACCTGCATTTGGACCCAGATCTCCATTTTTCCACGAGCTTCCACGCTGCGTCGTGACAGAATCTAACCAGCATAGCATGGGTCCAGCAGGAAAGCTCACCAACATCTGTCAGGGAGATGGGAGCATCGAGGAGTAAGCCAGGCGCTTCTGGGAAGTCGCTCGGCGATCGGCGACAGAGAAGACCTGCCTCCTGGTCTTCTTCTGGGGGGGCCTGTCCCCTCCAGAGTGGAGTCAATGGCGGCGTCCGCTCATCTAGCTCCTGAAGTGGCGGCATCTGCTCCCGAAGCGGCGGTGCCCCCTCACACAGCTCCCGAGATAGTGGCGTCCGCTCACGGATCTCCTGAGGCGGCGGTGCCCGCCCACATTCCTCTCGAGGCGGCGGTGACCGCTCACCAACCTCCCAAAGCCTCAAGCCCGTTCCTCGGCCATCTCGGGCTGATCACCAGCGTGCGGGATCCTCACGGCAATTCATGCACGTCACGTCAACATCCAACGGCAACCCTACGACACCAGTGCGAGAAACCACCATTTTCTCTTCATCTTCAGATTGAAGCAAGTGAAATTCTTTCTGAGACGTAAGTTATTCAATATGTATTTAACTATGTTCATAATATAAGAAATCTGATTTACTTAACGTTATATGTGCAATGTTATGCTTTCAGTCATTTCAATTGAGATTACCTCA
This sequence comes from Oxygymnocypris stewartii, assembly GCA_003573665.1. Lineage (NCBI taxonomy): Eukaryota > Metazoa > Chordata > Actinopteri > Cypriniformes > Cyprinidae > Oxygymnocypris > Oxygymnocypris stewartii. Next base: position 912,453 of record QVTF01018830.1, on the reverse strand, counting down.
CGGCCAAGCGACAGCCGTGATCCGTGAATGGGAGAGCGTGCGTGACATCTTAGTCGGAAGGGGTTTGGAAAGGATAAGGTAAATTCTTTTTAAATATTACTTATGTATATGTTAAATCCACTTTGTTTCTTAAATGATTTACGGTTTGATATGGCAGAGTTTACTTGATGGTATTTTGTCAGGACAGCCACATACATTTCCCGCTCTGCTTACGTTATATATTGTTGAACTTAGCTGTACATTCAAGAGCAAACGATATTAATTTACTACGAACATACTATATAATATGTAGTTGATTTTTATTGAAACGGGCAGGATGAGGTCAGCTATCTTTTAAGGCTTTGAACTTAACATGCTTGACTGCCATTTTATTCGCGCCCCATCGAGGATAATTAGGAGCATTTAGGTGCAATGCTTTGATAAAATGCCTTTTGACTGACATTAATTTTATATGTAACTATGTAATGACAGCAAGCAGTGTTATTTGTGATCATTCTGAAGTGTAAACTGGACCGTGCATTGAAGGACACTGAAAACTACGTAAAACGCAAAACAGTAAGGCGTATTTTTACTGCTGTAACGTTGCTTGTTAAATTTGTGTTTTTTTTTTATTATTAATTTTTCAATTAATTTTTGCAACTATGCTTTGATGGATAACATTAAGTGTTAAATCCGGCTTCTCCAACATCATGGTTTTCTGTCAGAACGTACTACATAAATTTCCAGTTCTGCATATACAGTTCGTTTAGCTTATCCTACATTCAATAGCAAACGCTATTAATTCACATGAGCATTTTACATTATATAGACATGATTTGACCTATCTTTAATTAATCCTGTACATTACATATGGTTAGTTTGAAGCAGGCGGGTATGTCTGAGCTCAGACTAAATAAGACTCGGCACCCTTACGTGTTCGACTGCCTTTTTATTCGTGACCCACAATAATTAGGATCATTTAGGAGCTTTTCTGTTATAAAATAATGTAATGGCAACAAGCACTGTGTTTTCTCTGAAGTGTAAACATTTATGTTACTGTTGTACTTGTTAAAAATTATTTATTACTTTGTAAATTTCATTTTGTTGTTGGTGTTATTTTGTAACGATGCTCTGATGCAAGAAAGTATTATTACATCCAGCTAACTATGATTGTTAGTGTGTTTCCTGCTTTTCATTCAAATAAATGTAATCTTTAACTCTGTTAAGTCTTATATTTGACAACATCAACTCAGAATTCATGATTAGTGAAGAGCAATGAGATTATTTATTTATTTTCATGTACATACCTATTCCTGACTAAAATTTAGACATGCTTGTGTCTAGTTCAATTAAGGTTAACTAGAGTCATGTCAGATTGATAATTTTGCCTTGTTCCTCTTTGTAATTGGGATCAGAGTAATTTATTTCAGTTCATGACAGGTAATGTTGAAAAACTCCCATCTCATAATCTCCTCTAGCTTCAAAAGCATCCTAAATCGCTGCAGAAGTAGCCTACTGGTGTAGAATTCGTAATTAGACTAACTAGCAAGCTAACATCTACAAATATATTACAAAACGTAGCCTTTATTTTGTTACCTTTGTCGTCTGTTAGACTATTTTAGGGATTTCATGTTACTCGTGTTTTTCTTTGTAATAAGTAGGCTACTTGTCACTGTAGGCATAGTTGTGGGTTGCATTTCTCTGTTTGGAGCCTGGTCTCTTCAATGTTTTAACAGATTCACTCATAAAATATCTACCAGGCTCATGTATTTATTATTTACAATTCATTTACTACTTATACATGCTAATACTTATCAGTATTTATGTCATATTATATAATAGAAAAGTTTTGAAAAATCAGCATTTTCTGAATTCTTTTAGTGGGGGGTGGGGGTCGGAAATCGAAAATCTCGCCTAGGGCACCAACAAGCCTGAGCCCGCCCTGATTGGGATGTATGTTAAAAATAAATCAAAAAGTTAAAATGTATTTGATCTGTTATTCTATTCCAGATGAATGAATGTGTGAAAGCCAAACTAAGAGAATGGAATCTTGAAGAGTTAATTCCCACATTTGAAGATATGTAGTCATATTTTACTCTTTTATTGTAATAACCATTAGCAAATTAAACATTTTAAACAGAGATTAGAGAACAAATGCCAATTTGCCTTTGACTGGTTAATTTTTTTTTAAATCTGCTGTTCACACAACCAGTGGCTTTCCATGTTTTTAGCACAGTCTTCCCTTATCTCTAATAATGAAATGTGATTACAATTCAGAGATAATTCAAATATTAAATTTTATTGATGCATAATGATGCTTTTCCTATAGTTCTTTTGTTACTAATAAAAAATAATTTTTATTATAAAATAAAAAATATATAACAGACTGTCAAATGTTAAACATCTATTTAACAGAAACATAAATAAATACTACAGAAACTGAATAATCAAATGTAAATATAATTTCTGCAAAGTGTTTTAATTACCAAAAATTGCAGAGAGTAGAGAGTGATTTGCACACAGCTGTAGATTATTTTTCACAGCTTTTAGTATTTGTATCTGTTTGAAACCGATAAAACTACTTTGGGACAGTCATTTTTCAAAGTTCTATTTGACAATTTAACACAAAACACAAAATTTAACACAAAAGCTGAATGTACATGAACATAATTGCTGTATATGGTCGGTTTCATCTGCATCAAAATACTTGTTAAACATTTTTTTTTCTTACAGCTGAGAAGATTGATGAAGAAACCCTCCTTCTTTTAGATGATGTCACACTGACTTCTCTTATCCCTATTATTGGACTTCGTTTAAAATTCAAGAAGTACCTCAAGAATTTGCTCGATGCAAGTACAAGGTATTAGGTGTAGACAGCATGGGGTACATTTGCTTTAAATGCAAAAGGTCTATGGGACCTGACATCAGAGCATTGTTTTCACATTTGAGGGTTGTACATCATATATATTCGACATCCACATACTTTCAGTGTGCTCAAACTGGATGTCATCGCACATTCAGTATTATTAGATCATTTGGAAGACACCTACTGGAGCATGCTAATGAAATTGGAAATGAAATGGGAGGAAGCCCCTTTGGTTGAGCCTGAGAATTATTAACCAAATTCAGTTTTAGAAGCTGTTGAACAGAGTGCTGAGGACTGTGATGACATTTCTGAAGAACAATGTGATGAGTTTGAGGAGGAAAATATGAAAGACAGAGTAGCATTGTTTTTAGCTAAATTAAGGTCAAATTCCTCCTAGATGTTAAGTGGTGTTAATTTAATGGTAGAGCACACATCTAGCCTTGTCAGTGATATTGTAGACTCACTACAAAGAAAAACTGTCTCTTTTTTTAAGAGAGATAGGCCACATCGAGAGTCCTGAGAGCCAGAATCTTTTAGAACATTTTGCATTTGCAGCTCAACCATTTCGGGGCTTTGAGTCAGAGTACAAGCAAATGCAATATTTTACTCGGTCTGGATGCTTTGTACATCCAGAAGAAGTACCTTTACCTGGTGTCTCATGCATTCAAAAGAGAGACACATTGATGGGGACTGTAAAACAAGTGGCAGTCCGAGATACTTTTCAGCTTGTTCCCCTTAGGCCTTTGCTGAAGCTGTTTTTAGAAAGTCCAGGAACAATGGAGAAAATCTTTGAGTGGCAAAATCAAGAAAGCATTGCTCTTGAAGATTTTAGAGATGGCACAATCTTCAAAACAAATGAACTCCTTTCTAAAGTTGTCTATTCCTCTTGTGCTGTACAACGATGACTGTGAGATTGTCAATCCGCTTGGATCAAAAACCTCAGTTCACAAGCTAGGCTTTGTTTATTTTACTCTTAAATGCTTGCGACCTGAATATCTATCCAGCTTAAACTATCACTTCTTGTTGGCAGTGTACAAAACAGACAACATAAAAACTTATGGAATAAATGCAGTCTTAGATCCGATTGTGTCTGAGATTAAGGATCTGGGGTTCAGGTTGACACAAAATGTTTCAAGGGCACTATTAAAGTAGGCATTGCACAGGTTTGTGGAGATAATTCCATCCTAGGCTACACAGAAAGTTTCTCAGGGAAAACTGTGTCGCTGGTGTTGGGTTCAAAAAGAGGTTTTGAGAGAACAGGCAGTTCAAGGTTCAAGGTTTCTTTATTTGTCACATAAAAAATTATACAGGGTATAATCAGAAGTGAAATGTAAGTGAAATCAGGTCCGCTCAGTGGACAGTGCAAAAGAATAAAAATTATATAAAAGTAACAACACAAGAGCATATATATGGTAAAAAAAGAGAAATAAGAGTAAAATGGGCAATGGAATAAAAAGTGCAAAACAATAAGATGTGCAAAAAACAGTATGCTGGGGCTTAATAAATAGTAATATGAACAAGAGGGATGTGCAAACGGGTTGTACTGGGTATGTACACAAAGCAGCAATACGGGTGATGAGAATATGGATGTTTTACAGTTAACAATCTTGTAAGTTTATGAGACTGGGTTTGTGTTAAGGAGTTTATGAGACTGGGTTTGTGTTAAGGAGCCTGATGGCCTGAGGGAAGAAGCTCCTCCTCAGTCTCTCAGTTTTTGCCATCATGCTCCTGAAGCGCTTGCCAGATGGCAGTAAACAGAAAAGATGGTTACCGCGGTGAGTTGAATCTTTGAGGATTTTAGCAGCTCTGCTTTTACAGCGTTTGAAGTAAATGTCCTGCAGAGAGGGGAGAGCCGACCCTGAGATGCGCTCAGCTAAGCGCACGACTCTCTGTAGAGCTTTGCAGTCCTGGTTTGAGGAATTACCATACCACACTGAGATTATTATTTTTATTTATTTTTTTGCACATTCCATTGCACTTTCCATCACTACTGATTATACCCTGTATGATTGTGTATGTGACAAATAATAAAGAACCTTGAACCTTGATCTGTCAGTGATGACAGATCCTCCACTGTAACTACCACTACCACTCTGATTTACTTCAGAACAACCCAACTGAAACTGGCGTCAAAAGAGAGTGTTCACTAAATAAACTGCAGTTCTACCATGTAACTGACAATGTAACTCCTGATGTCATGCATGACATTCTGGAAGGGGTCGGAGGTTACGAAACCAAGCTTGTTCTTAATTCTCTGATTGAACAAAAACTCTTGACACTTGATCAGCTGAATAATAGACTTTATTTATAGCTTTGATTATGGTTTTTCTGATAGTCACAATAAGCCATCTTATTGAAAAAACCAAGATGGCGGCGTGTTCGGACGCAGCGTCTACTCCGGGTCCTAAAAACTGTGTTTTTATGTCTGTTCGTCTCGTCTCCTCGTCTTCAAACTGTCTGACTTTATTGAAAAATCAAAAAACAAACACCCGGAAACACCTCTATGATCGCCAGAGCCTCCTGGATATCGGCAATGTGTACAAACATCAGCTTTCACCAGCAACTACTGAGAAGCTACAAGGCCTCTGTCTGCTGCTGAAGCCGGACCCCGAGACCGTGGCCTCGCCTACTGATGCTACCCGCACAAAGCGGCGACGCCGGCGGTGTGAGAGGGGACAGAAGCGCGGCAAGCGTGGAGGTATTCGAGCTAGGCTAAGGGCTAACCCAACTAGACCAGCAATTCCATCACTCATGCTCTCAAACGTTCGCTCTCTGGAAAACAAACTGGACTTAATTCAACTCAGCCGGTCTACACAGCATGAGACAAGGGATTGTTGTGTTTTTTTTTTCACTGAAACGTGGCTAAACGACAACATCCCAGACTCCGCCATTCAGCTTCTCGGACTTTCCTGCTGCCGAGCGGACAGAGATTCGTCACTGTCTGGTAAGACTCGCGGGTGTGGCTTGCGTGTGTATATCAACAAAGAATGGTGTAACAATGCAGCGGTATTATCAAAACACTGTTCATCGCTGGTGGAGTTTATGGTTGTGAAATGTCGACCGTTCTATCTGCCGCGGGAGTTCACGGCCATTGTTATTGTCGCGTTGTACATTCCCCCGTGTGCAAATGGTAAGGACGCGCTTCGTGAACTGTACAGCGCCATCAGCAAACAACAAACAAATAACCCCGACGGCTTTTTCATCATAGCCGGCGACTTCAACCACGCTAACTTAAAGACAGTTTTACCAAAGTTCTACCAACATGTGAACTTTGCAACAAGGGGAAATAACACACTGGACTTTGTTTACACAACAGTGAAAAATGCATACAAAGCCGAACCCCGCCCCCACCTCGGATACTCGGACCACATCTCTGTTATGCTAACCCCAGCATACAGACCACTTCTCAAACTGGCCAAACCGGTTCAAAAGCAGATCACGGTATGGCCAGACAATGCTACCTCAGCACTGCATGACTGCTTCCAGGACACAGACTGGAACATGTTTAAAGAGGCGGCCACATATAATAACCATACAGACCTGCAGGAGTACACTGAAACTGTGACTGCTTACATCAAAAACTGCATTGATGCTTTGACAGTCACCAAGACCATCACCACACGTGCAAACCAGAAGCCATGGATGACAGCAGAGGTTCGTGGGCTGCTAAAAACCAGAGATGAAACCAGAGTCCCGCTCCGCCAGACTGCTCTGACTGTTTTACTTCGTGTTGTATATCTGTATTTATGTAGCACCGTGGTCCTGTGAGGCATGACATCTCATCACACTGTATGTCCACACATGTAGCGGAATGACAATAAAGCTCAACTTGAACTTGATCTGTTATAAAACCTCAGGATCTTAAAAACCCTGATGGGGCCATGAGACAAACAGCAGCACAGATGTGGTGCCTTCTAAGGCTGCTCCCACTTATGGTGGGAGATTTGATTCCAGAAGGTGAGAAACACTGGGAACTAATACTTTTGTTACTTAGCTGTATGGAGTTGATTTTCTCTCCGGCCTTGACTGCAGAGGCAGTTATATTTTTGCAGCATCTGATTGAGGAACACCATAGTCTGTTTTTGGAGCTTTATCCAGACAGGCATTTGAAGCCTAAACACGACTTTATGCTTTATTATTCTGGGGCCATCAGGAAACCTGGACCTTTGGTTCGGTTCTGGGCCATGCGTTTCGAGGTGTTGCATGGTTTTTTCAAAAGGCTAACCTGCAATTTTTGGAACATTTGTAAAACACAGGCTTTCCGACATCAGATGGTGTTGTGCTACACTCTGCTGTCTGAGAAGATGTTCTCACATGACTTGGTCCCGGATATACCACACTCCTGGCATCTGTTGACGATTTTGAGAAAGTTAAATGTGGTTTTGAGGGAATTCCATTGTTCTCAGATGTCTATTTACCATCTTGGATTAAATACAAGGGAGCAACCTACAGGTCAGGAATGACACTTTTTGTGTCACATTCTGCTGATGCTGAGCCCCAGTTTGCAACCATTAAGAACATTGTGGTCTTTGACACCAAAGTCAAATTTATTGTGAAAAAATGGGACACAGTTGGATTTGACAGACATTATTTTGCCTTCTCTTTGTCTCCTTCCTCTGTATTTGTCTTAGTGGACATTCACTCTGTTGTTGATGATCACCACCCTCTACATGTTGTGATGTCCTTTAAGGGAAATGAGAACCCCCATTACATTTCACTGCAATACATGCTATTTTAGAAGCGGGCGGGAGGGGGGTTGTTAGGGAGATTTGGGAGCGGGGTGATCAGAAACAACATTAGTCCATGCTTGTGTACATTTACTACTAAATACTACCTTGTGCCCTTTTAAACCACATTCTATTTATACAAATATCAAGTCATCATGGGAAGATCGCAATACAAGTTTTTCTGAAAGTAATGGTTTAGTTACAATTAAATGTCTCGTTAATAAAGTGCCCTGTTGGTCAGTAACGCCATTATGAATTATTTCTGTTATGACACTTTAGGGCTGCATGATATTGGAAAAAACTGACATTGCATTTTGCTTTGCTACAATACATATTGCAATATGACAAGAAAAAAAAATAATCACTTGAATAGCTTTAATATGGAAATTATTTTTTTGTAAATGTGTATATATTTATTTATTCAAGTAAATGTATATACATATAATTTTCCTTCTTTCATAGAGGGTGCTGTTTTAAAGTCAAATGTATGGACATAATGTGTACATCCCTCTATCCATTTTACCAGACTTGTCTTAAATGCAATGTATGTGACTTCTGTATATGCACATCACAATGTTGGTGTTGACAATATATTGGGCAGACCTAACATACTGTAAAAATGCATACATGTACATTACTATTCATTTTTTTTTATTATTATTAAAGGAATCAATCAATGAGCCTGCTGCTACAGAATCAAGGGAGCAGCAGCAGGGTCCTGAGAAATCGATGGAGCAAGTAGCAGCATTTGTACATTTTTGTTTGATTGTTTGTTTTTGGACCAGTCTGCTACCAGAAAAGGCCAGTCCGATTTATAATTAAATTTACTAATTAATCGCTCATGTTTTTTCTAAAGTTAATCACGATTAATTTCACGTAACATTAAAGTTTTTAAATATGCTTTTATATTGCTATAATTTTATATTCAATCTTCAAATTAATTTTCAAACAACAAAGACAGTATCTAATATTTACCCATTGACTTTAGCCATTCAACATTACAATATAATTGAGAGATAGAAATTGTAACATTTATTAGACTTTAATAAAATAACTTCTTATTTAAGTGAAATTAAAACAATCTTTGTATAAACCCTATTGTATTATATGTCATATTTACCTGTGCCCTTCAGCAGAAGGTGGTGCTGCTGAGTTCAGTCGCCTGTGAATTAGCTCCGCTCAGAATTGTGCTTTTATGTGTGTTTCTTTACCTAGTTTTTATTTTTTTTACTTCTCTTTTGATACGTGTATCGTCTGCAATGATTATGTACGACAGAAGAACACTTTTGGACATTGGACAACGCTACACTAACCTGATTCAGAACACTTTATCCGCGGATCCAGCGTGGCCATGGGAGATACTCCGGAACAACGTGTTGAACAACGACCACCTGAACAACCGCAGGAGGCGAAGGAAACACCGCGGGAGACGTGCTGGAATACGCAACAGACTGAGGAAAAGGGCTCACAGCCCTCCTCTACCAAGTATTCTGCTCGCTAATGTCCAATCCTTGGAGAATAAGATGGACGATCTTAGAGCCAGGATTAGTTTCCAACGAGACATTAGAGACTGCAACATCTTTTGTTTGACCGAAACGTGGCTCACGCCAACGGTCCCGGACACCGCTGTAACGCCGTCTGATAACTTCTCTGTTTTACGGATGGACAAATCAGCCGAGGCCGGAAAAAACAAAGGTGGTGGAGTGTGTTTCTTTATTAACAAGAAATGGTGTGACCCCAGGAATATCTCCATTCTGTCGCGTTCCTGTTCGCCTCATCTGGAGCTTCTCTCCATTATCTGCCGCCCCTTCTATCTGCCCCGGGAATTTACATCGATCCTTGTGTCTGCCGTTTATATTCCTCCACAAGCAGACACTAGCGTGGCTTTGTCCAATCTCCACGATGAAATCAGCGGATATATCAACAAACATCCCGACGCTGCTTGTATCATCGCTGGGGACTTTAACAAGGCCAACCTCAAGAAAGTCCTGCCGAACTTTCATCAACATATATCCTGTCCAACCAGAGGACTGAATACACTGGATCACTGCTACACTCCGCTCAATAACGCCTACAAAGCCCACTCACTGCCGGCTTTTGGCAAATCAGATCATGTCGCCATCTTTCTCACGCCGGAATACAAACAAAGGATCGCTCGCGAACCGCCGGTGGAGAGGGAAGTGACGCGTTGGTCCTCCCACTCTGAAGCTATGCTACAGGCGTCTCTTGATGACGTCGACTGGGACATGTTCCGGGCGAGTTCATCTGACGTCAGCGAATTCACGGATGTAGCAGTAAGCTTCGTAAACACGCTAACCGAGCAAGCCACTGAAACGGTAACAATAAGGACACTTACTAATCAGAAACCGTGGGTGGACAGATCAATCCGTGATGCGGTTAACCATCGCACTGCCGCATACAATGCCGGTCTGTTGTCAGGAAACATGAGCGAGTACAAAACATCGTGCTACGCTCTCCGGTGTGCAATACGAGCCGCTAAGCGCCAGTACAGTGAGAAAATTGAGTCACATTTCCAGCTCAATGACTCTCAACGCATGTGGCAGGGACTGAAGACCATCTGTTCCTCTGGAAATAAATCCTCCGCAGAGGTGAGAGCAGATCCGCTGCTGGCCGAAGAGCTAAACACCTTCTACGGTCACTTTGACTGCAATGGCGGTGCAAATCTGCCGATCAGCACGTCTGGAAGCAGCAGACAGAGCAGCAATGATCATGTAATCACCTTTTCAGAGGACGACGTTCGGAGGGAACTAAGGAGAGTGAACGTCAGAAAAGCAGCAGGACCTGATGGGATTACTGGCCGCGTTCTGAGGTCCTGTGCTGATCAGCTTGCTGGTTTGTTTACTTCCATATTTAATGAGTCCCTTGCTACCTCTGTTGTTCCCACCTCCTTTAAAAAATCTGTCATAATCCCTGTGCCTAAGAACAGTAAACCCTCTTGCCTGAATGACTATCGTCCAGTTGCCCTCACATCGACGGTCATGAAGGTTTTTGAGAGACTTTTAAAGAAACACATTTGCTCCTCCATCCCTGCTACTTTGGACCCTCTTCAGTTTGCCTATCGGCCAAATAGGTCTACTAATGATGCCTTCTCCCAGGTACTGCACTCCTCCCTCACTCACATCGACAGCAAAAATGGCAACTATGTCAGGCTGCTATTCATAGACTACAGCTCAGCTTTCAACACTATAGTCCCCACCAAGCTGGCTGTTAAACTCTCAGACCTTGGCCTAAACACTTCACTTTGTGACTGGATTCAAGATTTCCTCACCGCCAGACCACAAGTGGTGAAAGTCGGCCATTTCACCTCCAACTCCATCACCCTGAACATAGGAGCCCCACAGGGCTGTGTCCTGAGCCCCCTGCTATACTCTCTATACACCCACGACTGCGTGTCCTCTCACAGCTCCACCTCTATTGTCAAATTTGCGGATGATACTGTGGTTCTGGGCCTCATCAACAACGATGACGAGGCCGCATACTTGGATGAGGTGGAGAGACTTACATCATGGTGCCAGGACAACTGTCTCTCTCTGAACGTGAGCAAAACTAAGGAGCTGATCGTGGACTTCAGGAAGAGACAGCAGCAGCCTTACACTCCTCTTATGATCAGTGGGACCCCTGTGGAGAGGGTGAGTAGCTTCAAGTACCTCAGTGTAAACATCTCCGAGGACCTGACTTGGACTACACACATTCAAACACAGGTTAAGAAAGCCAGGCAAAGACTGTACCATCTGCGACAGCTGAGGAAATTCAGGGTCTCACCAGCTATCCTGAAAACTTTCTACTCAGGGGCCATAGAAAGTGTTCTGACTCAGTGCATCTCAGTGTGGTATAATAATGCCACAAACCAGGACTGCAAAGCTCTACAGAGAGTCGTGCGCTTAGCTGAGCGCATCTCAGGGTCTGCTCTCCCCTCTCTGCAGGCCATCTACATCAAACGCTGTAAAAGCAGAGCTGCTAAAATCCTCAAAGATTCAACTCACCCCGGTAACCATCTTTTCTGTTTACTGCCATCTGGCAGGCGCTTCAGGAGCATGATGGCAAAGACTGAAAGACTGAGGAAGAGCTTCTTCCCTCAGGCCATCAGGCTCCTAAACTCAAACTCAGCCTCATAAACACTAACTGTATATATTCTCTCTGTAGTCACATTCTCATCATTGCTGCTCTATGTACAATACCCTGAACAACCCGTCTGCACATCCCTCTTATTCACATTACTATTTATTAAGTCCCAGTACACTGTTTTTCTTTTTTTGTACATCTTATTTTTTGCACATCTTGTTGTTTTTTTGCACATCTTTTTTGCACATCTTATTGTCTTTTGCACATCTTATTGTTTTTTGCACATCTTATTGTTTTGCACTTTTTTTTATTTCATTGCACATTTTACTCTTATTTCTCCTTTTCTTACCATATGTATGCCCTTGTGTTATGTTACTTTATATAATTTGTATTCTTATTATTTTGCACTGTCCACTGAGCGGACCTGATTCGATTACATTTCACTTCTAATTATACCCTGTATAACTATTATGTGACAAATAAAGAAACCTTGAACCTTGAAACCTTGAAATATAGCCTACAGCAGAGGTAGGCAACGTCGGTCCTGGAGTGCCGCTGTCCTGTAGAGTTTAGTTGCAACCCTAATCAAACACACCCAAACAAGCTAATCAAGGTCTTCAGAATTACTAGGGCTACAGGCAGGTGAGGTTTATTCAGGGTTGGAGCTAAACTCTGCAGGATATCTGTACTCCAGGACCGACGTTGCCTAACTCTGGCCTACAGAAATTGAAAGTTATCAAACACTAAATTATAAATTAAATATAGATGAATACTTAAACCTTTAAAAGTTATTTATTTCCTCTTTATGATGGAACTACAGAAGAGTCAAGTTTTAAATAGGAAAATTATTGAAACTCTGGTAATTTTTGAGCTAGATGGTCTAATCAGGTTCAACACGCGTGGAGATCGCACACTCGACCACTGTTACTCCCCCTTCCGGGACGCATACAAATCCCTCCCCCGCCCACCTTTCGGCAAATCGGATCACTCTTCCGTTCTGCTCCTGCCTGCTTATAGGCAGAAACTGAAACGTGAAGCACCCGCTCTCAGGACAGTTCATTGTTGGTCAGACCAATCGGATGCTATACTACAGGACTGTTTTGATCACGTGGACTGGGACATGTTCCGGGCAGCGTCTGATGACGACATAGAGGCGTATTCAGATACGGTCACGTGTTTCATCAGAAAGTGTATAGACGATGTAGTTCCGACCAAAACAATCCGCATCTACCCCAACCAAAAACCGTGGATTAACAGCGATGTTCGATCAGCCCTGTCAGCGCGGACATCTGCCTATAAATCCGGAAACACTGACGATCGGAAACAAGCCAGTTACGATCTCAGGAGATCCATCAAAGCAGCCAAACGAACATATAAAAACAAAGTTGAAGAACACTTCAACAACAATAACCCAAGAAGCATGTGGCAGGGCATTAACAACATCACAGGCTTTAAAGGGAGTAAACCAGCTACTGTGAACATCGCCGCCTCTCTACCGGACGAGCTCAACACCTTTTATGCTCGGTTCGAGGCTGATAACACCGCCCAGAGAGAGCGCTGCCGCGGCTACCACAGAAGAGGTCAGTCCACTCACGCTTTCTGTCGCGGATGTAACTCGATCCTTCAAACGGGTGAACATCCGTAAAGCCGTGGGCCCTGATGGCATACCAGGCCGTGTGCTCCAAGCATGCGCTTTCCAGCTAGCCGGGGTTTTTACAGATATTTTCAATCTGTCCCTCTCTCTGTCTGTGGTTCCCTCATGCTTCAAAAAATCCATCATTGTGCCCATACCGAAGAAAAATAAAATCACATGCTTGAATGACTGGAGGCCCGTTGCTCTGACCCCCATCTTCAGCAAGTGTTTTGAGAAGCTTGTCAGAGACTACATCTGCTCTGTGCTGCCTGCTTCACTGGACCCACTACAATTTGCATACCGCAGTAACCGTTCCACAGACGATGCTATTGCCTTCACCCTGCACACTGCTCTCTCCCACCTGGAAAATAAGAACACCTATGTGAGGATGCTGTTCGTGGATTATAGTTCAGCATTTAACACTATAGTGCCTGCCACACTGGTTGCGAAGCTCCAGACTCTAGGACTGAACAGATCTCTGTGCAGCTGGATCCTGGACTTCCTGACAGGCAGAAGTCAGGTGGTCAGAATGGGCAACAACACATCATCTCCCCTGATCCTCAACACTGGTGCACCGCAGGGCTGCGTCCTCAGCCCACTCCTGTACTCCCTGTACACACACGACTGTACAGCTACACACAGCTCCAATGTCATCGTCAAATTTGCTGATGACACAACGGTGATAGGCCTGATCACCGACAACGATGAGACGGCCTACAGAGAGGAGGTGAGTACCCTGACTAAATGGTGTCAGGAGAACCACCTCTCACTCAACATCGACAAGACCAAGGAGCTGGTGGTGGATTACAGGAGACAGAGCAGAGAACACACACCCATCACCATCGACAAGACACCTGTGGAGCGGGTGAGCAGCTTTAAGTTCCTCGGCGTTCACATCACCGAGGATCTCACATGGTCTGCTCACACAGATGCAGTGCTGAAGAAGGCACATCAGCGTCTCTTCTTCCTGAGACGGCTGAGGAAGTTTGGAACGAGCCCCAGAATCCTCAGGTCCTTCTACACCTGCACTGTGGAGAGCATCCTGACCGGCTGTATCACCGCCTGGTATGGAAACAGCACCGCTGGCAACCGCAGGGCTCTGCAAAGGGTCGTGCGAACTGCCCGCCACATTGTTGGAGGTGAGCTTCCCTCCCTCCAGGATATCTACACCAGGCGGTGTACAAGGAAAGCCCGGAGGATTATCAAAGACTCCAGCCACCCGTCCCACAGACTGCTCTCTCTGCTGCCCTCAGGGCGACGTTTCCGCAGCATCCGATCCCGCACTAGCCGACTGAGGGACAGCTTTTTCCCTCAGGCTATCAGGCTAATGAACAGTCACAAATAACTCACCTACATCACACTCCCACTCACACAACATGCCATGCACTGCACTTTAACACCGTTCAACTGGACTACACGCACACACTGCACTAATCACAACCTATCTGCTATCACTGGACACCATACGATGCACATCCACGACACTGTATATGAATAATCTGTTGCACCTTTGCACATCTATCTGCTGCTCAACCAATCTGCTGTTAATTTATAATCTGTTGCACCTCACATTATTACTATGTATAGACCACATTATGTATAGATACTGTACATAATGTAGATGTGCCCATACGGTGTATAATGTGTCGTTGAAAATTGAGTATGTCTTTATAGTACACTAAGCGTACTGAGTATATGTATGTGTATTTTGCACATTGTCTTCTGTACAGTCTGTAAATATGTACTGTCCATATGTAAATTGCTGTTGTTTTTTTGCACTGTCTGTCCATATGTAAATTGCTGTTGTTTTTATTTTATTTATTTTTTTGCACTGTCTGGAGCACTGTAAATGCTCCAGTGCAGTTTTTTTGCACTGTCTGTCCATATGTAAATTGTTTGCTGTTTTTTTGCACTGTCTGTCCATATGTAAATTGTTTGTTGTTTTTTTTGCACTGTCTGTCCATATGTAAATTGTTTGCTGTTTGTTTGCTGTTTTTTTTTTTGCACTGTCTGTCCATAGGTAAATTGTCTGTTGTTTTTCTGCACTGTCTGGAGCACGCTCATAAGAATTTCACTCACCAAGGCACTTGTGCTGTGGTGATGTGACAATAAAAGTGATTTGATTTGATTTGATTTGGAATTGATCTATGCTAAGCTAAAAGTGCTACCGCCAGACCCGGAAATCGGATAAATGGAATCAAAAACTGTAAAACTCAACTCTTTAACTCTTGGGGAGCTGGAAAATGAGTCTATTTTCAAAAATAGTGGAGTGTTCCTTTAAAATATGAAAATGTAAATGATGGGTAATAATAAATGATGACGTTTTTTTTACGACCCTGTCCATCAAAATAATGGAACATTTTAAAGTCTAACGCAAACTCTGATGTGTGTGTGTGCAATTGTGAGAGAAAGAATGTAGGAGACATACTTGCAGCAACATCCTGTGGCAGTGGTATTGTGGATTCCGTTGAAACAATGCACTGCATTTCACTTAAAGAAAGACAAACCATGGTTCGTATCTTGGTGTCACATCTAATTGAGCGCTTTGGAGAAAAGTAAGTACAAATTTAATTAATACATGTATTGCCAAAATTATAGTTTGAGATATTAAATGCGTTATTGTGTACAAGTAGTATTGATAAAAATCTAAACATTAAACTGTTGTTTCTTTTAGTCCAAGTGCAACAACAAAAGTCACCCTGGCTTCATCATTAGTCGAACAATTTCCATGCCTTAAGGATTGCCAGGGTAAAGGCTATGTGAGTACAGTGTTGAGAAATACTGCTGTAGTGACATTCATGTAAATGCAGCCAGTGTTGTATTTTCTAATTCTGTTTTTGTATTTTTGTTTTTAACACAAGGAGGCATGGTTCAGTCCAGGTAGATTTCACAGACCTGCCACAGGCTTCCTTGAGTAGCGTCTTCGGAACGTGCACAAAAGGATCCGAAGAGGAAGACAAAAAACAATTACTTCAGAAAACCCAAGAGACAGCAGCAATTTTACTTTGCCAGGTATGTGGGTATGTCTGTGTGTAATATATAAGTAAGGTTTTTCATGGGTAAGAAATAGTCTTTGGTGGTTGCTTGCATGCACAGTCATCAGCAGTAATGTTGTTCATCATTTAAACAGACATGCGACTGGTAAATACAGGCACGTATGCATTAGCTTGGAGGCTAGCCAAAGCCAACAAATGTCAATCATGTGATAAACTACAACCCATCGCTGCGGTCCATGTCCGTCTTTCACCAGACAACGTTAACATGTTAAATTCACTGAACAAATGCACATGGTCCAGGTAAAACGAGCATGGTTTTGTTTTTAGACTATGTGACCCTCTCTGTGAAAATCCAGCTAAAGTCATTTTGTGTGATTTGCTTTTTTTCTACAAAAAAGTATCCTTAGACAGGTAAAGAACATTCTGTAAAAATGTAACCTTTATATATTTAATATTGACTGAGTATAGCCATGTCAAAGATTTAAATTATAGTGCAATTAATGGTAGAAATCAAACTTTGATGCTTGTTTTCTCATAATTAGATTTCTAGACTTTAGCCAGGATTTCACAGAGAGGGTCACATATAGCCAACATGAATTACATTTTTTTTAAAGCCGTTTTAATGCTATTCCTTGATAAACTTTCCTATTGTTTTTGACAATCTCTGACGGAAGCTGAACAAACTTGTGGTCCGATGTTGTCCATGCGGGAACTCTGATTTTAACTAAGTTCCACATATAAAACAAAGATTGCATTTGGTACACGTGCACCGAATTGAAAGTCCTGTACCGAAACTGTTTAGTATGAGTACATGTACTGTTGGACTCCTATTTGCCAACATTAATTCCTGCATGTTTGTGATTGTATGTTTCTTCTCACAACAGAGTCATATGTGGACTCAGAAAGAGCAACTAAAATGACACAGTGGCTCAAAAATAATATCTGGCCAGCAAGTCAGGTCGAGCAGTACATGAAAGAGACCGCGATTCAAAGGGCCAAATGGATTCATGACAATGGATCCAAGACAAAAATGGAAATAGTCAAAGAGTATCCACGTCTCCTTGATACTCCAGGCATGGTGGGTTTAAAAATGAAATTATTGGCTCATTGTTTTCCTTTTTGTTTTATAACTCCTTTTATCATGTTAATCTTTTTGTTCTTTATAGATATCCCAGGATTTTTTTAATCTTGAATCCAGACTGTGCTTCCAAACTCACAGAAAATTGGGTACCTGTGTTTAAGGATAAGATTCTACAGTTTGCCAGCAAAGAGAAACAAGCTCTTGATCTACTTAAAAACATAGAAATTATGTCAGCAGGTAATGGGTATTAAGCACAGTGTTACAAATGAATACAGTCCAAAATTAATTACTTTACCATCAATCCCAAAAAGTGGATTTTACAAATGTCATATATGCAGATTTAAGTCAACTTTTATTGCATTTTTATTGCATTAAAACAAACAATTGATTTTTTTTTTAAATTATTTAACACTGCAGTGAGGATGTATATAAAACAAAGGGAATAACAACTTAACATCTCTCTTTTCTGATCGCTATAATCAATATTTAAATTTTTCCCCTCTTTTGGAAAGTCGTGGAAACTCTATTTTATTTTTGTTTTTCTTTTGTTATTAGAGCAAAAACAAACAAAAAAATGTTCTGTTATCTCACACTCCCCCCCCCCCATTGAAGTTTTCAAAATTGACAACTTCCACGTCTGAGATTTTCGGTAATGTGAAAAGAGTCTATTGTACATATTTATTGAAACCTTAGTAAAATGTGATGGATACCTTTTTATTAACTTTTTTAAAGTGGTAGTTGCTTAGACAGGACAACTGATAGAAATCTCTCAGCTTTCATTACGATTTGGGATTTGGAATGACAAAGGGGTGGGTAAAGAAAAACATAATTTTCGATTTTAGGTGAACTAACTTTAGGTGAACTAAAGTGGTTAGTTCACCCCAAAATGACAATTGTCCTTGATTACTCACCCTTATGTCGTTTCAAACCCGTAAGTCCTTTGTTAATCTTTGGTACACAAATTAAGATATTTTTGATGAAATCAGAGAGCTATCTGATGCTGATATATGTTCTTGGGTTCTCTCCAAAATGGTAGAAGACGTAACTCGGAGAAGAATGGATGAGTAAATTATTTTTGTTTTCTTTGCACCAAAAAAAAGTCTTCTCGTTGCGTCTCAAAACAGAAATGTAGCCACTGATGTCACATTTCAGAACATTTCAGGTGCGTTGTTGTCTATGGAGGGTCAGATAGCTCTCAGATTTAATCAAAAACATCTTAATTTGTGTTCGAAGATGAACGAAGGTATTACATGTTTGGAAAGACATGAGGGTGACTTATTAATTACATAATTTTCATTTTGGGGTGAACTATCCCTTTAAGGCTGTTAAACACTAAGATGACATGAAAAAAAAATGACATCAAAAAGGCCACTGTGGTGTTTCATTGAGTTATCTGCACCTGGGCCTGAAAGTTGCAGCATAAGGCCATGGTCAGTGGCCAACCAATGCCAACACTGGCTGATGGTTGGCTTGGTGTGTTATAGTCTTTAATGCTCCTAAAGTCATTTAAGGTATCCTAAATGTATCTCTAAATATATTTAAGTTTTAAACTTTTGTGTTCTCAAATAAATTGAGAAGAATTGGCATGAATTCATTATTTTCCCTTTTTTTCAGATTGGGACCAATATGGCTGAGTATTTACGTTCAAAAGAGTCCATTGAATTCCCTTACATTCTCATGCTTAGAGACAACCAAACTTTCACCATTATAAAGGGAGAAGCATTCGAACGAAGTACATTGCTAGCTGCACTGGATGTTTGCTTTAAAGCATTCTACATATTTGATATCAACTACCCCAAGCAATGTTCCCTGGTGTGGCAGTTTCTTCAGACTGTGGTGTATGGACTTCCTGGGGAGGAGACACCAGCATTAAGAGGTCTGCGAGCATTCATTTGTGCAGAATAACTAAGTTTGTTTTGAATTGTTTTGTTTTTATTATTACTGTGACCTGACCACTTCCTTGGATTTTGTGTTATTTAACTTATACAGTGCGTGGTTGATATCAAAGATGTAGAATGCTTTCATATTTCCCTTATTTTCTTCAGTCAGTTGGATACACGTTTATTATTACTTCTAAATACATCTATGTTTCTTATACAACACTGGAATTATTATTAATGATTAATCTTTTATTTATCAATATGTTGATATTTATGCACATGATTGTTTGTGTAAATATTCTATTTCATATTTCTTAGTTAATCTTTCTGACTTCCGTCAGGTTGATGCCGTTTCATTAATCTACATACTTTTTTTACTTTTTTTTTCTTCTACAATGCAATTACATTGCAATTGATTATTATTTCTGATGATTATTGTATGTCTCAGGATATTGATGTTAATGGACATGATTGTTTGTGTAAACGTTTTACAAATTTCAAATTTGTAATTTCTTAGGTAATTTTCAGTCACTGACTTCAGTCACTTTGATGCATTTTTATGGACTTTAGTCACAGTATTTCTGTCATAGAAATTGTCTTAATGCTGAGGTGGAGATGGGAAAATGTCTTAATGTTGTCAATAATAAAATTCCATATTTTGATTACTGAAGTTTGTATTGCTGTAAATAAGTTATTTTATACATTTTAATCACCAAAATATCTAGATAACATTTCTGACCCATTTTTGGGTTAAATTCAACCCAGCAGTGTAGTCATTTTAACTAATAGTTGGGTTAAAAATCACAACCCAGCTTGCTGGGTCAAACATATAACCCAAATGGTTGGGTTAAAACAACCCAGCGCTGGGTTCGTCCCTTTTTGACCCAGCAGTTTTTAGTCATTGCACTGAAAAAACAAGTGTTCAAATGTTTCTATCTCCAGATCGCATAATTGGCATATATTGGAATCCCCAACATTAAATCTTACTCTCAAAAATTATTTTGCAGGATAAATGTGATTCATAATTTTAAAATCTACCTCTTTACATTTAGGGTTGACAGGGAATTAAATAAAATTTGTTCTAATTTCAGACACTTTTCTTATCAAAATTACAAAATATGTAAGATATCTTTACTGGTCCTGGAAAACAACGTTGTAAGAAACAATTTCTCAAAAATCTGTTAGAATTTTTTTTTATCAGTAAAGTTAAACTTTTCTATCATAAGATCAGACATTTTGGGAGTTATTGTTGAATATTTTACTTGTTCCTAAACTAAATTTACCATCTGCAATGGTATACACTTAATAATATCATCGTACATTTTAGGGGAGCAACTTACATTGTATTTACCACAAATATCATCATAACTCAATATATTTCCTAAGTCGTTTATAATATGTGTTAGTGACCATATGCCTTTCTTCCTCCAATCATCAATAAACATAGAGTTTCTATTCACCAAAATACACCTGTTATTCCAGATATACATATTATGTGGGCTAAAATTATGTTTAAAAATCCAGTATAATAGTACTTGTTGATGAAAAGCAGAAATTTTATAGGGAGTTTAGACATTTCAAAATCACATTGTAACAAAAAAACTAATACCACCACATGTTTTGAATATAGTTGTAGGAATCTGAAACCAAAGATTCGTTGTTTATGAAAGACTGTAACCACTTAAGTTGTATGACCCCCATTCATAATATCAAAGTCAATTGTTTTAAGACCACCCTCTTCATAATCATTAATCATATCACTTTTACGTATATAATGAGTTTTCATTTTCCATATGAAATCAAAATGTAACTTATTTATTGCCTTTATCTTTTTTGCAGACACTGCTAAAGAAAAACATGGAATAGATGAATCTAGAAAGACTTTCTACTTCCATTAATACGATTCTACCAAAGATTGTTATGTCTCTCTGCAACCAATTGTTCATTATTAATCTACATTTCTCTAGATTTTTATCAACATTTAAGTTTTATAAATTATCTGCTTTCTTAGATAACCAAATACCCATGTATTTAATCTCATTTTTTACTGCGATATTGTAAAATGATATACTAGGGTGATCATGGATGGCCAACAGCTCGCATTTTGACATATTTAACCATAAACCTGAGGCTTTTGAAAAAAAACATTATAGACGGGAGTGCTAAGGGAATTTGCTGTTCATTTCTTAGAAAAGGAGTCATATCATAGGCAAATTGACTGATAATAAAATTATTCCCTTCTAAGTTGATGCCCAATATGTTGCTCATTTTGATTAAAATAGACAACATTCCTGCAACCATGATAAAAAGTAAAGGTGAACAACCACAACCTTGTCTTATACCTCTTTTGACCGAGAATCTTGAACATGAACCTTTAGTATGAGCTACAGAGCTGTTATGTCTTTATATAGCATTCTTACAATATTTATACATTTTGGGCCAAACCAAAGTGTTCAAGAGTTTGAAAAATAAAAGAGTGTTCCAAGGCCTTAAAGAAATCCAAAAATAAAATAAATCCATCTTCTTCAATTAAATGACTATATTCAATCAAATCAAAAATGAACCTAATATTATTATGAATTGATCTATCCTTTAAAAATCCTGATTGTGTCACACTGATAATTTTTGATATTCCAGTTTTCAATCTAGAAGCCAAAGTCATAGTAAATAATTTGTAATCTGTGTTTAGAAGTGTTATATGTAATAAGAAGTGTAAGTAATCTAATAATCTCTTATCTTTACCTGGTTTTGGTAACAAAAATTAGAAGGCCTTGTTTCATAGTTGGTAAAAGTTCATTATTCCTTATACACTCCTGTAAAGCTTCCAACAAAATAAATTTTAGGTCCTCACTAATTTTTTTTTATAAAAATCTGTGGTTAAACCATCAGGATGATTGCTCTTTTTAACAGCTGCATCAAGTTCTTGTACGGTTATTTCTGATTCACAAACTTCTTTAAATATACAGTGCTCAGCGTAAATGAGTACACCCCCTTTGAAAAGTAACATTTTAAACAATATCTCAATGAACACAAAAACATTTTCCAAATGTTGACAAGACTAAGTTTTATATAACATCTGTTTAACTTATAACATGAAAGTAAGGTAAATGATATAACTTAGAGAACAACATTTTCAGTTTTACTCAAATTAGGGTGATGCAAAAATGAGTACACCCCACTGAAAGTCTCTGGAGCAAAGCTAAATTTTAGACTACAAATGTCTAATTTAACAAGAATTCAACCACAGGTGAGTCTAATTATTCATTACACAGGTGACAGTTGACTATAAAAGGGTGTTACTTAAAGAAAACCCCTTCCCATTTCATGCTGTCAGCAATGGCACCACATGGAAGAGAAATGTCACAAGACCTGAGAAAGAGAATAATTTCTTTACACAAGAAAGTTGAAGGCTACAAGAAGATCAGCAAAGCTTTACTTATCAGTCAGAATACTGTAGCAAAAGTGGTACAAACATTTAAAAAAGATGGAACTGCAACCATCTCACAGAGACGTCCAGGTTGTCCACGGAAGTTATCACCCCGTCAGGAGCGTCTACTGATGAAGAAAATCGAGAAAAAAAAAAAAAATTATCTAAAGAAGTAGAAAGCCAAACTGGGGTGAATATTTCCCGTGACAAATTACGGCATACACTGCAGAGGAATGGCATGCATGGGTGGCGTCCACGAAAGAAGCCTCTCCTAAAGCCCAGGCACAAAAAAGCCCGCCTAGAGTTTGCCAGGGCCCATGCTGACAAAGATGAAGACTACTTGGACTCTATACTCTGGAGTGATGAGACCAAGATAAATGTTTTTGGAACTGATGGCTTCAAAACTGTATGGCGTCGCAAAGGTGAGGAATACAAAGAAAAATGCATGGTGCCTACAGTGAAACATGGTGGTGGCAGTGTCCTTATGTGGGGCTGCATGAGAGCTGCTGGTGTCGGGGAGCTGCATTTCATTGATGGCATCACGAATTCACAAATGTACTGCTCTATACTGAAAGAGAAGATGCTACCATCACTCCGTGCCCTTGGTCGTCGTGCACTTTTCCAACATGACAATGATCCTAAACACACATCTAAGGCCACTGTTGGATTTCTGAAGAAGAACAGGGGGAAAGTGTTTCAGTGGCCAAGTATGTCTCTTGATCTAAACCCAATCGAACACCTATGGGGAATTCTGAAGAGACAAGTTGAGCATCACTCTCCATCCAGCATCCAATCTCTAAAAAGGTCATTCTTGAAGAATGGAAAAAGATAGATCTGGCAAAATGTCGCCAACTTGTTCATTCCATGCCTAGAAGACTTGGTGCTGTCATTAAAAATCATGGAGGCCATACAAAGTACTAGATTTAGTATTTTTTTGTTGTGGGGTGTACTCATTTTTGCCTCACCCTAATTTGAGTAAAACTGAAAAATGTGTAATCGAAGTTATATTATTAACCTTACTTTCATGTTATAAGTTAAACAGATGTTATATTAAACTTAGTCTTGTCAACATTTTGGAAATGGTTTTTGTGTTCATTGAGATATTGTTTACAATTTTACTTTTCAAAGGGGGTGTACTCATTTACGCTGAGTACTGTACTATCATTTGACGGGATATTATTTTTTATCATCTGAAAAAAAAAGAATTAGAATTACTAGGGGAAAATGATGACGAATACAGTTTAGAGTAGAAATTAAACTCCTCATTTGCTATTGTCTCATGATCTGAATGTTCTAATTGATTCACAATTAATCGAATTTCTTTCTTGACCTCTTTTTTCCAGGTTGACAAAATATGAACTATTTATTTCCCCCTCTTCCAGCCACTTAGCCCTGGATCTCACATACGCCCCTTTTGCTTTTTTAATATAAAATGTATCTAAAATAGAGTGTAACTTAATACGTTTTTGTATCTCCTCTTCTGACAAATTAGGTTGACAACATTTATTAATCTCTTGAATCAATTGAAATTATTTTTTTGTTTATTGTTTTATCAGATTTTTACTAAATGTAATTTAATATTCTCTCAATTTATGTTTTAAGTATTCCCATTTAACACCACACAACATTCTTTTTACTTTAAATTCAGCTATAATTCTTTTTAATATACGCATTGATTTACACACATTTGATAGCCCCATTTATTTCAAGCCAATACGTTTATTAGTTATGTAATAATATGTTATACAATCATTACTAGAAAATACACATACACCACTAGAAAATGCACATTATATTCATATAAATAGATTAGTCTATGTGGAAATTGATTTTTCTTCACCATTATTTCTAAGCCTTAACTGGCGCAAAATAGTCACATAAAGTAATCTGTAAGGTATCTGCTTGTTTTACACTCTTTGGCCACCAGGTGGTAAATGTGAGAAAACGAAGCCTCGAGAAATTAACCATTTTGTCAACCACATGGCTGAAAAGCTTCAGTGTTTCATAAGACTTCATCTCGCCATCACTGCCAGAAAGTTACCTCCGATTTTGGAACCGAAAGCTGAGGTTATCTGCTCGCTTATCCTCAAACATACCCGGTTATGTCACACATAACCTGCTTTCTGGAAATAAGCCATTTCCGTTCGTTTGCGTTGTCTCAAGACACGCCCACAACTCCGCTCACCGAAACAGCATCGACGTCATTTTTATGCGACACGAAGCAGGAACTTTGCGCATCTGTCGAACAAACAACAAAGGTTCAACACGTTCGATTTTTGTGTCGCCGTCTTCTATCTGTGTTAGTTTAAGTAAAATATTTTCGAAGTCGTTATCAACGGTTGTGTCCATGGTAGTGTAAAGCGATTATTTTTTTATTCAAGGTAATTTAGAAAGCGACAAGTTAAAGGTAAGTTAGGAATGTGTAACGTTAGTCGTTAGTTAGTCATTAGCTCGACATAATTGGTTCTGTACAGGTAATGGTCTTACCGATATCTTATGACTTTTAACCAAAAGCCATAGCAATATGATAGACACAGAGAAGATTTCCTCAGGAGGGGATGCCGCCTGTTCAAACCAGAGTGAGAAGAAAGAGAACGAAAAAAAGAAGAGATCTCGGGTGAAACAGCTGCTGGCTGAAGTGAAGAAGCAGGTGGAATTCTGGTTTGGTGATGTGAATCTTCACAAGGACAGATTCATGAAGAATACCATCGAACAGTCACGAGATGGATGTATATATATCAGTGTTATGTTCATATCTCATGATGCACAGTAATACATATATAATGCACTTAACTTTTTTGTTGTTTCTTTGTAGATGTTGACATATCCGTGCTGACATTATTCAACCGTATGAAAAAATTGACGACAGATGTCAAATTGATAGCCAGGGCTCTTAAAAATTCAGCAATAGTGGAGGTATGGTTTGCATGATTTAAATTTTATTTTCCTTTATCAG
Organism: Oxygymnocypris stewartii; assembly: GCA_003573665.1. Classification (NCBI taxonomy): domain Eukaryota; kingdom Metazoa; phylum Chordata; class Actinopteri; order Cypriniformes; family Cyprinidae; genus Oxygymnocypris; species Oxygymnocypris stewartii. The sequence goes on along the minus strand of QVTF01018830.1, from coordinate 886,825 downwards.
CGAGGATTTAGTTCCTATTTATGCACTGATAATAATATTATGTTGTTTTAAGGTAAATCTTCAGGGAACACATGTACGACGAAAGAATCCAATTGGTGAAAGCCCAAAGGATGTGGACAACCGCACTGTTTATGTGGTAATTGAGTGCGCATTAATTTTACATTATTTTCACTTTTTTGTTCTCTGTATGATTTCAGTGTATACCCTCTTAAATTTGTTGTGTTTCAGGAGTTGTTGCCAAAGTCAGTGACTCATGTTTGCCTGGAGCGAGTGTTTAGCAAATGTGGAAATGTAGTTTATGTTAGTATCCCCAGGTACAGGTCCACAGGACACCCTAAAGGGTTTGCATTTGTGGAATTTGAGACTGAGGAACAAGCACAAAAAGCTACCGAGGTAACGTGTGTGCTCTATAATTGTACTATATTGTTAGTATTCCTAAAGCATTGGAATATTGTAGGCCTAATAGCCTAAAAAGTAATATGACTTTAATACTCAGTAAGTGGTAAATATGGTTTTGGCATACTCATTGGATCCTGTAAACACGTATTGTTGTGATTTAGTATAGAAACAGAATAAGTTGTAATAATAATGTATACATTAACGCAATACAGTCCAATTGCAAGTTGGAGTAAAATGTACTCTAAAGCATGGTGTGTTCTGCTTGAAATGGCAGATGCTGAACAATCCCCCAGAAGATGCTCCAAGGAAGCCAGGCATCTTCCCTAAGACTTGTAAGAAAAAAACGATCCCTTTTGAGGCTATCCAGGATACACAAGGTAACATATTGATACGTACTGTGAAAAGGCTGCTTGTATATATTACAGTATACTATTAAAGGTGGGGTATGTAATTTTTCAAAAAACGCTTTGGAAAACTGAGTCGGGGCAGAGTACCAAAACAAACTTGTAGCCAATCAGCAGTAAGGGGCATGTCTACTCATGATATGGCGGATAGAGCATTCAGTCAACAGTCGAACCGAGCGACAAAGATCGAGATGGCAGATAAAAAAAACAAAAGAGGAAAACGTCTGCGTAACGATAAGGCCCATGTAAATATCGGTTCAGCTTTCCAGCGCTGGAGAGAACTCAAGGAGCGGAAGGCCTGCGATCGGACACAGAGGTTGCTTTGGTTCTTCTCGATAGGTTAGTTACACCGGACGTGGTGCACCGCAACACCTAATGTCTGCCTGCACTGGACGCGATAAAGCAACCGTTGAAAATTATTTGAAATTTGTGTCAGCACGTCCGTCATCAATAGAACGCGGCAGCAGTTTACTGTCTGGGATTTGTCGCATCGAACCGCGCTGCATCCAGTGTAGACAGCATCACTGATTATAATGACTTCTATAGTATTTTTTCGCGACGCTCCCGTCCGGTGACGACACGGTGTAACATTGGTTTTGCTTAGTTTCACAGAACTAATCATTGCCTAGGTTGCGTAGACTACGTATCTTTTGGGGCAGAGTTATCAAAATAGGGACGAGACTCTTTAGGGGTAGGGGCGTGTTTGTTTTGGTGATTTTCAAATATCAACATTGGCTTCCAGAAATCGCTTACCCCACCTTTAAACTGAAGATTTGTTTTGCCACTTTGTGTTTTTTCTGCCATCACATTCTGAATGATCCAGATATAAGCAACTCATGGTTTTACTTTAAGATTATGAGAATGGCAAGAAAAAGAAGAAAAAAAGGTCTCGAAATGATCTCAAAAACAGTGCTTGTGAAGAAATGACTGTAAATGAGATGGACAGAGAAGGAATGTTAGGGACTGCAGTTACCAATGAGCCAAAGAAACAAGCATCAGATGAATCTAAAATGGAAAACCCTGCAATACTGATCAGCAGCGCAAGCAAGTACGTTGAGAAGAAAAGGCGAAGATCCCACAGTTCTGAGGCATTAGTTGGAGAAGCCCAAGATGAGATGCCATCCAAAATAAGAAAAGTAGAAGAGGAGGAATACGAGGATAATGAGATGAAAGGTAGATTTGTATCATTTATTAAAGATTTAATTTGTTTCTAGGAAAATTTCAAGGTGGGCAGCGTGCCGACGTACAGCGCTGTTGCGCTACGGGTGCCTGCCAACTCGAGGACCTTTTCCAATTCCGTCCCCAAATCTCTCTCCCATTTCGCATCCTGTCAGTTCTGATCTGTCTTATCGTACTAAAAGTGAAAATGCCAAAAGTAAATCTTAAAAAACTTATTTTTTTCATTTAAAAAGATATTCAGAAGTATATTCATACTTCTGAAAAAGGCCAGTCATATCAGTAATTTTATTTTAAATGGAGTGGGTCAACTCATGGGGGCTGCCATGGTGATTTGCCCCGGATAGTCACATCGCAGGATGTGCAATTTGTTTATATACTGATCGCCGCCCCACGCTGTCTACACTGCGGAAAAAAGCGGCCATTGCAAATCCTTTGAAATTTGTGTCAGCACGTTATAAAAGATTAAGGGATTTACTCTCGGGGATTTGCCATGTCGCACCACATCCAGTGGAAACAGCATCATGGTTATAATGGGTTCTATTTTCGCCACTCGCGTCCGGTGTAGACACGGTCAGAGCTACGCAGATGCAAGTGAGCACTGCATTTCCATTCACTTCCGCATCTATTTGTGCCTGAAATGATACACAACACGTGAAACTGTCAAAAAGCATTTCTCTGCTAGTATCCTTATAAACATTAGGACTGTTCAAATTTAGTTTAAAAATAAAAATCCACATTCGAATGCAAACGCTGCATTTGAATTTTTGGTGTCAGGCAGCTTGGCACTTGAGATGGGATGACGGGGTTTTGTTGCATTTTAATGCTTTTTTTTGCCTGTCCAGTTGAACCCACTCGATGCGGTGCTGCACATTCAAAATATAATGGAAAAAGAGAACATCAATGTGGAGTAGGGGTTGCACAGACAAGTCAACTTCAGTGCTCTGCCATGATGCTTTAAGCTTGAAGACAACTAGTCGCTGGTCCTATAGAGAGTGCAATAGGATAATAAATACACATTTACGCTCCGTTTCCAAACAGTTAAAATTACACACTAATTCATACTCTGAATGTGCTCCACAAGACGTGTGGGATTTATATTACTGGATGCTCGAAATTGAACAGCAGAAATACAGGTTTTAAACAGCTTATTGTACAGTTAATTTAATCACGTTCTAATCTAATGTGCTGCTGCAATGTAACGCACACACATAGGCTACAGACAGTAGCGCTCAGGAACACATCTAACTCAGCAAAATCAGGACCTGCAGCACATGCAATACATCACGCGCAGATCACGCGCACAGAATCATTCAGCGCAGAAATGTATTGTCATCACTGTTGTGTGATTTCTCGGTAAAATAGCTTAGAAACTGAAAAGTTCAAGCATATATTTCTTAATAACTAAATCCCACAGCTTCACTACTAGTAGAGAGACGCTGCCAGGTAGAATTAATACACACACGCAACCGCTCTCACTAATGCATGCATTCATATGAATGTAATCTTTACTGTACTACTTATCTGATTTAGAAAGAGCAGGAATCTGATAAATATAACGACTCAAAGTAAGCTGTTATAGGTGCAATAGTCATGTGGGCAGTGCTGTCATATTTCATAGCTGTGCACAAGGCGTTTGTCACAGCTCCAGACTTATTTGTAAATTAATGACGTCATCAGCGACTAGTCGACTTCGACTTGACTTTCATCACATAAAAGTCGACTTTAAAAAAAATCAGAAGTCATTCAACCCCTAATGAGGAAATTATGTTGTTTACCTCAAAACTGAAACCAAACCATTTACACAGAATGCCTATGTGTTGCATTTTCTAGAGGGACATCTATCATCGTTGCACTCGCGTCTCACACGAGAGCCCAAAGCCATGTAAAGTTCATGTAAGTTCAACTTTTAAAAAACATGTAATTACTAGATTAAGAAACTAGCTTGCTAGCAAACATGCATATTAACAGCGTAAACATGAACCTTGCGATCATATGATTAATGTTAATAAATTAGGTGTATCAGCAATTATGAATCTTTAAGTTTAAAGCGGCTCTGACAGAAAAGCTGCGTGTGCCCTGACAGACATTCTGTTGGAGCTATGTGCTCTTTTCCTAAATGCATAACTTACGTTTCACAGGTATATTCTCCATCTGTAAATGTTAGAAAGCCATGGAAAATTTCCATCTTGAGATTCTCCGCTTAACTCCACAGACTTGGTTCTGAACGAGCGCCGCCGCGTGCACGCGCGCACAACAGACAGAGCTCAATGAAATAGGAGTGCAATAACTCTGACTAAAATATACATTTTGCTGAAATGTTTGTAGTTGGACATTTTAAACCTACTAGTAAGTGTATTTGTATGATAGCACTAACTGTAAAGTGACTGTAATGGGGTAATCAAAATAGCCTTTTTACTCAATTAGCCTAGGCCGTTTTTTTTTTTAAGTTTAGTAAATTTAACTCTGCTTTAATAGCATTATTTTACTTTTTAGATCGCAATGTTACAATGTTAGAATGTAATGTTAACCCTTTTTGCACATTATATATGCCTAAATGATTACATTCACTTTATTTATTTGTTTAATCCAAATACAAAGTTCCGAGATGTGTATACCGCAAATCAGGACAAAAATACTGAGATATGAATTTTTGCCCATATTGCCAAGTCCTAATTTGAAGAAACATGCATTTGGTAATATTTTGTCCGATTCGCCCTCTTGTGGCCTTCAGGAGAGAAGCCAAAAGCTTTTTTTTCCCTAACTGAATTTATGCCTTTTAAATTCGAATGTAATTTGAATTTTGATAATATTTTGGTAAAAATAATTCAGCCAATTTGACAGCCCTAGTAAACACAGTTGCTTATGGCTTAGGTCAGGGGTCGGCGACCCGTGGCTCGCGAGCCGAATGCGGCTCTTTCATCCCTCTGCAGTGGCTCTCTGTAGCGTGGGTGTACAATACGCAGGGGAGGTGTCCCCCCGACTTTTAATACAACCTAAATTCTTACCCTGCACTTTTTCTAGGTCAAGTGTATTGAAGTATAGGTTTTCAAGGGCCAATGTGAGTAAATCTAAATTTAAATTAAAAGAGAAAAGATAGTCACGCCGCTTTGATGTGAACATCACTGAACACTCTCACGCGCTGTATGTTTCATACTTTCTCGAAGACAGAGGGTGCTCTCGTGCAAAACGGACTCATATGAGAAGTAATAATAATGTTTGACAGGCATCCCCACTATCGCTGTAGCTAAGCTGAATAACAAGCATAAAACTTAACTGATGAAACGTGAAGATGATATGGTTTGTGTTTTTCAAGTCTTCTCCAGGTAATAAATATGAATGATACAGTGGTAATTGACAGCATTAATTACAGTACAGTACAGTAAAACCAATCTTGTGTCAATTTTTGAAATTAAGATTTATACTTCATCTGAATAAATAAGCTGAATAAATAAGATTTCCATTGGTGTGTGATTTGTTAGGATCGGGCAATATTTGGCCGAGATACAACTATTTGAAAATCTGGAATCTGAGGGTGCACAAAAAACGATCTAAATTGCTTTTAAAGTTGTCCAAATAAAGTTCTTGGCAATGCATATTACTAATCAAAAATGAAGTTTTGATATATTTACGGTACAAAATATCTTCATGGAACGTGATCTTTACTTAATATCCTAATGATTTTTGGCATAAAATATAAATCGATCATTTTGACCCATAAAATGTATTTTTGGCTATTGCTACAAACATACTCCAGCAACTTAAGACTGCTTTTGTGCTCCAGGGTCACATATATTTTCTGCCTTATTCTGTGATAAACATTGATACAAATAAAAATGTTTGTAGTGTGTATATATAGGCTACTGATTATACAATCATAACCATATGATGTTATTATTGTCCAGCAGTATATTTTATTTATTAGCCATTTAAAAGTAAGAGAGAATTGTTTTGTCAATTATGCATACATAAATATTATAATACTTATTATTATTATTATTAATTACCCCCTCAATTCTGAAATGATTGCTATTACTCTGCCCTGTAACATAACTGAATATAAAACTTTAGCTATATGCCGTGTTATCTTTATTTGGGCATCAAATATTTTGTGGCTCCACGTGAATTTTATTCAGTAGGAAACGGGCCAAAATGGCTTTTTTGATGTTGAAGGTTGCAGACCCCTGGCTTAGGTGAAGGTAAAAAATTGAAAAGTTGATAAAGAAAATGGATAGTATATTGGTTCACAGCATTTTAATGTTCCTAAGGCTTTCTGTGTCATGAATGTTAAACAAACAAGAATAGAAACTGAAATAGAAAATATTACAATGTGAGTTTTTTCTAATATCGTGCAGCCCTAATCTGCGTACATGCGAAACCTCAAAACGATGTAGTATACATGCCAGACCAGTATCTGTCACTGTAATTCTGCCATAGAGATACACAAAAAATGGAGAAGGAGACTTGGAGCATGTGCATAAACCTTGCACGCTTTATACAAACTCAACACCACAACGAGAAAATGAATGGAACAATACATGTATTAATCTGTTAATGTTAGTTAAAGGGGTCCTATTATGCTCTTTTATAAAGTCTTGGTTTTGTTTTGGGGTTGCTCTCATGCTTGGTTCAAAAATCTTATTATTTTTCACACAATTTACATCATTACAATACCTTTCTCCCCAGCCTAGCACAAACAGCTCGATTAGTTCCGGGTTTAATGAAGGCCCGCCTTCCAAAAAACGAAATGTGTTGTGATTGGTTAGCTGTCCCAGTGCGTTGTGATTGGCGAACAGCTTAGACGGTGTTTCAGTACTGCCCCTTGCCAAAACAGCAAGTTCGTCAATATTGCTATATCAATTCAGACCTCGAGAATATTGAACAAGAGGATCGCGCAGAACCTTTGCACGTACGGATATTGCAAGACATATTAAAGTGGTAATGTTATTGTTTTTTTGCTAAATCACGTTTTAGATAGGATGTCAACAACAGCTTAAAAATAACTGCATTTACTATGTACAGATAAGTGCAAAGGTAATATGTATTATTTTTATTGTTCTTTAATTCTAACATTATAACATAAATTGCAGTGAAACATTGAATTTATTTATACCAGACTTACACTAATTGTGGAGGCAAAAATGCTAATTCATTCTCTGCCAGCGGGAGGCGCTGTTGGAGCGGGAGAGCTCAGGGTTTCCCCGGTACCGCTGTACACAAAGCAGAACTCCGCTTACAAACATTGCTTTATCAGACATTACATGCAAGATTAATTGAAAATGAGATCAAATTCTTTTCTGAAAACAGTCGGTTTCCATCAGAAATACAGTGATAAAAAAACACCCACACCGGGTTTCGATTTTGATACGTGCAGTGCTCAACCAAGCATTCTCCCCCCAACTATTCGAATTTCCGTAGGCAGGATTTATTTTTGTGATATCACAAATACAGGAAAACAACTTTGTAGTCCAAACGAGAGAAGTTCATTGTAGTTCTTGAAAAGGGATTTAACCCCCCCCCCCCCCCGCGAAATATCTCACTTTGGAGTGGAGTTTGAGATTTGTAACTTTGTAGATCTTTTTATACCCAAACATACACACTACACACTGACTAAAATTCTGACTAAATGCTGTTACATGACGCAGGGTGAGATGTGGGGTGATGACCTCATCGTTTCACAAAATATACTGATTTATCAACTCTGGGACCGGGTTAAAAAAAAATTGCGTTTTCACGCTCCCAAAACGCCAGATCCATCTGGAAAAAATGCAGATACAATACAAAATCTTTATATATACAGCTAAACATGTCTCCTTGTGGACTGGGCCTTACTCACCCTCAAGCCATCCTCAGTGTATATGACTTATGCCTTTCAGATGAATACAATCGGAGTTATATTGAAAAATGCTTCCAAGCTTAATGATGGCAGTGAATGGGTGTTGATATTCAATAGTCCAATCAATAGAAAAAAGTCCATACATCTTAAAATCCATCCATCTAGATGGCTCCAGGGGTTTAATAAAGGCCTCTTGAAGTTTCAGTGCATTTTTATAAGAACATATTTACACTGACCAAAATTATAAACGCAACACTTTTGTTTTTGCCCCCGTTTTTCATGAGCTGAACTCAAAAGATCTAAGACTTTTTCTATGTACACAAAAGGCCTATTTATCTCAAATATTGTTCACAAATCTGTCTAAATCTGTGTTAGTGAGCACTTCTCCTTTGCCAAGATAATCCATCCACCTCACAGGTGTGGCATATCAAGATGCTGATTAGACAGCATGATTATTACACAGGTGTGCCTCAGGCTGGCCACAATAAAAGGCCACTCTAAAGTTTTATCACGCAGCACAATGCCACAGATGTCGCAAGTTTTGACAAAGCGTGCAATTGGCATGCTGACTGCAGGAATGTCCACCAGAGCTGCTGCCCGTGAATTGAATGTTCATTTCTCTACCATAAGCCATCTCCAAAGGCGTTTCAGAGAATTTGGCAGTACATCCAACTGGCCTCACAACCACAGACCACGTGTAACTACACCAGCCAAGGACCTCCACATACAGCATCTTCACCTCCAAGATCATCTGAGACCAGCCACCTGGACAGCTGCTGCAACATTTGGTTTGCATAACCAAAGAATATCTGCACAAACTCATAAACAGTGTCAGGGAAACTCATCTGCATCCTCGTCGTCCTCATCTGGGTCTCGACCTGACTGCAGTTCGTCGTCGTATCCGACTTGAGTGGGCAAATGTACACATTCGATGGCGTCTGGCACTTTGGAGAGGTGTTCTTTTCACGGATGAATCCCGGTTTTGACTGTCCAGGGCAGATGGCAGACAGCGTGTATGTAGTGTGGGTGAGTGGTTTGCTGATGTCAACGTTGTGGATCGAGTGGGCCATGTTTGCGGGGGGGTTATGGTATGGGCAGGCATATGTTATGGACAACGAACACAGGTGCATTTTATTGATGGCATTTTGAATGCACAGAGATACCATGACGAGATACTGAGGCCCATTGTTGTGCCATTCATCCACGACCATCACCTCATGTTGCAGCATGATAATGCACGGCCCCATGTTGCAAGGATCTGTACACAATTTCTGGAAGCTGAAAACATTTCTTGCATGGCCAGCAAACTGTGTGTTGCACTGCGTGAGGCAAATGGTGGTCACACCAGATACTGACTTGTTTTCGGACCCCCAATACAGTAAAACTGCACATTTTAGTGACGCATTTCACGGACGAGAATTCATAAAACACATTATTAGACTGTTTTCCAAGGCTGCATGATATACTAAACCCATTTAAAAATCAAAATTAAGCATAACTGTGGATTTACAAATGCTATGATTTAATTAGATAATTATATGCGATGCAGTTCTAATACATTATGTGCGCTTTAATTATTTAGATGCGTGTAGGTTAAGTGCGTGCTTCACACAGCGGCTCCTTTCACAGTAGTTCCACAGAAACTTCTAATTTACATGTGTGGAGCATCTCAAACTCCATCTCTGCAAGTCTGCATGCTGTTGTGAGTTTGGGTTTATTATAACGTTCATCTGGGAACGCAACATGCGCCATTTCATCAGATTTGTAAGGTAAATCATTTATACATTTATGTAAACACAGGAGAATACATCACGATTTCAAAATAAAAGCTCAAACCCTCACTTAGTTTACACGTTTTGATGTCAACATATTCATTTAATTACAGTGGCTATAGCGTATCTGTTCTAAAGAAACCGCAAAATATTAAAGATTAAGTGTACATTTGAATTAAATGGTGCTTGGTCAATATTAAATAGGATTAGATGTGTAGATTAGATTAAACGAGATGAGATGCATAAATGTGTAAAAATAATAATCAGAGTGCTGGCGCCCCCTGCAGGTCTTTGTTGTAATGCGTAATCTACATTAGCTTTCCTACTACATTCTACGTTTCGATTAATTGATTTATTGATAAATTAGATTAATAAAAAAAAAAAAATAGTCGTTAGTGGCAGCCCTAAGCAAAACATTTGTTTTCTGTGGCTTGAATAAAGTAAAAGGCCATTGTTTCAGATCACTAGTTCGTGTTTTTGGTAGCCTATCCGTCCACTGCGGCCGCCATACTGAGACTAGATATACAAATGCCCCTCCGATTGTAATCCAATGACAGAGATTCACATTTTTAGCCTATAGGATGTATTTTGAATGTCCGGTAGTCCTCAAATAACATTTTAGTCCTGTCTCGTCTTGTTAACGAAGACGTGGCATACATTTCGTCATAGTTTTTATCATCACATATTTATTTTAGCTCGTCTTAGTCACAGAAAAAAGGTTAGTTGCCGAATATTTTTCATCCTCATTTTCGACAACGAAATGAACACTGGTAGCAACAATGAATCGTTGCAGAAGTCGCATCTGAAATGGCATTTAGATCTATTTACACAGTTTAATGCAGCTCAGAGGGACTTAGAGTGCTTTAACCTCCAGTTACAAATAGGGTTGTTTCGATTCTAGTATCGGAAATTCCTCCGATGCCACAAAAAATTGTGGTATCGACGAGTACTTGAAACCACGTTCCGATCCAATACCATATTCTTACACGAGACCTATAGTTATGCTGGCTAGCTTTGCTTAGTGCAGCAAAACGGAAATCAACTCTTCTTCTAAGAAATACGAACGCGCTGGCACTTTGCCAGTAAATCACTCGCATATGCAACTAAAGCTTCACCCTGGGCGACTAAATGAGGTGTAATATTAGCCACTGGCTAATAAGTGCTCAGATATTACTCGCCAGTGTGTGAATTGGAGATTGTGTATGTTTAGCACAGATATATTTTAATCAACTCTGACCGCATCAGAGTTTCACTCTCCGTCAAGTGATCTGTGCTATTATTCAGTTCATCTGAATAGATGCGCAGTGCACCTGTATTTGACGTAAGCTCTAGTGTGAGGCACACGACTCGTCATCACTTTGCTTTTTTCCTCACGCAGAGGGAGCGAGAGAGTCTGACATGTAGCGCGTCAGTTCTGTATGGTATTAACACTATATTCTTTGATGTATTTTCCTGTCAAAGTAACGGACTTCGTAACGGATTTCTTCAGCTTTGAAGAACTGCCAGGTTCTCCAGTAGTAGGCGGAGCTAATGTGCAAATGGCAATCTCATTGGCTGGCGCGCGCCAATCAGTACGAGTGGATGCAGATCACGTGATTAATATTCATGAATCCCGCAGGTCGATAATCCTCGGTGCATTTTATACTGTTCTTAGTAGGGATGCAACGATACCATTTTTTCAGAACCGATCCGATACCGCAAATTCTAAAGAGATCGGCCGATACCGATCCAATCTGAGACCAGCGCAGGTGTTTTTAGTTTTTTTTTTATGTAACTTAGAATTTCTATACTTCTGTGTTGACCCGATTGTCACTCTTCTGTGTGTTAAACACAATCTATTACAGTGTTTCTCAACTGGTCTGTCAAAAGTGCTGGGTATGCATTCCAGAAGTGGGTTGCGAGATCGTTCTGAGAGGGTCGCGGATTGTTTACAGCCAAAGAAACGACATCAACAAAAAGACGTGCATGAAAGCTGTTGACACTGTCAGATCATCTGACTCAGATGCAGTTTAAGTAAAGAAAGAGTAACTGAGAAAAATGCTCTGTCCCGATTCAGTATCTGCGGTCAGATGAGATGTTGACAGGTTTAATGTCAGTGTCATTATTCCACGTTATTTTTGTAACACGTTATGAAATAAAAAGTCTCTCACCTCAGGAAAAACGAGCTGTCCTGTCAGATGTTATATTGGGCTGGTAGTGTGCACTCTTCTATAGTACGCGCGAACGCGACGCTGTACATCACTTCAAAACGCAGATATTATAAGCATGCTACAGGACAATAAAAGTACAGTACCAATAAATCACATAACTGGTACTGCGTGTGTTAGCTGGGAAGGATTTGCATGACAGTATGATATTCATTTTATTCAGGAGCAGTTTCCACGTTTCATTATCGGTCACCTTGGTTGTTTTCATAACCCAAAAATATCATGTTATTTTCACTTTCTGTCATTTTGTAGGCTATATATTTAAATGAATGTGGTGGCTCATACTAACTTAATTGTATTAACAAAAATGAGTTTGGGACTGCTATTTAATAGCCTTGCCTTATATATTATTTAGTCATAGTCTTAACAGTCTTAACTTATTTTTTTGTGTGAAATAAACTTGCTTTGTTTTTTAAACTATATGTATATATAACAAATAATAAAAAATATATATATATATAATCATAATATTTGACAAAACACTATTATAAACTAGTTTAGTGGATAATTCAGCAGCAAAAGATACAAAAAATCATGGGTTCAAGGTTTCTTTATTTGTCACATAATAAATTATACAGGGTATAATCAAAAGTGAAATGTAGGTCAAATCAGGTCCGCTCAGTGGACAGTGCAAAGAATAAAAAAATATATAAAAGTAACACCACACAAGAGCATATATATATATATATATATATATATATATATAATATATATATATATATAGGTCAAAAAATAAATAAAAAGTAAAATGTGCAGTAGAATAAAGAAAAGTGCAAACACGTAGGATGTGCAAAAACAGTATATGGGACTTAATAAGTAGTACTATAAACAGGAGGGATGAGAGGGATGTGCAAAGGACAGGAGGGATGAGAGGGATGTGCAAACGGCAATTTTTCTTTTTTTTTTTTTTTTTTTATGAAACAGAGTGTGTGTTAAGGAGCCTGAGGGAAGAAGCTCCTCCTCAGTCTCTCAGTTTTTGCCATCATGCTCCTGAAGCGCTTGCCAGATGGCAGTAAACGGAAAAGATGGTTACCGGGGTGATTTGAGTCTTTGATGATTTTAGCAGCTCTGCTTTTGCAGCGTTTGAGGTAGATGTCCTGCAGAGAGGGGAGAGCAGACCCTGAGATGCGCTCAGCTAAGCACATGACTCTCTGTAGAGCTTTGCAGTCCTGGTTTGAGGAATTTCCACACCTCACAATTTTAGGTTCCATACCTCACAATTGGGTGCACAATTTTATAAAACCTAGTGAATTTTTTTTTTTTTTTTACAAATACAAGTGAATAAATGTACGAGTAAATCTGGTAAAATGTCACACATTGCTCTTTGTATTGTAAAACACATTCATGAAAAAAACAAGCAAATACATTTACATATAAATATATACTATAAAGTAAAAAAAAAAATCAAATGTATAGCACAGTAATAAGGCAGCAACATATGATAGGACAGAACAAGAAAGACTATTATTATATTTAATTGCGCTAAAGTATTGTAAAACGAAAGGCTCAATACAACATGGTGCAATGCACATCCCGTGTGCAGAATGGTGCTCTTGAAACAACACAGAGTCACAGCACACAGGCTGCACAGCCCTCTGAGTCCGCATAGAAAAGAAAAGTACAGGGGGAAGATATATTGATAAGTACTGTATTAAATCTGTGCGTTAGTTTATTGAGCATTTTCTTTTAACAGTTTTAAACCGCAGTGATTGTGCGCTCTTGAAAAGAGTTTGACTGTAGTAACCGAACGCAACAGGCAGTTTGAATGCTGAATGGAGGATGACAGACAGACGCAGCGGAGAGAAGAGTTTGTGAACTTGAATTTATCGACTTAAATATTCATCTGTACCTCGGATTAAACTATGGAACAGCTTCAGAACACTTAAAATATAATGCACGAACACTTTATGGTGCTTTATGATGTTTATGTGGTTTTCGTGGGGCTTAACAACAGCACAGAATAGTATACGCACAACATCGGATTTGGATCGGTCTCGTCTGACCGATACCCGATCCGCAGAAAATGACAAGATCGGAGCCAATACCGATCCAGAGTATCGGATCGATGCATCCCTAGTTCTGAGTATAAGTCATAGTATGATTATTATCTTATTAGTATTATTGATAGTTTTTTTACCCCCATATTTTTACAAAACCGCTGAATGACCAAAAAAGCACCACCACCAGTCCTATTTAAAATGACTAATGTGCATTCATACATGGTTACCTAGTTTTAATTCTAATTACTAAAGTTATATCATTAAATAATAATTGATTATCATAATATATTTAAAATGCTTGATTGACTGATCTGAAGAGTGTACATGTAGATACTTAAAAAGCTGTGCCATTTTCCAAAAATCATTTTTTTTGGTTGCTCGCCAGACTCTCTCTCTCTATCTCTCTCTCTCTCTCTCTCTCTCTCTCTCTGTATATACATACACAGGTGCATCTCTATAAATTAGAATGTCGTGGAAGTATCATTTATTTCAGTAATTCAACTTTTTTGCAATCTTTTGAAATTCAAATTTTGAAACTCGTGTATTAAATAAATTCAATGCACACAGACTGAAGTTTTTTAAGAAGTCTTTGGTTCTTTTAATTGGTTCTTTTAAATCAACTCAAAACAACTGCAAAGGTTTCCTGAGCCTTCAAAATGGTCTCTGTTTGGTTCACTAGGGTACACAATCATGGGTAAGACTGCTGATCTGACAGTTGTCCAGAAGACAATCATTGACACCCTTCGCAAGGAGGGTAAGCCACAAACATCAATTGCCAAAGAAGCTGACTGTTCACAGAGTGCTGTATCCAAGCATGTTAACAGAACGTTGAGTGGAAGGAAAAAGTGTTGAAGAAAAACATGCACAACCAACCAAGAGAACTATTTAACCAACCGAATATTTTAATCGAACCAACCGAGAAATCGATTTAAGAATTTGGGTGAACTTCACAAGGAATGGACTGAGGCTGGGGTCAAGGCATCAAGAGCGACCACACACAGATGTATCAAGGAATTTGGCTACAATTTTCATCAGAGGCATCTTACCTGGGCTAAGGAGAAGAACTGGACTGTTGCCCAGTGGTCCAAAGTCCTCTTTTCAGATGAAAGCAAGTTTTGTATTTCATTTGTAAACCAAGGTCCTAGAGTCTGGAGGAAGGGTGGAGAAGCTCATAGCTCAAGTTGCTTGAAGTCCAGTGTTAAGTTTCCACAATCTGTGATGATTCGGGGTGCAATGTCATCTACTTGTGTTGGACCATTGTGTTTTTTGAAAACCAACATCACTTCACCCATTTACCTAGAAATTTTGGAGCACTTCATGCTTCCTTCTGCTGACCAGCTTTTTAAAGATGCTGATTTCATTTTCCAGCAGGATTTGACACTTGCCCACACTGCCAAAAGCACTAAAAGTTGGTGAAATGACCATGGTGTTGGTGTGCTTGACTGGCCCAGCAAACTCACCAGACCTGAACGCCATAGAGAATCTATGGGGTATTGTCAAGAGGAAAATGAGAAACAAGAGACCAAAAAATGCAGATGAGCTGAAGGCCACTGTCAAAGAAACCTGGGCTTCCATACCACCTCAGCAGTGCCACAAACGGATCACCTCCATGCCGAATTGAGGCTGTAAATAAAGCAAAAGGAGCCCCTACCAAGTATTGAGTACATACACCGTAAATGAACATACATTCCAGAAGGATGGAATGTATGTTCATTTGTTTTTTATTATTAGAATAGTTCATAAGACCAATACAAATAGTTTTTTTATTGGTCTTATAAAGTATTCTAATTTGTTGAGATATTGAATTGGTGGGTTTTTGTTAAATGAGAGCCAAAATCATCACAATTAAAATAACCAAAGACTTCTTAAAATACTTCAGTCTGTGTGCATTGAACTTATTTAATACACAAGTTTCTCAATTTGGGTTGAAATACTGAAATAAATGAAATTTTCCACGACATTCTAATTTATTGAGATGCACCTGTATATGGTAAAGCACACCATAAAATAATTGTATAATTTTTTTGCAGGGCTAGTTGTACATGAAGCTGTATAACCAGAGACACACCCAGGTATCAGATCAGTACTCGATATCGGCCGATACCCTGAGCCTAGGTATCGGAATCAGTATCGGGAAGGGGAAAAAGGGTATCGGAACATCTCTAGTTACAAATAGGGTTGGGTATCTTTTAATTTTTATCGATTCCGATTCTGCTTATCAATTCCAATTATTTTCGATTCCAATGTGATAAAATAATGATATCAAACATTTATCCTGTGTCTCTTTTTAGCAAACCATTTATTTGAGCTGAATTCCATGAACAAAAATCAACAGGCTACATAAAAACTGGACTGTTTAAGAGCTGTTTGTGTGCAAAATAGAACTGCATGATTCTGGATAAATAGATTTTATTTATTTTTTTCCAATGGAAGTTGTGGTTCTCATGATTCTGAAGAAATAAATATTAGACAACAAAAAATCACATGTCATTTATGAATTACTCGCTCAAGACTTAATTGTTTCATTACTGGATGAATCATTGTCCTTGAACAAATCTCTTGTATTCAAAGACAAATACATTTTAACAGACCCTTTTCGCCACCTACTGGCGTAACAATGTAATCAATAAATCTTAATTTGAAGCATCACATTACTTTCAAAAGGAGATTTACTCTATTTTAATTGCTACCGTACATATCAGAGTTTATATATGAACTATAAACTTTTGTAACAGTGCTTGTAATTTGAATGTTTGTAACAGAGAAATAATGATACTGTGTGGTTGAAAAGACTGTGAAGCTGTTTCATTCATATACATGACAGCTGCTCTCTTTAGGTCAGCTGCGCGAATGCAGGTTTAAAGTCTTAAATCACACTGACTAATGTGATCGTTCGCTGCACAGGCCAACCAAGTGATCGCAACATTGTGATTGCACACCTCGAAGGTTGAGGAATGAAACAGAAAAATCATTTTAATTTAGGAATAGAATCACATTGGTGTTTGAATCATGTTCGCAATCTTTAACAATCTATAAAATTAATGTCATGTTGGTTGTGACACCTCTCTTGCAACATTTTTAGCTATCACAGATATTATACTCAGCTTTTTTTGGCTTCTGATCACAAATGCAGCCAAACTTTTGAGCGCTTAGATTAGCGAGCAAGGTCATGGCAGATCGCTAGGTCACACCTGTCCTCATAGTTGAAGAAAAAAAAGCACATAGGAATCGATTGACGGAATCTAAATATTTATTTGACAACAAGTATTCGATTCTGGAATCTGAATCGATTTTCGATTCCCAAACCTAGATACAAATGCATATTTTTATGCATGTAAACACAATGTTTAAAAAAAATTGAAAAAGATACTTTAAATGTGAAATTAAAACTGCCAGTAGGTGGCAGCAAGTCACTGTTAATAAGTGAGTCATTGCGACTGAACTAATTCATTTAAACGGTTGATTCATTCAGGAATGAAACATCGTCATGTTTCTCGGAGACGTGAAACAGTGGCGTGGTTGTTTGGATTTGTTTTTTCTAAATTGAGACCTGTGCTCACAAAGTCAAATGCAGAAATGCTAGTTCATGCATTTACGATCACAGAACCGTCTTTACTGACGAGATGCACATGACTATTGCATGCAATATATCGTGCAGCCCTACCTCAAGTTTAGATTATTGTAATGCTTTATTGGGTGGTTGTTCTGCACGCTTAATAAACAAACTCCAGATGGTCCAAAATGCAGCAGCTAGAGTCCTTACTAGAACCAGGAAGTATGACCATATTAGCCCGGTTCTGTCAACACTGAATTGGCTCCTTATTAAATATTGTATAGATTTTAAAATCTTGTTAATTATTTATAAAGCCCTGAATGGTTTAGCTCAGGGTTCCTCAAATCTTTCCCTGGAGGTCCAATCTGCTGCAGAGTTTAGCTCCAACCCTTATCAAACTCACCTATTTTTTATTTTCTAATGATTTTTGAAGACTCTGATTAGCATGCTCAGGTTTGTTTGATTAGGGTTAGACTAAACTTTGCAGGAATGGTCCAGGTTTGAGGATCCCTGGTTTAGCTCCTCGGTACTTGAGCGAGCTCTTATCGCATTATAGTCCTCCACGTCCGCTGCGTTCTCAAAACTCTAGCCATTTGATAATACCTAGAATATCAAAATCAACTGCGGACAGCAGATCCTTTTCCCATTTAGCGCCAAAACTCTAGAACAATCTACCTTTTATCGAGTAACTACAATGTAATGTTTTACCACTTGTTTTTTTTATCCAGGAATCTTTGTTTTGAATAAAACTATTAGCAAACATTACAAATAGACATGTTGACAATACAGTACGCTAGCGATAACAGTTGATGTGACCATATGGCAGCGTTTTGAGTTAAATTTCTACTACTGTTTCTGCACATGTCTATGGCAGCTATACTTTCCCAAAATCTCAAGCGCCACCAACTGTCTAAATTTGCACTCGTGCAAAAATTTATTTTCCTGCGACTGTTCACTCTTCAATGTGAAATGGCCTTAAAGTTGTTGCTGTCATTTACTAATTTATGTTCTTTTATCTCATAGATTTATCAATTGAGAGCAAGAATGAAGAACAGTTGGACTCTGAGAAGAAAGAAGATTCTGTTTTGAAGGCCAAGAGGAAAAGAAAGAAGAAGCTCAAGGAGAGATTGAAAATTGGGGAGGAGGTCATCCCACTCAGAGTCCTTTCAAAGTAAGCAATGTTGTGTATCTTTTCTTTTTCAAGTCAAGGTTCATACATTGTGTATTTTGTGAGATGCTGAAGTAATGAAGTGGATTTCAACTGTCAGGAAAGAGTGGTTGAACCTGAAGCAGGAGTACCTGACACTGCAGAAGCACTGTATGGCCCATCTTAAGCAATCAGTGGCTCAGATCAACCACAAGTCGGTGAAGTATGACATCATGCAGACTAAAAAGAATAAAAACACTTGTGAGTATCTTTTGTTGGGACAAAATCTTGCCTGTTAATGAATCTTTCTATTTAAATATATTTTTCTTTCTTTCTTTTATTTGTTCGTTCCTTTCTTTCTTTTTTTCTTATCAAAGCTTGTAAGGATACAGCTAAGAAAGAGCCCCCTTCTGGCCCTGAGTTTGCGAGTGGAGTCATTGTCAAGATTAGCTATAACCAGCCCCTGCCAAGCAAGAGGTGCATCAAGGTATACTAACATACTAGTTAAATTGATTGTTAAACCTATCTTGGGTACATCAAGCAATAAGCCATTTTTAAGAGCTGTTTCTTTTCATATGCACAGGATTCACTGTCTGAGATGTCCGCTGTGGCTTATGTGGACATTCTTGATGGAGATAAAGAGGGTTACATTCGCTTCAAGAGTCCTGAAGATGCACAGACAGTTATCACAGCCCGATCAGAACTTCAGAAAAAATACAACTGGAACCTTGAACTCCTCTCAGGTTAGAAGGATCATTTTCTTTGAATAGAAGTTTTAACTCAAAACTATAAAAACAATTTAAGATATGGCAAATTAAATAATTTATTAATGGATAAAAAGGTGACCATGAGCAGAGGTACTGGCAGAAGATTTTGGTGGACCGACAAGCAAAGCTAAACAGTCCTAGAGAAAAAAAGCGTGGAACAGAAAAGGTAACCTAATCCTCACTCAACAGCCTTTAAAGGCAGTCAAAGTCAAATATATTTGTAGTTTTATCAACATCACAGAATGTTTGTCATTGTTTTTCATAGCTCATTTCTAAAGCTGAGAAAATCATCATTGCTCGGGCCACCGAAGCAAGTAAGCACATCCGCTTTGATGACTAACAGTCTGAACAATAATTACTTCAACAGAATATTGTAAGAAAAACAAAGATATTTCAGATGACATAACCAATTAATTCTAAAATGTTTATTTTATGCCTTGTGTTGATCTGACCTGTTATTTTCTTATTTAACAAGTAATTAACGATGGGAGTTTTGTGTTGGAATTAGAACGAATATGTCTGGAATAATAATCATAATCATCAGCATTTGGAAGTTTTTTACTGTTTTTATTAAGTTGTTTTGTATTTTTTTGGCAAGAAAAGGCTCCAGAATCAATTGTATATGTAGTTAGATTTGCACCCGTTATTATTTGTATTATTACATTTCATCTTTTTTTTTTAAATAAAATTCATTACTGAAAGCATTGGTGTTTTGGTAAAGAACAATTCTCACTGGAATAACACCACACTAGGCTATCACAATATCAGATTTTTCGCTGCACATTTGGCCAAAAGAATTCACCAAAATAATGATGGTGGGGTGTGGGGGGGTTGCACCACCACACACAGACGTATCAAGGAATTTGGCTACAGTTCTCGTCAGAGGCATCTTACATGGGCTAAGGAGAAGAAGAACTGGACTGTTGCCCAGTGGTCCAAAGTCCTTTTTTTTTTTTCAAATGAGAGCAAGTTTTGTATTTAATTTGGAAACCAAGATCCTAGAGTCTGGAGGAAGGACGAAGAAGCTCATAGCTCAAGTTGCTTTAAGTCCAGTGTTAAGTTTCTCCAGTCTGTGATGATTTGGGGTGCAATGTCATCTGCTGGTGTTAGTCCATTAATGTTTTTTAAAAACCAACATCACTGCATCTGTTTACCAAGAAATTTTGGAGCACCTCATGCTTCCTTCTGCTGACCAGCTTTTTAAAGATGCTGATTTAATTTTCCAGCAGGATTTGGCACCTGCCCACACTGCTAAAAGCACCAAAGAAACAAAAGACCAAAATATGCAGATGAGCTGAAGCCCACTGTCAAAGACACCTGGGCTTCCATACCACCTCAGCAGTGCCACAAACTGATCACCTCCATGCCACGCCAAATTGAGGCAGTAATTAAAGCAAAAGGAGCCCCTACCAAGTATTGAGTACATATACAGTAAATTAACATAATTTACAGAAGGTAAACAATTCATTAAAAATGTTTTTATTTTTATTTTTTTATTTTTTGAATTCGTGGGTTTTTGTTAAATGTGAGTCAAAATCATCACAATTATAAGAACCATAGACTTAAACTACTTCAGTCTGTGTGCATTTAATTTATTTAATACACTAGTTTCACAATTTGAGTTGAATTACTGAAATAAATGAACTTTTCCTTGACATTCTAATTATTTTGAGATGCGCTTGTATGTAACCAAAATATGTTGTTACATCTATGTTGCATACTTGATACAGCGTAATCATAAATATAAGTACTTAGTTCTACACAGTGTAACAAGTACTTTAATATATTTCTATTTTGTGGAAAAGCCTGTATTTGCACATGGTTATTTTCAGTGTTGGGGGTAACGCGAGTTACATAATAATATTACTTTTTTCAAGTAACTAGTAAAGTAACGCATTACTTTTTAATTTACTAGAAAATATCTGAGTTACAAAAAAAAAAAAAAAGTAACGCCAGTTACTTTTTTTCCATTTATTAACTGACAGTGCGCTGTGTGAACATGATCTTACTGTAGTTCTAGACTAAATGTGAATGTGTATTAATCCATCCCGCTCACAAAAATTTTACATACTCTTGCAAAGTATATTTTTGGATGTGATTTCTATAACCAGAATATGATATATTTGACAGAGAATCAATTGTAAGAAACGTTTCAAGCTAGAATTGTCAAACTCATACACTCCAAACATGAACATTAACCCTTAAGGCTTAAGCTATTCAATACTTATTAAACGCAAGACATACACAATGAGTGATTAAAATAAGGATAGTCAAATGTGTGGGTCACATACATAATATGCAGTTATGCATAGAAATGATTAGTTTCATTAAAAATGTAAGTATTTTAAGATGATTTTACAGTCTTTGTGAACCAAGGAATTTCAGTCGGGTTCCTTGTTTTCTAGGTGTGGGTTGGTTGGGGAAGTCAATCTAAGAAAGTCTGTAGCTGTGATTTCTATCTCAGATTTGCATGTGACGGTCACGTGGTGCATCTCTTTGACCATCAGTCTTGATTATATGGCACACATTGTACAGTCTCCTTCCTGCATTGTACTTATCAATAAGTATTATTTTGTCTTAATGTTGCAAGCTTTTCTGTGAAAGAGGCTTGCTGGTTAGGCTGTATTCAGATGGGCTGGAGCTAGGGATCTGATTTACGACTTCCTGCCATTGTTTTGTTTTCTTGGGCGTCTGTGGAATTCTGGCTCCTCAGGTTTCAATGTTTTGATCGCATCTTAAATTTTTCAGATTCGGTCTCTGATATACTACAACAATGTGGGTGGGCCCAAAGAAAATTGGGTAGGCTTAGCCTAAAATGCATCTTATTAAAATAGGCCAAAACAACTACACCTGCTTGAATACACACCACTGTTTAATCAGAGCATTAGCCTGTATGTCATCATAAGCAGTGGTAAGAATAAGAATATAATAAGAACAGCATTAGCACAGCAGCCACACCACACACACGCGGGCATCTGAAAGACACACCACAACACTAAATCAGCTGGACAGTAGTGGATAGTACAGTAGCGGACAATATGTAAAAACAGTGCTTGATCATAGTCTGGCTAACCGGCCACACAAACCACGTGAAATAAACAACAGTGACTAGCCAATTACATGATAGGAAAATGTAGATTGACTTTTGATTATTATTACAGGAGATGACGGGGCTTAGAGTTGAACACTGCGATGATTTGGTTGTAGTCCAACGATTCAGTCAATTCTATTTCAAAGGAGAGCTGGGACAAAGAGTTCAGTCTCTGTGTCAGTATTGTTGCTCTGATTCCTGTTTTAATCCGATTTACCTCTGAAAACAATCTTTCGACAGTACAGCTTGTTATGGGTATTGTGATGAGGGCCCGTAGGAGATATCGTGTGGGTATGCATCGAGCCTCCACAAGTGATGGAAATGCCCTGACATTTGATACTTTTCTTTGTACAGTGCTCAGCGTAAATGAGTACACCCCCTTTGAAAAGTAGAATTTTAAACAATATCTCAATTAATACAAAAACCATTTCCAAAATGTTGACAAGACTAAGTTTAATATAACATCTGTTTAACTTATAACATGAAAGCAAGGTTAATAATATAACTTAATTACACATTTTTCAGTTTTACTCAAATTAGGGTGATGCAAAAATGAGTACACCCCACCACAAAAACTACTAAATCTAGTACTTTGTATGGCCTCCATGATTTTTAATGA
This sequence comes from Oxygymnocypris stewartii, assembly GCA_003573665.1. Lineage (NCBI taxonomy): Eukaryota > Metazoa > Chordata > Actinopteri > Cypriniformes > Cyprinidae > Oxygymnocypris > Oxygymnocypris stewartii. The sequence continues at coordinate 863,854 of QVTF01018830.1, read as the reverse complement.
CAGCACCAAGTCTTCTAGGCATGGAATGAACAAGTTGGCGACATTTTGCCAGATCTATCTTTTTCCATTCTTCAAGAATGTCCTCTTTTAGAGATTGGATGCTGGATGGAGAGTGATGCTCAACTTGTCTCTTCAGAATTCCCCATAGGTGTTCGATTGGGTTCAGATCAAGAGATATACTTGGCCACTGAATCACTTTTACCCTGTTCTTCTTCAGAAATCCAACAGTGGCCTTAGATGTGTGTTTAGGATCATTGTCATGTTGAAAAAGTACACGACGACCAAGGGCACGGAGTGATGGTAGCATCTTCTCTTTCAGTATAGAGCAGTACATTTGTGAATTCATTAGTGGTGCAACGGATCATCATTGATCCGTGATCCGTTCGGATCAATATCTTCGGTTCGGCACACACGTGATCCGCGGATTGATTTATGAAAAAAAAAAAGTTGTGCGCATGTTCAGTCCACACACAGCATGGTCATGGTGAGCGGAGGAACGGAGGAGCTTGAATGCCCCGCGTCATTTAAATCCCCTGTATGGGAGCATTTTGGCTTCCCTGTCAAATATATTGATAAAGGAAAGAGGTTAGTGGATAAAACCGTGACGGTGTGTAGGCACTGTGGCACAAGAAAGCAATATGACAGTGGAAAAACATCAAGCATGGCCATGCATTTGAAGCGACATCACACCGGTGTTTCACTAACAGGAGTGAAAACGAAGGCTGCTCAACAACCGCTTATCACCGCGGCATTTAAGCAGCCCCTTGTTCCACAATCAGACCGGGCTAAAGCCATCACAAACGCTATCGGTGTGTTTATAGGTGCAGACATGAGGCCATATTCGGTTGTGCAAAACGAGGGCTTTAAACACATGCTGAAAGTGCTTGAGGCACGTTACGACATCCCGTCGTGCACCCACTTCAGCGAAAAGATTATGCCAGATCTTTATGAGCAGGAGAAGAAAAAAGTTGTGGATGAACTATCCCGAGCATCCTCTGTTGCGCTCACGACAGACGGGTGGACGTCCAGGGGAACGGAGAGCTATGTGACGATAACCGCTCACTTCATCACAGCAGACTGGGAGATGAGAAGTCCGGTGCTGCAGACACGCAGAGAGTCACGGTGCTGAGAGTCACACAGGCACTCATCTTGCGCAGGTACTGACACAAGAGTGGAGGAATGGAAGATAAAGAGGCCCAGTACTAATATCCCAGTCACAACTGATAATGCCAAAAATCAAATAAATGCAGTGAATGAGGCAGGACTGGGCCCACAGATAGGGTGCTTTGCACATTACAAATTAAGCTCAGATGAACTTTATTTGTCACATACACAATTATACAGAGTATAATGAGGAGTGAAATGTGTTCTCTGCATTTAACCCATCCAAGTGCACACACTGGAGCAGTAGGCAGCCGACATTGCAGTTGGGGGTTTGGTGCCTTGCCCAAGGGTTTCTCCTCAGTCGTGGACACTTCCTGCCAGAGGCGGGATTCGAACCCACAACCTTGGGTTACCTCGGGTTTCAAGTCCAACGCTCTATCCATTAGGCCACGACTGTCTCTTGCACATGCAGTGAATTTGGCATCACAGAAGGGAATCTCAATCAATAGGATGGACCGCCTCCTTGGGAGGATCAGGAAGGTGGTTTCCTACTTCCACCGAAGCACAACAGCTGCTCATGTGCTTAAGACATAGCAAGAAATTCTAAAGCTGCCTACTCAGAAGCTCATACATGATGTCCCAAAGGAAGGAGATATGCCTTTTTATGTTGCACTTTAAGTTTTTTCATTCATTATGTTAAAAAGATATTATGCCTTGTGCACTTTAAGTTGATTTTAAATATTTTAATTTAATAATTTAAAAGTGTTATTAAACAAAAATACAAAACTTATGTTTATGTGTCTTATCTATTTATTTATTTTTCTGATCCGAAAAATGATCCGATCCGTGACTCTGATCCGAGAAACGATCCGAACCGTGATTTTTTTGATCCGTTGCACCCCTAGAATTCATGATGCCATCAATGAAATGCAGCTCCCCGACACCAGCAGCACTCATGCAGCCCCACATAAGGACACTGCCACCACCATGTTTCACTGTAGACACTAGAGTTGAGCCGGATACTCGGCTGAAACGAGTATCCGGTACGGATAAAGCACTTTTGCCGATTACGAGTATCATACGAGTAATACGAGTCAATATCTGTGCTCGGATTGAATAAAAATTCTCATTGGGTAGCTGACTGTGTCTGCGTTCTGTGATAGGCTAGTCACAGCGCCCCTCCCCTACACACACAGACGTATTGTGTTGCTGTGTCCCGCTCTGCTCACTCACACACAGAACACTGAGAAGAGAAGAGAAGAGAACAGCGCTCTCTCTCTCTCTAAGGGGCCGTTCACATATCGCGCCTAAAAACGCATGGAAAACGCTAGGTGCGCTGCTTTCTCCTTTTTTCCAAAGCGCTCGGGCGGTTGCGCTCCGGAGGCGTTTGTCGTTGCTAAGCAACCATCAGCTGCGCTCTCCGTTACAAGAAGGAAATTTCGTCACATGATTTTATCTCAATGCGGCGCGGACGCGCCTGGAGAAAACGAGCGCGTCGCACCGCGACCGCGTCGCTTCCATTATGAGCGCGCATACCGCGCGTCTACATTTGAAATAACGAACTTGAGCGCGCAAATGACGCGCTATGTGAGCGGCCCCCTCTCCCTCAGTCACTCAGGTTCGCAGGTTTTTTCCGTTAACGTTTAGGGTTTCTTCAGCTTCAGGTTTGTTTTTTACTTTGGTTTGTAGTACTTACTTATTAACCAGTAGAGTTTTGGTAAACGTGGGGTTTGTTCAGACGTGGTGCTTGGTAGAATGTGACTCGCGTCTCTGCCTGTCGGAGATTTTTTATTTATTTTTTAAACCGTCAGCTGGCTCTAACCAGTTTTTTTTACTTAACGTGTGTCTGACACTTTCTTGCTGTATTTAAAAAAAAGGAAGTAGTGGTATAAAACTATATTACAAATGAATTAGCTACACACACACACACACATACCTGGTGTGGAAATAAAAAAAATTAAAAAGAACCAAAAAAATAATAATCACACTGATCATAAAAAAATGTAAAGTTAAAAAAAGAAAGTTATGTTGAGATGAAAACTCTTGTTCATTACATTTTACTACATAATTGCAACCGCATGTGTTGTATTAATTGTTGCAAAACTTGTTCTGTATATAGTTTGTTTGTTATCGTGATCAAAACCATTGATCTGAATGAAGTTCAATGGTAAAGCTGTCATGTAAATAGTTTTCTAATCAGCAATAAATATAACAATTTCTGATCAACCCATATCAATTGCATGCTTAAAATAACATATCGGTTAAAGCCCCGCCCATTTCAAGACAACCCGACCCACTTCCAGGTTAAATCCCGCCCACTTCCGGGGTAGGCCCCGCCCAGTCCGAGTACGGATACAGATACAGATAATTCATATGGTTAACAGATACAGATACAGATAATGCTGTACTCGCTCATCCCTAGTAGACACCATGCATTTTTCTTTGTATTCCTCACTTTTGCGACGCCATACAGTTTTGAAGCCATCAGTTCCAAAAACACTTATCTTGGTCTCATCACTCCAGAGTATTGAGTCCCAGTAGTCTTCATCTTTGTCAGCATGGGCCCTGGCAAACTCTCGGCGGGCTTTTTTGTGCCTGGGCTTTAGGAGAGGCTTCTTTCGTGGACAGCACCCATGCATGCCATTCCTCTGCAGTGTACGCCGTATTGTGTCACGGGAAATAGTCACCCCAGTTTGGCTTTCTACTTCTTTAGATAACTGCAGTGAACTTGCATGTCGATTTTCTTCAACCCTTCTCATCAGAAGACGCGCCTGACGAGGTGTTAACTACCGTGGACGACCTGGACGTCTCTGTGATGTGGTTGCAGTTCCATCTTTTTTAAATGTTTGTACCACTTTTGCTACAGTATTCTGCTGATAAGTAAAGCTTTGCTGATCTTCTTGTAGCCTTCACCTTTCTTGTGTAAAGAAATTATTCTCTTTCTCAGGTCTTGTGACATTTATCTTCCATGTGGTGCCATTGCTGACAGCATGAAATGGGAAGGGGTTTTCTTTAAGTAACACCCTTTTATAGTCAACTGTCACCTGTGTAATGAATTATTAGACTCACCTGTGGTTGAATTCTTGTTAAATTAGACATTTGCAGTCAAAAATTTAGCTTTGCTCCAGAGACTTTCAGTGGGGTGTACTCATTTTTGCATCACCCTAATTTGAGTAAAACTGAAAAATGTGTAATTTAAGTTATATTATTAACCTTGCTTTCATGTTATAAGTTAAACAGATGTTATATTAAACTTAGTCTTGTCAACATTTTGGAAATGTTTTTTGTGTTCATTGAGATATTGTTTAAAATGTTACTTTTCAAAGGGGGCGTGTACTCATTTACGCTGAGCACTGTAGCTTCTGAACAAACACCTCATGTTCAGAATCCTCAAGAGCGATGTTAAAGTGTGTACCAGCAGGCTGTAATAAAGTCTTCTCGCCGAAGGTGTTAGACTGAGGCAAGCAAGCAGCTGCAGCTCTCATTAACCTGTACGTATCAGCCTTAAAGCGGGTGTTCAGTTCCATGAGCTGCTTGTCTAGTATATCATTTCACAAATGTTTCAGGTCAGAGTTGTCCTTGACAGGTGACGCTTTGTCCACTCTAGATTCGATTAGCGTATCGCCCAACTTCGCTGGCAACTTCCTCTTTCGGCTCCCAGTGATATCCCAATTCACAATGTCATGCCTTTTCATAAAAGCCATTACTTTATCAAGATCATTTTCTTCATTCCTAAATGTAGTGTAGCTCCTTAAGTCCTTTGGTGAGGTCAATACAATCTGTTAGGGATATAGTGGTGAAAGGGCAAGCCCTTAGTGGCATAGTCACTCATTTCAAACAACTTGTTGAATGTTACAAGTAGAAACAGACATTTTTTTCGTTTGCGGTTGTTGCAGTAGTCAGTCGGCCTCAAGATTTGTATGGCCTGAGCTTTAAGAAAATTCAGCAAGAGTCTCCAATTTAGGACCCAAAAGTGTCAGCACTTTACTCACTGCATTTGACCACGAGTTCCATCGGACATCACAGGACCTCTCTAGCTCCAAAAAATGTTTCCCTGGGTGCAGCTGTTGCTGGATTTGCATAAATCTGGCATATCTATGTAATCCCGTCATTAAACTATGCAAGTTGTTAATCACAACAAATTTTGATATGCAAGGGGACACCTTTGATGCTGTGCACAGGACGAGGTTAAGGCGGTGGGAATTTTAATGCACATATACTGCGTGAGGAAATGTTTTCTTTAAAATCACGTGCACCCCTCCTTTATTGCCGGACATAACCAATGCCCCATCAAACCCAAATCCAATGCACAGATTTGGATCCAGCTGCAACAGCTCCAATACTTGCAGGATCTTGGCTGATATAGCACTTGCACTCATGTCCCCTGTGTCTACACACAGCCCTTTCCTTCAACTGGCCTTTTTGTATGTATCGGACACATACTGCCACAAGCTCTTTTTTATATAAGTCTTTACAATTTTTTCTGCTAAAATTGCGTAGTATGTGTCTGTCTCATCATGCAAATCCACCTTTATTTTGCGGAGAATTAATGATGCAGCGATTTCCAGTATTTAATTTAGGCAGTTCATTCAGTTATTTTATTTCTTTTATTTTTTTATAGATCAGTTGGATTCATTCTAAGAAGTTTCCTTTGTTCAGTGCCTCTTCATTTTCACAATGTCCACGCAAGGGAATGTCTTGTTTTGCATAGAACAAAATTAGGTCTATTACAACTTTAATGTGTTCTCTATTCCTTTCCACAAACGACAGCATCTTTGTGCAGCTGGTTAATTATATTTTCCCGTTCTGGTTTGTGGCTTGCTTTGTATCCTTCAGACCTACCCAGTGCTGTAGCGTTTGCCCTGCTAGCCTCGTGTTTAACACAACACTGGGAGAGATGCTTCCAATCTCTAAAGTCAGTTTTTATCAATCGGTTCTCAGTGGCTACTTCAGGGAAATGGCGACATGGCTTACAAAACACAGCGTCTCTCGAAGTACTGTTCTCTATCCATGGGAACTTTTTATACCACCGGGCATTAAAACTTCTTTATTTTCCTGCTACAGCGGTGACTGGAAATGAACTGACTTTGGGCTGGGTAGCAGGGTCATCAATAGTGGACAAGTCGGATGGGGCTGTTAGTGTTATGTCCTCAGTGCTGGCCCTAGGATTAGCCGAGTCTGAAAATGCACATTACGTTGTTATAGTAAATTCTTATTCATTCATTTTTATTATTGCTGCGTTTATATGTATTAATTAAAGACACTGCATGTACCTGTACACTGGCATGTAGGGGAGGTAGACGCTGTAGAATGGAGTGCTGTTGGTGATGGAGTAATAGGTGAATGAACACTAGCAGAGAGCTGTTCAGCTCATTCCTTATCGAAAATGATGGTATTGTGTTATTTTGCTTTATAGTATGTTATTCACTCAATATGGTGTTATTTTACTTAAAAAATCATGTATGTGCAAAAAAGCAATCTATACACTGATCAATATATTGGAAATATTAAAAGACAATTAATGAACTTGAATAGCCATATGAACTTTGGCTGGCGTCCCAGAATATGACAAACACCTGTGAGCAGTTTTGATGTATGTCTTCTGGGAACACTGCCAAGGTCCTTGGTTGAAGGGAGGGGACTAACTTTGTGTTTAAAAGGGAGCTTTTCTTTTATAAAAAAGGACTGATAAGATTGTACGCCACAATTAAAAAGATGACCAGGTGTGGTAATAAATTATTGGTGGCAAGTCAGATAAGCTTAGCCAATTAAAAACAGGAACTCCCATGTTTGGGCAGTGCAACATGTATAAAGGGTGAGCGGACAGACAGAGATTCAGATGTGCGGGGCCTGCCATCTCGGCTTTGTTATTCTGATAATAAAGTCTAATTTTGACATCTGGAACTCCTGCTTCTTGAGCCTCATTGACTACATTGAAGAAATCCATCCTTTGCTCTTTTGGCTACAACATAATTTGGCACCCCAGATGGGACTGGATTGAGGTCCGGAGTCCTGAGAGCCGTCGCGGACAGAGGGCCTGGCTGACACGCAAACAACTCCCAAACCAGGGCGTGCCTAAAAAAGGTAAGCAATATTTTGCCTAAATTGGAAATAAGAGATTGTTTGCGTGGTTGACTAAGGTCATGCCTGGGATGGTGATCTGAGACAGGGCTTCACCAGTAACAGAATCTAAGACATTGGATTGGAATTAAATTAAGGAAAAGTAAATGAAGAGGCAAGTATGATTTAAGGGGTTCCAGATTTCAAAAGTCACTCATGTGAAAGAGTGTTAAAGAGATTTATGTGCACAAGAAGTGTATTGCGCATTGCCTTAGGGACAGGCAAAAGAAGTGTCTTGCCTAAGAGAGAGGCACAAAATCCTGTGCTGTGGCTTCTAGAGGTGGGGGCGCCCAGAAAGTCAGGGAGCTACTCGTAGGTTGGCTGAGTGTGGCCCTGATGGGCTCCCATTTTGGAGGTTTGCTAGCACAGGTGTCTGCAGACTGGAAAGAGTTAAATCGTTAGTCTTTTGTCTGTCTGTCTACTATGTGTGTGTGTTAAGGCATTGAAGCTTTGCATGTTTGGCTTGCTCATTAACCGTGCTGGCTGCTTTGCTCTGTGTTAAATGTGTGTGATATATGTTCTATGTTAAATGTTTTTTGGCTTAACTGGAATGAAAAAACAATATCTATAAAGATAATACATTGAAAGGAGAATAAAGAGTTTATTAAGAACTATATAAGAGTTGAAAAAAACTAAAAATATACCATGAAATTGGCTTTGTTGGCTATTTGGACATCATCCAAGTTGCCGACGTTGTGATCCAAATTGTGAAACTGAATTATTGATAAAGAAAAAGATAAAAACGGATTGATTTTTCATTCCCAAATAGAGATCAAAGCCTGTTGATATTTTTCTGTGTTGGTCTGTGTGTGTATGAAAGGCATAGAGAGAGAGAGAAAGTGAGCTCACTGAGTGTGTGTGTCTGTGTCTGTGTGCGTGTTTGTGTGTGTGTGAGAGACAGACAGAGAGAGAGAGAGAAAAGGGGGGGGGGGGGGGGCACTGTGTGTGCATGTGTGTGTGTGCGAGCCACTGTGTGTGTGTGTGTATGTGTGTGAGTGAATGTGTGTGGGAGTAAACACTGCTGGCAGTGAAGGTCAAATACAGGAGAGGGAGAGAAAAGGATGAAAATCTCATCCAAAGCAGAGTAAAATATACAAAGTTGATGAATATTATGGTAATCCAAGTGAATGGAGCAATGAGAAAGATTAATTATTAACTAGAAAACACATTGGTATTATTTTAAAATATTTGAGAGTCTAAATTCTATAAAAAGTGATAAGTCCTCCGCCCAGCAAAAATCCAGGTGGAAATCAGGGGTCGGATGCTTTTAGTGATCCTCGTCTGATGAGCCTGGTGAAGATTAACAAGTAATTAAAGGGCTGGGATTAGAGAGGTAAATCACTGAAGGAAACAACAATAATAATAATAGTAGTAATAATTCATTATATTAAACGGTTAATAAATCTGGCTTTCAAAGATGTCAAACTCCAGTAGAGTTCTTGGCTAATCCAGCCTGTAATGAAACAATAAGGGAGCTCTTAAGGAAGTGGGCAGAGAGAACAAAGAAATTGGCTACTAAGTGGCCAGGCAGGGGGAACATTTAATGTGACTATGTGTAAAGAAATGGAAGTCTTGATTAAAAATTACAAGACCACTGACACCTCCAAAAAGAGAACGAGAATTAGGGGTATTAACCCTGTTCAAACAATATGAAATTAAATTAATACAATTGGAAAAACAAGAAAGAGAGAATAAAAACAATGAAACAAAAGAAGAAAGGCCACCTCCATATGCTCCTTCCTGCGATCAAGCAGTTAACCAAATGCCTATATTACAGGGAAAAATAGATTTAAAGGGGCCAATAGAATTTGAGGGATATCTACATGATGAAAATACAGAGGCTGAAAAAGAGCAGAGCTGCACAAGAGAAGTAAGAGGGACAGTAGGCAGTAGGGAAAACACACACACTCACACAGCCATGAGGGAAGAGCTGGAACAACCGAGAGCGAGGCTAAGAGCATCCACACCACTGACACAGCTGAGAGAGAGAGAGAGAGAACAGCCCACAAGGAGGAGCCAAGAATGGAAAGAGAGAGAGGGCTGATGACCGCAGAGAGGAGGAGAAAACAGGTGAGCCACCCACATATCATTAGCTTGCAGAAATGCTCAAAGACTTGGCAGGCCGCCACAGACATATAACATCAGGTTGTGAAGGTGTGGAAAACTATCAAGCTGAAGAGCCTGAGGAAACACCTGAAGGAAGAATGACACCTGCTGACTCCGTCCAGGAAATACTAGATGAAATGGAAGAAAGATGCAATAGAACAAGAAAGGATCTCAAACAAGCTGCTCACATGACACAAGAAGAGTTTGAAAAGACTGTGAACTCACTGCATCAAGAGCTGGATGAACTAATTGACAAACGTAAACCAATGCAGTCACACTCAAGCCCACATGATTATGTCCTGCGAAAACAATACAAACAAGTAGCTGGGACATTGGTCATGCAAGATATAAAACCTCCAGAAGACCAGTTACAAGTTCATTTAACACGAAGACAAAGAGGGAGGGAGGAACACAGATCAACCAGGACAACAAGAGAAACTGAAGCCCCAAGATTTGAATGTCCAATCCTCATCAAGCAAGGATACGCCCAATATATACCTTGGGCCGGCCAAGATCTGGATACTTTGGTTTCCCGCCTTCCAGACATCCATGAAGGTGCCGGGAAATGGATCAGAACATTCGAAGAAGAAACAGTTGGAAAACTTCTGGCCCTGGGTGATATCAAAGCCCTGCTTGCAAAGTGCCTGGGAGCCTCCAAGATGAATGACATCCTCAAGCAGTCTAGCCTCCTTCAAGCAGTGGATAGGCCTCAGGAAGATGGAATCTCCTTTGACAAGCATCGACATATCATCTGGATGACACTGAGGGCTGAATACCCAATGCAAACAGACCCAGGGTTCCTGAAGGGGGAACCAATGGAGGAAACTGAGAACCCCATCACCTACATCCAGAAACAACTAAGACGTTGGAAAGAGGAATTGGAAAGGGATCCAGAAAAAGACAAAATACTGACAGCACTCTTCAGAACTGCCATTATAGAAGCCATGCCTTCAACAGTGAAAGTAAAACTGGAAGATGTGGTAGGACTGAATTCCAAGTCACACAAAGAGTTCAGAGATCATGTGGAACAGTACAGAAGACAACAGTTAAAAGTAAAAGATCAAGAGAAAGAACTACAAAGAAAACTGTACCAGATGCAGCTCGATGAGCTGCTAAATAAGAAGAAAAAAGTCCAAGCAGTGCAGAAGGAAAATCAGTCCGTAGTAATGGCTCCTGTCAATACTTCAGTGCTTGTCAATCCATCAGCACCAATGAATGTGCATCCACCAGCATTTCAGACTGCAACAACGCAGATGACACCCGCTGAAACAGTCAAAACACAACAAGGACCAGCACCAGTTGTCATCTATCTCAAGCCAGAGCAGCTAAATAACAGGAACTAGAATAGACAACAACAACAAGGAGGACGCGGCAGAGGAAGATTTAACAACAATCAACAGAGAGTTGGTGGCTCACCAAGAGTATTCTGGGGATGCAATCAGCCTGGACACAACAGAAGAGAGTGCCCCATCAACCCTTGGCAGAACGACCAACACATGGCTCCAGAAGTTAACTATGGACAACAGCAAGCACAAGCCCAAGCTCTAGGCCCTGTTAACCCATGGCGTGGGCCCGACCAAGGATACTAGGGCTGCCCAGAGAATCCTACGGGGAGGAATCAGCTTCCAATGATATCGCGTGATGCTGATCAGGAACCAATGTTGCAAGTTAATATCGAAGGAAAACACATTACTCTGATGCTCGACACAGGGGCCAGCTTTTCGTGTTTAAATCCAAGATATGCCTCGCACCTCCCCATGTCTGGAAAATATATAAAAACAGTAGGATTCTCGGGGGTAACTCAGCTACTTCCTATGACGGCCCCTGTAAGCATAAGTCTGAAAGACACTGAAATAAGAATACCAATTTTAGTTTCAGAACATACACCTGTTAATTTGTTGGGCAGAGATGCCATATGTAAACTAAAAATGCAAATATGGTGTACACCTGATGGAATTTATGTGGATGATAAGGCAATTAGACAAATGAATGTCTCAAAATTGCAAAAAACACAAGAACCATGTGCAAACATATATTGGTTAGGAGAGCTAAAAGAAGATGTGGAAAGAACAATTAGCAAATGGGGAAGATACATAAGAGAACAGCTTTGTGAGCCAAGCCTACCAAAAACTGAATTTCATTGTACAATGAAGTATGATGAAAACAAAGACTCTGAACTTGAAAAAAGATGGTTAGAAAACACAAAAGGACAGAAAATCACTATGATGTCACAATACATAGTAGTAGGACCAGAAGGAGCAGCTCTGCAGGTAGATAGGGAAAAATTCATTGATGAGTGGTTTGAAATACCAAACTCAGTTCCCCATGTTTCCTTATACGTAAGCAAAAACTATGTTTCTAAAGACTTGGGCCCCATGATGCAAAAAGCTGAAAAATGCAAGTGGGAAGCCACAGAAAATCCTCTAATCTTCCAATCAGCAGATAAAGTGTTTCTCAAAATGTTGTGTGCTACCCCAATGTTGGGGGTTCCCAGAATGGTGATAAATACAAAAATTGATCCAAAAGTCAATGAATATCAAACAAAGCAAACTGAATTGTTAAAAGAAATGGAAAAACAAGTTCCAATGGAATTATGGTCTCAACATGACACAGATGTGGGGTTAGTGAAATCAGCCAATCCAGTTAGAATAACACTCAGATCAGGAGCTAAAATACCAAAGAAGATGCAATACCCTTTGAAACCAGAAGCAGAAAAGGGAATCAAAAAAACAATTGAGGGATTGGTGAAAGCAGGAGTAGTTATTGTAACACCCCAATATTGCCAGTAGCTAAGGCAGACAAATCAAAATGGCGATTGGTGCATGATTTGAGAGCAGTGAATGAGGTTGTGGAAGATTGGCCTGCTGAAGTACCAAACCCGCATACGTTACTAACCAATGTTGCATCTGCTGCTAATTATTTTACTGTGATTGATCTCTGCTCAGCTTTTTTCAGTGTTCCCCTAGCTGAGGAGAGCCAACCATTGTTTGCATTCACCTACCAAGGTAAAAAATTCACATACACGAGAATGCCTCAGGGCTTCAAACATTCACCACATGTGTTTAATCAAGTTCTAAAAGAAGACTTAAGTGATCTTAGGCTGGACAGCACATTGATGCAATATGTAGATGATTTATTGATTTGTTCAATGACTTTGGAACAATGTCATCAAAGTACTCAATAAATTAGCGGAGGGGGGACATAAGGCCTCAAAAGAGAAACTGCAATATTGCTTACCACAAGTTGAATATTTAAGACGCACTATTTCACATGGGATGAAAGCTGTATCGCCCAGTCAATTGGAGGGCATCAGCAAAGCGCCCCAACCACAAACAGTGGGACAAATGATGACTTTTTTGGGGATGACAGGTTTTAGTGCAGATTGGATTGAAGATTATGCCATCAAAACAGCTCCACTAAGGGCATTAATGAAACAAGTGGGCCATCAAAATCTTAGGGCACCACTGACATGGACTGCTGAGGCATTAATATCATTTGAATCATTGAAAGAGGAGTTACAGAGTGCTCCTGCCTTGACCACTCCCACTTATGACAAACCATTTCATTTGTATGTTGCAAATAGAAAAGATGGCTATGCATCTGCAGTGCTGATGCAGGAAGTCTGGAAGCAAAGAGGTTTTAAGAAAAGTGATGGTACGCCTATCCAGCATGGTGACCAGATAATTGAGTTAATATCAGCCATGATGCATCCCAAACAGTTGGCCATTATCAAATGTCGAGCACACAAAAAAGGCAAGGATTTTGTGATTAAGGGCAATAATGCAGCTGATCAATATGCTAAACAAGCCTCTGGCTGTACAACAGCAATAATGGCTCCCTCAGTTCTGATTCAACCTCAGCCTCAATTGGCAGACATTGAGCGAATACAACAACAAGCCACACCATATGAAATTAGTGTGTGGCAGCACAGAGGAGCAACACGAGATGCAAATGTTGGCGTTCTCACGAAGGCCACATGATTGCTCCACCATTGCTTACAATCCTGATCTCTGACGTGCATGGTTTTGACCATTGTGCGAGGGGGAAGTGATTAAAAAAATTAAGCGTCAAGGTTATTGGTTGCCTTATTTACAAGCAATGGGGGACGAGTATTTATCTGAATGTGACGTTTGTGCCCAAAATAATGTCAGAGAAGGAATATCTGCTCCAATTGGTCATATACCAGTCCCAGAAGGACCATTCAAACATCTAGTCATGGACTATGCAGACATGATAAGAACTGTTAGAGGAAAAAGATACTTGTTGGTAATAATTGACAGGTTCAGTAGATGGGTGGAAGCAGTTCCATCAACAGATCAAGGAGCCCAGACAGTGAGGAGTATGTGTAATGTTTGGTTCTGACTGTTGTACTTATATTCCAAACAATACAGCCCCAGATGGATCATTCACCAAAGCAATGGGGAAACTGAAAAACCTGAGAGAAGAGGTGACCAAGAATGCTGGAGCAGACATGCATACCTGGGATTGGTTTAATTCACTTTTTGGGTCTTGGGGACAATGGTTAACCAAAGTGGGCATTATAATTGGCATTGTTGTTGTTATGTTTCTTTTGTTGTTCTGTTGTATTGTGCCTTTCATCAGATCAATGCTGGCCAGTGCTGCAGCCAAACAGATGATTAATGTGTCAGTGAGACCAACTGGAATTGCCGTTGGATGCACCAACATGTATACAGTGGGACCTGGACTGGATGAACTGGATGAATTTGTGTAAAACATTCTTGACAGAGTGGTAGGGAAGGGGTGCCTTTTATTTTCATTTATCATTTTTACCTTGTATTGTAATTTTTGATAGAAAGGGAGTTAGTATCTTCATTGTATTTTCTTTTCATATTATGTAGTAACATTAGAATATTTGGATAGCGTAGGAAGGAAGTTAGATGGTTTTATGTATTTTATTTTGGCATATACCCCTTCCTGAAGTTATTTGTTTTGAAATCTTTATCTTTGAATCATTTATTCTGAAATCATTTATTTCTAAAGAGCATTTTAATCTCCTACATACATCAAATATGTAATGTAATTAATTTTTTTTGGAAGTAAAGGGAACGCTGAAGGTTTTAAGCAGTTCAGTGTCCGTGTTACGAGGCAATGCAACCAGAAAAAGGGACGAAAAAGAAAGTTTGCATGTTTACTACTTATTTGCAAGTATTCATCATTTAACCTTCATTATCAGTATGTAGTTTGTTTCTTTTAACACTGGAAAATTATCACTGGAAAATATGAAAAGAAGAAAGGATCGACGAGCATCTCAGTGCTTAGCAGCATGAGTAGATTCAACTGGAGGTTTAAAAACCCACCATCTACTCCAACACCAGATAGAGCTGAAGGGCATTGGAGCTGCCTAAGAGCTCCTCTGGCAACGAAGGACAACATCACCAGATAGCGCTCCAAGCTACCGGAAATGTTTGGAGTTCCTCTGGCAGCGTGGGATAGACCAGTGCATAATATATTGCATTATATTACTTTGTTTTTTCTAATTTTGATATTTGATAAGTATAATCATTTGACTAATCATTCATGTACTCTACATAACCATGACAACCATGGGCAAGGCTAAAAGACATGCACATGCTTTAAGACACATTGCTGATTTGTTTTGAGTGATTGTGGATCCCCAAGAATGTATAGGTAGGGAAGTAGATTATTTTACTCTTCTCTAGTCAATGGTGAGAGGAGATGTTTGGATCTGACTTCCTCTGGAGTGCAATAACATGAAAAAGCCATTTGTTAAGAGAAAATATGATGGAGGACCTTTATTGGTTCATAGAAGGATGGGTGGACTTGTGGTGTTGCACTCTGGGCAAGGGATATTAGTGGTGAGACTTCGTAAAGTCTCAAAGGGGGGATATATTGTGTTATTTTGCTTTATAGTATGTTATTCACTCAATATGGTGTTATTTTACTTAAAAAATCATGTATGTGCAAAAAAGCAATCTATACACTGATCAATATATTGGAAATATTAAAAGACAATGAACTTGAATAGCCATATGAACTTTGGCTGGCGTCCCAGAATATGACAAACACCTGTGAGCAGTTTTGATGTATGTCTTCTGGGAACACTGCCAAGATCCTTGGTTGAAGGGAGGGGACTAACTCTGTGTTTAAAAGGGAGCTGGTTGTCTTTTATAAAAAAGGACTGATAAGATTGTACGCCACAATTAAAAAGATGACCAGGTGTGGTAATAAATTATTGGGGGCAAGTCAGATAAGCTTAGCCAATTAAAAACAGGAACTCCCATGTTTGGGCAGTGCAACATGTATAAAGGGTGAGCGGACAGACAGAGATTCAGATGTGCGGGGCCTACCATCTCGGCTTTGTTATTCTGATAATAAAGTCTAATTTTGACATCTGGAACTCCTGCTTCTTGAGCCTCATTGACTACATTGAAGAAATCCATCCTTTGCTCTTTTGGCTACAACAATGGCTCCTGAAATTTGAAATGATCTTCCTCCTGCGGCTGCACACAATGTCTTTTTTAAACAAACTTTAGTAAGCTGCTCTGTTTCATTTTAGTTTAACATACAACTAAAGTATTCAATATCCTATGGCTTATGACAAAAATGATTTATGACCCCTGATTTATGGCTTTTCCCCTCCCCCATGTGGCCCACCCACATTGCGACCACCCACATTGTGTTGACCCCGTGACCCCTCAAATGAGACCCAGATGTTGCAATCGTCATGTGTCAAATTCCGACGTCATCTGTGGATGAGATATGATGTTTGTATGTGTCAGTCCGGTGACAGGAGATAAAATGAAAAAGTTATCAAAAGTTTCAAACAAATAAATATTTGAACAGGCAAACCGAAAGGGCTATTGGGGTCCTCGACATGTCCGGACATGTCAAATTTCAAGTTTTCCATAGTCAATTCAATTCATTTATTTGTATAGCTTTTCACAAATCAAATTGTTGCAAAGCAGTTTCTACATTATATTTAGAACCTTTAATTGTTTATATTTACATTATTAATGCATTTTATACTGTATTATCCCCTAAACCTCTACCCAGCAAACTGTGGCAATGCAGAAAATCTGTGCCACCAAAATCATTTACTTTCACTTTGCGTGATCGGGGTGGAGTGTCTCAATTAACGGGAAGAAAAGAGGATATAAGGAAGCGTGTCGTACCTGAGAAGTTTGCGTCATCGGTAAGGTTTGCAGTAGTGAGGGGATTACCGTGCGATGTGGAAAGACTGCCGCTTGTCGAACTGGTGCTTCCTGTGAGTGACGTCGGGTGCTTCGTGGAGTTTCACGTGACTTTCAAGCGTTGCACATCAGGATCGTCTGCTTTGAGTAAAGTGGTTCGGAAGACAAGTGACGGCTGTTCATCCACCTGTTCTGGTGTCGGACAAAACCCCCCAACACGCTCCAGTTTCCTTATGACTGAAAAACTTGGTCAGTACCTCTTAGCCGCCAACACACACACACACACGCACTCGCACATTCACTTCCGCACATTCAATGTGCTTAGTGGATTTACAAATTGTTTATTGGTTATTTTTGCTTTAGGTTTATTGGTTGATGTTTTCCTTCACTTTGATATGAACAATGTTTTATGTTTCTTTTTTTTCTCTCTTCTATGGACAATTTATGATTGTGGATGCGAATCTGCCTGTGTTGGTAACGTGAATTAGCCTGACGCAGTTCCTGCACGGAATTCAAAGGTGGAAATGGAACCGAAGTGCTGAAATGTTTTTTTTTTGCTTGTTTTTTTTCTTCAAATAAGTATGTTTTCTCATGGACATCGTGGAATAAATCTTCCCCTTGTGAACGGAGCTTTTTTCTTTGACTGTTTTTTTGGTGAATTAATATTGTAACAGGTGGTTTCTTTGTTTTGCTATCCAGGGGTTAATTTAAATTTTGTCAGGATTAATCCTGACTGGCGCCCGAACATTCCCTTTAGAGTTTATCTAAGCTAGGGCGGCCACCACCGTTACAGAGTGGCACCCAAACAGGGACCTTGAAATATTGTGTATGTGTAAAGGGACCCGAAATATTGTGTATGTGTAAAGGGACCTGAAAACTTGTACCTCTATCACCTGAATATTTCTCACTTGAACATGAATTGTTTGTGTTGGGGAATTATTTAAACCTTATGCTTAATTAATTATTACCGTTGGTAAACCTTGAAATAACTTGTTGTTTTGTGCTTTTGTTTGACTGAAGTGTATCAGCTGAAAATCGAAGTACTGTGAATTTGATGTTGCATCTCGAATGTGCTGTGTGAAATTGTGAGAACCAAAAATTGAGACTGTGGAAATGGTATTTTGTTTGCTTTTTGTTTATATCCCCTGGTGCCCGAAAAAAAAAAACAGATAGCATTCCAATTCACTCAACTCAGTTACTGATTATTCACACAACATTGACAAGCAACACCATACAAACATGGCCACTATCCCTCCTTCACCGTCCATATCTGTGGAAATTGAACCTCCCCCAGATATAGCAACTCCAGTCTGGCCACTGGTGCAACCAAGACCCGTTCCCACTTTTCACTTCACCCCAACTCAGTTCAGCAGTCCCCATCCTAGGTCTCAGGTGTACTTTGCCCCCATGTCTCCAGATGGCACTGCTTCATTCCAGCCAGAACCGATGCAAATTTGCACATCCCCTGAAACTACACCATCTTCCTTAGCAACACAGCATCGCCTGCCTGGTCACCTCCCAACTCCTGGAAAGGAAATTCACCATTTGACTGCACAAGTTCAAGATAACTGGGACAACCTGTTTGATTTCATGAAACATCAGGAGAAAGCTGTGAATGAACTCACCCAGGAGAAAAAAACAGCCACTGCCCATCATGAAAAACAACTTGGAGACCTGACTGCGAAAATGGAGGCTAACCAGCAACAGATCCTCACCACATTAACTGCAGCAAAAGCGGATTCAGCAGATTCAGATCAACTAGTTAAAGCCATGAAATTGATGATCTCACAAGAGATGAAAAAATGGAGTGTACCTTGATTTCTGAAGTCCGTTTCATGGTGGATCAACTTCAGGTCGAACTTCAGAGAGACCTCAGAGCTACACAAAAGAACCTTCAAAAGGATCATGAGCAGCTCTCAACTGAATGTAATCAGTGCATCATTCAAATTGACAAGCTAATAACACAGGTAAATGAGCTTCAAACAAACATAGAGGAAGTCAAACGGCCAGAAAAGGAAATGGCTGATACCCAAAGTAAAGGGGTACAATCACCACCCAGTGCCATACTTACCGCACACCCATCACCACTATAAAATGTCCCAGAGTGTCCTCCTATTCTTGCTGGAAAAAGTGACCATTTAAAATTGACCTTTCCCACATTTGGAAGACCGTCGGATGATGCTGATCCCCTGCTGTACCTAACAAGGTGTCAGGATTTCTTGGCATTGCACCCACTTGCAGAGACCGACCTCCTGGCAACCTTCCGCAGCGTACTCCACGGCACTGCACGTGACTGGTGGGAAGTCGCCCGAACTTCAGTAACGACATGGAACGAATTCGAGACTGTTTTCCTCTCAGCCTTTCTCTCCGAAGACTACGAAGATGAGCTAGCTTAAAGAGTCCGCACAAGGTATCAAGGAGAGAGAGAATCCATCAGAGATTTCGCCTTTACATATCGTGCTCTTTGCAAAAGATGGAGGCCTTCCCTAACAGAAAATGATTCTCAAAAATGTAAAACCTTACCTCGCCAGTCAGCTACGTAGTCGTGTGAGCACCGTTGAGGAACTGGTAAAGCTGGGACATCAGCTAGAGAAGGACCGTGAGCAGCAACTGCAATATGAAAAAGGTATGAGCAGAAAATCATTGCAGGAAGTAACTCAAAAAAACCTCAAACCCACTGACCAACCCCAAGTGCAATGTTGGAGATGTAAGGGACATCACTCACCTGGATGTTGTCCACTTTATGCCAACCCATCCACAAACCAACCTGCAAAACAGCAACATCCTTTCACCAGTCATCGATCATTTAATTCTCGCAAGTCTGGAGGTCAAGCAACTAGTAATGCTGTGACAGCTACGACAAATAAAAGATTGTCCACGTCCAAGAAATCACCCTTTACACCAATGCCTGTTTCTCCTGTTGTAATCCCACAACAGCTGATTGTTCCCATCTGCATCGGTGGGTGGTCTGGAAAGGCCATCGTGGACACAGGAGCCAGCTACACCATGATCCATGAGAGTTTGTGGAAAAATCTCTTCCCACAAGAGAACCTCCACCCTTGGTCTCTCGGTCCACTGTATTTGGCTAATGGCGAAGCAGAGGTGCCTCTAGGATGGATGCAGTTACCAATACACATTCACAACAACACTTTCACTTTACCTGTTGCTGTCCTTTCCCCTAAGGCACTCGCCTATGCTGTAGTTCTCGGACTGGATTTTATCTTCTTCAGTGGCCTACAAATCAATGTAATTGACAGTAAATATTCATTTAAGTCCACCCCACAAGAAGATCATCCATTCCAACCTGGCAACGCAAGTGTACCTGATATTAGCCCTCAACGTCAAAAGACGGGACCACATGCAAAGACTTTTAACCAAAGCCTTTCACTGTTAAGTTCAATCCCTCCACCACAACCTGTATGTCGATCATCACCACTTGTCAGTTCAGATGCACAATGTTTAATTGACAGTGCTGTGAGTGAAGCACACTTACCCCCTGCTGAAAAAAACAAACAGGAGAATCCTGGAGTCCAACACTCAGGTGTGCACCCTTCAACTAGGTCGTACTGATGTCCTGCAACACATTATTTACACACAACATCAAGTGCCTATCAAGCAACGGCCGTACCGCATGTCCCCGGCCAAACAAGCAGTGGTACAAGAACAACTTGCGGAGATGGTGAATGCAGGAATTGTGGAACCCTCACATTCTGGCTGGGCCTCCCCGGTCGTCCTTGTTCCCAAAAAAGATGGCAGGCCTTAGATTTTGTGTAGACTACCGTAAGCTCAATACCATCACTGAGAATGATGCTTACCCACTTCCCAACATCACTGAGATCCTTGAATCTCTGTCTGGAGCAGCCATCTTTTCAACCATAGACCTAAACAGTGGTTACTGGCAGGTGGCTATGGAACCCCAAAGTAAACCAAACACAGCATTCATCACTCCATCAGGGTTCTTCCACTTTAATGTTATGCCCTTTGGATTAAAAAATGCACCTGCAACATTCCAGCGGTTAATGGAAACAGTACTGGGAGAATTACGAAGAAACATTTGCTTTGTCTACATAGATGATATTATCATATACTCACAATCTGTAGCTCAGCATTTCAAGGACCTCCAAACTGTTCTCCATCGACTACAGGAAGCTGGATTGACCATAAACCTTAAAAAGAGCAAGTTCTGCCTTAAAGAAATTACATTTCTGGGACATGTGGTTAGCATCAACGGCATCACAGCAGACTTATCCAAAGTTGAGGCCATCAGATCTTACCCTGTGCCGAGGAATATCAAAGAGGTCCAGCGTTTTCTTGGACTAGCCGGATGGTATCACCGCTTTGTCCCAAATTTCTCCAAGATCGCTGAACCCATCAATGCACTGAAAAAGAAGGGACACTCTTTTCACTGGTCACCCCAATGCCAGGAAGCTTTTGAGCAACTGAAGGCACATCTCACCTCACCTCCTATCCTTGGCCATCCAAATCTCCAACTTCCATTCATCATGTATACCGATGCCAGTGATACCGGGCTCGGTGCTGTATTAACACAACGGAAAGCTCAGGGACTGGAGAAAGTAATTGCATACGCAAGCCGCACCCTTAACAAAGCTGAATCAAACTACTCTGCTACAGAGAAAGAGTGTCTAGCAGTCATATGGGCACTTGAGAAATGGCAACATTACCTGGAGCACAAAATGTTCATCGTAGTCACCGACCATTCTGCGCTACAGTGGGTCTTAAGTTCCCCAAAAACTACTAGCCGTCTCATTAGATGGGCCCTACGATTGCAAAGGTTTGATTTTGTCATTGAATACCGAAAAGGAAAACTCAATGTAGCACCTGATGCTTTGTCTAGGATTTCCAGCTTACCTTGTTGCAGCTTGTACTCCAGCCAGAAGGAGGATATTGAGCTTCCAGTTTCTGTTGTGTCAATTTGGGAGGAACAACACAAAGAACCGGAGATTATAAAAGTGTTTAAAGCATTGGCAGAGAACAATAACAGTGATCTGAAAGACAAATATGAAGTTGTGGAGGACAAACTATATCACACGACCCAGCTGTCAAATGGCCAAGTTCACTACAGAGTGTACCTGCCTAGCACTCTCATCCCAGCTGTCCTTCATCACTACCATTCCCATCCTTTAAGTGGTCATGGAGGTATCTACAAAACCTACAAGCGACTACAAGATGTTGTTTTCTGGCCAGGAATGTGGACTGATGTCAAACATTATGTTAAGGACTGTGTAAAGTGTCAAACACTTAAAAGTGAAAATCAGAAACCGGCTGGTAAGCTACAACTAGGGCTGGGCGATATGGCTGAAAACTGTATCACGATATCAGTGTTTCATATCGGTCGATATCGATAATTATTGATATTTTTTTATGACCCATTTAAAATAAGGACCAGGAGAAAAATATATTACATTTAAACATTTTTATTTTAAACTTAACCTTCCTCTGATCATAATCCCCTCAGTTATTAAGACAGAAATGTCAACAACCATGGAAAACTCAAATAATTAAAATGTAAACATAAGTCTAAAGTCACAATGAACACTTAACAATTATCTATGCGGAGCGGAAGCATGTATTTGGCTATATGATATGCCACTGCCTCCGTTATATCTTTGTACCATTTAGATTCTTTGTCATAAGGCACTGATCCAGAGTACCTCTCCATGGTGGTCTGCTGCTTGTGCGGTGTTGCAGCTACAGATGTTGTTGGCTGAATACGGCTGTGCTCCAAAGGGTGAGCGCGGCTAAGGTGGTACATCAAGTTCGTGGTATTACCAGTCTTGGCGGGGACGACGGTCTTGCATAATTTGCAGACGACATTGTTCTGACTACGGTCAGACTTATAATATCCAAAAAACTGCCATACTGGCGAACTGACTTTTCCTCCTCGCTCGCTGCGTTACTCATTTTCTGCTTATGAAAAGGAATCCAGCAGACCAACGATTTGGCGCAACCAAACATGATTGGCTGTTACATGATTGGCTGTTAGCGTGTCACTCCCTACGTTGCTAGGTTACCAGAGAGCGAGTGCCTTTGTTAATGCAACCAAACTTGCTTCGCAACCTCTGTTTTCTTCCGACGAAGAATAAAAAATATCGAACGTTTTATCGAACACATTTTTTATTAATATCGATCACGTCTCTATCGCGATACATATCGTTATCGTTTTATCGCCCAGCCCTAGCTACAACCCATTACCATCTCACAACCCAACAAAATGGTGGGTGTTGACATAATGGGGCCGTTGCCAAGCAGCACACAACGTCATGAGTACCTTCTGGTTTTTGTAGATTACTTCACTCGCTGGGTTGAGTTGTTCCCCATGCGTCATGCAAATGCACAAACCATAGCGAAGATTCTAAGGACCGAAATCCTTAGCCGGTGGGGGGTTCCAGACTTCATCCTGTCTGACCGTGGTACCCAATTCCTTTCCTTAATATTCAAAGAGCTGTGTGAAAAATGGAATCTCAATCAAAAATTAACAACAGCATATCACCCCCAAACGAATATGACTGAGAGAGTTAACCGGACCCTAAAATGCATGATTGCCTCGTACGTGGATGACAACCACAAGAAGTGGGATCAGCATTTACCTGAACTCCGTTTTGCAATTAATTCAGCTGTGCAGGAAAGCATTGGGATGTCCCCAGCAGAACTTCAAATAGGGAGAAAACTAAAAAGCCCAATGGATAAATTACTCCAAGTTAAGAGCCTTTCACCATCCACGCCATCATATGATGTTGTCCACCATCTAGTGCAACTGAAATTGAAGGCAGAGGAGTGCTGTAAGAAAGCCCAAAAAAGACAGCTCAGAAGTTACAATAAAACCCGTCGAGAAGCTTCTTTTGAAGAAAAAAGCCGTGTATGGTTAAGAAATTTCCCTCAGTCCAGTGCTCAACATAATTTCACTGCAAAACTGGCCCCTAAATGGAAAGGTCCTTACCGGGTTTTAAAGCGGTTAGGCCCGTTGAATTATCAGATAGCGTTGGAAGAAACTGGAGAGGACGTCCGCACAGCACATGTGTGCAACCTCAAACCATGCTATCCAACAGCGGAGGAATTGGAGTCCCAGGAAAAACAAAAGCTCCTTAACTTATTTCAAGAAACCTCTGATGAAGAAGAATTTCTAGGATTTTAATCCATGTTTTTTTAACAACCATGGGTTGTTTATTTCCAGGGAGGGAGAGTGTGGCAATGCAGAAAATTTGTGCCACCAAAATCATTTACTTTCACTTTGCGTGATCGGGGTGGAGTGTCTCAATTAACGGGAAGAAAAGAGGATATAAGGAAGCGTGTCGTACCTGAGAAGTTTGCGTCATCGGTAAGGTTTGCAGTAGTGAGGGGATTACCGTGCGATGTGGAAAGACTGCCGCTTGTCGAACTGGTGCTTCCTGTGAGTGACGTCGGGTGCTTCGCGGAGTTTCACGTGACTTTCAAGCGTTGCACATCAGGATCGTCTGCTTTGAGTAAAGTGGTTCGGAAGACAAGTGACGGCTGTTCATCCACCTGTTCTGGTGTCGGACAAAACCCCCAACACGCTCCAGTTTCCTTATGACTGAAAAACTTGGTCAGTACCTCTTAGCCGCCAACACACACACACACACACACACACACACACACACACGCACTCGCACATTCACTTCCGCACATTCAATGTGCTTAGTGGATTTACAAATTGTTTATTGGTTATTTTTGCTTTAGGTTTATTGGTTGATGTTTTCCTTCACTTTGATATGAACAATGTTTTATGTTTCTTTTTTTTCTCTCTTCTATGGACAATTTATGATTGTGGATGCGAATCTGCCTGTGTTGGTAACGTGAATTAGCCTGACGCAATTCCTGCACGGAATTCAAAGGTGGAAATGGAACCGAAGTGCTGAAATGTTTTTTTTTGCTTGTTTTTTTTCTTCAAATAAGTATGTTTTCTCATGGACATCGTGGAATAAATCTTCCCCTTGTGAACGGACTGTTTTTTTTGTGAATTAATATTGTAACAGGTGGTTTCTTTGTTTTGCTATCCAGGGGTTAATTTAAATTTTGTCAGGATTAATCCTGACTGGCGCCCGAACATTCCCTTTAGAGTTTATCTAAGCTAGGGCGGCCACCACCGTTACAAAACTTTCTTCATTGTTTTTATATTTTCATAAACATTATTTAATAAAAAAAGCTAATTTATTTTCATTATTTGATTTTTAATTAAAAATAAATGTATGCTCATGGGTACGATCATTTGGAGTATTACTACACTCCATAGACAAAATGATTTAATTTTTTTACTGTACACCTACCTATAAATTCTGCGTACAACCATTTTTTTTATAAAATATTGTTTTTAAGCGATCTGAATTATGAGGACTCAAGCAGTTTCATCATAAACCACATTGTCATATCAGTGTATTACCTATGTCATTATGCAATGTTATTCGCTGTATAAAATGAACATCTATTATAGTTTTAGATGACAATATAAAAGCGCCTTACATTTTTCAGAGTGCTTAGATGTAGGCTGGATATTTACGCAATGACTTCCATTCCACAAATTAAATGTTTCCAACAAAATAGATAAAAATAAAAAAATGTTTAAGTTATAAACTATTAAATATAAACAAAACTCACAGATCTTCCCATGGGCTAAACATCGTAGTGAAATTGATTGAATGCTTCAAGGCCCACTCAGAGCCTTGGTCCTTACCAGTTCATGGGTCAAGTTAGTCTGCTACCCCTTTTCAGAGTGACCGAAGACATCTTAAAAAAAAATATTCTCATTATTAAAGTGTAATCTTTTAAACTTAAGATTTTGTCTAAACAATCTTTTAACGGTTTTTAAATTAAATATTTTACTTGTCTGTTTGCTAATTTAACCGTAATTATGATTTTTATTCAAGAGTAACAGTTCAAATTTTTGTTTATCCAGGGCTCTAGAGTGCGACGTAATTTCTCAAGGGTGCGACTAAAAAAAATCTGAGGGCGCACCTGTGCGACCAGCCGTTCGAGAAAAGAAAAAGAAGTATCCGCGACTCTGATTCTCCATGTGCTTCAACAACAGACACACATTAGGCTCATATCGTGGTCTAAACCAATCATAGATAGTGAAGAGCGGACCCCAAACTTTTGTCTATGATGCATTTTTGCTATTTCCAAATCAGAAGCGAGATCGCGCTCACGTGGAGGAGTTTCAGCACGCGCAACATGAAATCTGTTTATGATAGCAGAGAGAACTTACCATTAAAACATGCTTACACTTTAGGCCTGTGGCTGTTATATTAAACTAAGTTTATTTAATGGGTTTTTATTTCATTTTGGCTTCTAAGTATTATAGCCGCGTTTCTTCTAGCACAACTTCCTTCCCTTCACAGCGGCGCGCATTCGTTCCTCCCTGACCAAAACTCAACGTCAGAATCAGATCAATCGTTTGTCGATTGTTGTAAAATGCCGTCTTTACAGTTACTAAATTGCTGGACATGTTTGATAATAAAATGTTTAAAGTACAATCCGCACGAAAGACGCTGTTCCCCAGGCTGAAGTATGTATGTGTGTGTTTGCGCGCGTGTGTGTGTGCACGTGCGCGGCTCGCTCTAAAACTGACAAGCAAAGCTCACTTTCAGCTTCAGACGCGTCCAAATGATCAAATACACATAAAGCATGTAAAAACGGCCGGCTTGGAGAGTATTCACTTAAACACTGTTTATGTCTTAAAGTGAACAGAACAGTTGGGAGAAAATTGTGTGTCAATATTTTGTTTTAGTGACAGACTGGTGCTTCATTAATGTTAATCAAAGAACAAAATGCAAAGAGAAAATCACTCACAGCTCTTAATCTGAATAAAGTTATAGCTTTAATAAGCATTAATCTATCAATACATATAGTGAAAACTATGCAGTGTTAATTTACATTTGATCACTTTCAGATTTCTTTTGTAGCTATTACTTACCTGAACATTAATGTTAGTAGACATTCATGAAAAAATCAAAGAACTGTTTTTTTTTTCATTTGTACATTTGTTTTATGGTATGACAAATGGTATATTTGTCAGTTTGTTTAGCTTTGTTTATTTGTTCATGTTCTTACTGTATCTCATCTTCTGTATATAAAACACAAAAAATGCCTGCACACTGGTGCATTTACAAATTGATGTTTTATATTCATTTAATTGGATATTTATTTAACATTTCAGAATATAAAACCATGTTAATTAAGCTGCTAATCTATCATATAAATATAGATGTATGTATATATATATATATATATATATATGTGTGTGTGTGTGTGTATATATAAATAAATAAAAGTTCTGATAAGAATACCGTTAAAGTACCGGATCGATAAGGAGTAATACCATTAAAACCTTTACGATACCCATCCCTAATTAAAGAGCACAGACAGACCAGGTGTTTTTTTTCCCTCTTTAAATACTTTTTTTTTTCATAATGTTTAGTGAAATTATCTGGTAGTCTGAGGTGGGATGGGGGCGGCGTATTTTTTATAGGTTTTAAGGGGGGGGGGGGTGAGAAGCACTAGAAGCACGCCCTTGTAGAGGGGTCAAGTCTGAAAGTTTTTGATGCTAGAGAGAGTGTGGCCAGCTGGTTTAGCCGAGGCTAAAGATCAAGAAGGTCAAACTACAGGAGTTGGCCATCCGAGGGGCATGTGACTGCAATGGAGGATAGTCCATAAGACATTGAGCCATGATATGTTCAGCTTGAAGCCCTTAAACACTTAATTTAGATTTTATTTTTATTTAATTTATCTTGAGATGTTTTAACTTTAAGCACTTTAAGCACCAACACTTTTTCTGTAAGTTACCTTTCTTGTAGAATTGTGCTTCAAATAAAGAACGTTATGTTGACCAGATTGTTAGTTAATCGTTTACTAGTCAATATTGCCTATACGAAAATTTGGGTGCACCTAACTTTTGTGCTGGTGCACCTAAGAAAAAAAGTTAGGCGCACCAGTGCAACCAGTGCAAAAAGTTAGTCTAGAGCCCTGTTATCATTTTAAAATACAATTGTACTTTATTTTATTTCAAAGCACTTTCCTACTTAAAAGAATAAATAAAAAATGTCCATATCTTAGACAATTACTGGGGTGAGCCCGTGATCTATCTCGGCGCTAATATAGTTGTATAAGTTCATACTTTTTTTTTCTGAACTGACCTTTATCAGCGTGATAAATATCTGGGTGAAACACAGCCTTCGCTGAAAATATAATACATGTAGACATACCACATGGGGATGTATCCATTTTTGAAGAGAGATTTTATGACTTTTGCAGGCACCAACCCTTTCCCCCATAAAGCTCATTTAAAATGTTTGTTTACATCAACCACAGACATGTCACCACAAAGCTCATTCTTTGGAGTTGTAAACTACTCTTGAATGAATCAGAACATGTGAGGAACACCTTATGTGGAGCAATGGGTCCCCTGAGAATATTTAATTACACTTTAAAAGCACAGAACAAGCTAAATGAATGTCCGATGGTATGAAAATACCTATGTTGTTAAAACCTATCTACAATATTTATTAAACAAATGCTTTGTTGTTAAGACTGCTTATTAATAGTGGTAATACTGTTAAGTTTTAACGGTTCACCAGTCTCATAAATCTGTATAATTGAATTACTTTTCTTATTATTACAAAGGTTTCAATTCCTAGTAAATATAAGGTCAAAACATATTACAAAATAAATCATGTTTATAATGGTTTTTAAAAATAGGGAATGCCAACTCCAAACAGATCCTCTCTCTCACACATGCACGCATACAGAGGCACCATTCAGGAAGGTCAGCAGTTCAGGGTTTTTTTTTCATCCCAAAATCAAGTATTGTGCATCTGTATAAGACTTACTGTTTTAAAACATCAACTTCCTTTAAAGCCTGAATAAAAGGCTACCGGATGTAGTTTCATATCTGTTGTGTTCTAACAAAGTCATTAATCGATTCTCTTTGTTTTATAACATTTACTTTTATTACTTCTACGAAGGATCATATAATTCTGATAAATATGTGCTGAATGCACGATGAAATGAGAATCAGGTTACCAATTAAGTTTGATTCAATGTTTTTAAGAAAGGGATTTTAGTTATTTTTAAAAACTAAATCAGATAAAAGATTTTTCCTCCTTTTTGACAATCTTACATTTAAAAGTATTTGATCTTAAAATGATTTGCTCTTATTTTCTAAGTTCCAAAAGATGAACCTTCTTATCCCAACAAATAAATTACATTAGACATTCATTCATCATATTTTATTCAATATTTCACAGTATCACAGCTTCATGTTCTTTTTAAGGGCTTGTCTAATACTTTAGATGCACAGAATGTGTTTTTTTTTTCACCATCCAACGCTAATTTAAAGAGTCTTATCAGTCGAGCTTGTTTCACCTGTTTATTATTGTTTCTTAGGTTATTATTATTATAAGTGTGTACTCGCATAGATATAGAACAAACCTTATCGTCCATGCTTTCCCCTATACAGACCCCAAAGATAATAGCCAAACAAGTTCGATGGGGACACATTTGTACATTCCTAGAGGTATAGTTTTTCAGAGAAGGGTTATAATACATACCAAATACAGAAAACCTCCTCTCGATCTACTGTGACTGTCATTTTACTTAGGGATAATGTTACGGATGATGCCGTTCACATTTTGTTTGCTGGACTGTATATGTCATTACAATGACTGTAGGTGAGGCCTTCTCTGTCTCTAAGAGCAGTCAGCATTCAGCGTTTATAGAAATAAATTAAATTAAGAACATTTCGACTTGAGAGTGTTTGGCTATAAGTCTGTTACTTTTTAGGACAATTATCCATCTCCATATCCGTAGAATGATAAGACTTGCTGAAGTCTACAACTGAAACATATCTCACCATCAAGCTAAAAGCCACAAATTCAGTAAAGTCAGTGGTTGTACACACTCTTGAAAAGGTTACAGACATAAAATATATAGGATTTTTTTTTATTTCTGCAGACAATTCCACTCGTGGGCATTTGTGTATATTTTAGTAAAAGTAGAATTATAAATTACTTTTTTCTTTACGTCACTAGAATTAGACCTATTGTTCAAGATGATGACGATTTTGCGCATTTTGCATTTTATTTGTCATACCAATGACTCATTTCTTTTGACATTTCCACTTGAGATAAAATATTAGGCCTATGCCTACTACCCTTCAGTAATAAGCATCAGCATCTGCCTCTTGCAAAAAAAAAATTCAGTTTTGTCCACTTTTGGCAGATTTGGTAGAGGGACTATGTCGAGTCGACTTGTTGTAATGTGACCGCAAATAAGAAACATAAAATTATACTACATTCCCTTTGAAAAGTTTGTAGACATAGTTGTTTATTTTGATGGCCTAGCTCCGCTAGCTGTTACCACTCTATACTTTTTCATTGTTTTTTAGATGAAGACCATTCTCAGTATCTGGACAATCATGTCGTGCGAGTGTTTGCTGAAAAACATGAACAAATACATTATAAGATGATGAAAGGATACTCCTACAAGAGTTTGTTTAAACTGAGATTGTGATGTACTGCAGAGCTTTTTCTGCTATGTCTACAAAGCGGCCATGAGACACAAGCACCACCCCCAGATCTTACTGTTTCTCTGTTACATGTACATCTATTTCATTTAGAACACAAAGTTGCACATTACAAGTTGAAGATAGTGTAGACAAACTATTGTCTTTGCATGTGTCTCTAAACATGTCTTTAATAAATAAATCACAGACGTCATGTAGTTAATTCATTGAAAGGTGCACGTTTTTGAAAGTTTTAGGTATTCATTTGACCAACAAGATTGATCCTGGTGAAAAACGCACAACAGCAGCTGTGTTTTGTCATGATTGTCTTCATAATTGATCAGCTGTTATTAAAACAATGCGGCTTGAAGTTACCTTATTCAACAGCACAGTCACTCAAAATATTGTAGTATATATATATTTTCCTTCTAAATATCTAAACATGTATTTAGCTTAAATATTATTTAAGTGTTTACAAAGTTATCATGCCTGTTGAATTTTATAACATTTCACCTAACCTAAAGGAGTGAAAATAGGTTTAGCATAAGTCTGCGTTTCTGAAAATGCAAGCGAACTGAGATTTCATTACTGAGATAACCTACAGAATGTGAAACATTAGAGTTTTGGATTCTAGTTTGTTGAATATTGTTTGCTACTGTTCCACAGGTTTAACACTTCATTACTTGGAGACACATACCGTATCAATCACAAAATTGTCCACTGTAGTAGGCCGACTCTGAAACCAGACCAAAAAAATTACCTTGAGCCTTAGGTGTAGCATTATGAAAATCATTGTGTTTTTATCTTTCTATGATTCGTTCGTGTCGTTCTGAACCACGGTTTCACTTTTAACATCACAATTCGTATTGTTTTGTCATGTGTGACTGTAAAAGTTTTGTGTGTGAATGTCTTGTATTTTTTATGGGGTCTTTTTGCAAACAAGTACCACTGTAATGTTAGCGAAGTCTTTGTGTTCGACGTATTCATCAATATTTGTGGGAATTTGCTTGATTTAATAAAATATTGCTTTACGTTATATTATTAATACTATCCTAGTTTATATCAGATATAAGATACAAGATAATTTCTTATTAAACATTAATAATTATACAATTGATAACAATTTTACTTGCATCTCAATAAATTAGAATTTATTGGGACTTTAATAAAGCCAACTTCAGAACAATAGCTCCAAAATACTTTCAACACATCACCATCAACACGCGTGGAGATCGTATACTCGACCATTGTTACTCCCCCTTCCGGGACGCATACAAGTCTTCCGTTCTGCTCCTGCCTGCTTATAGGCAGAAACTGAAACGTGAAGCACCCTCAGGAAGATCTCAGGAGATCCATCAAAGCAGCCAAATGACAATATAAAAACAAAGTTAAAGAACATTTCAACACCAACAACCCAAGAAGCATGTGTCAGGGCATCAACAACATCACAGGCTTTAAAGGGAATAAACCAGCTACTGTGAACATTGTTCACAGTGAACTGTGAACTGTGAACAGCTACTCTCTACCGGACGAGCTCAACACTTTTTATGCTCGTTTCGAGGCTGATAACACCACCCACACGAAGAATGCTCCCGCGGCTGCTGCAGAAGAGGTGAGTCCACTCTCGCTTTCTGTCGCGGATGTAACCCGATCCTTCAAATGGGTGAACATCCGTAAAGCCATGGGCCCGGATGGCATACCAGGCTGTGTGCTCAAAGCATGCGTTTTCCAGCTAGCCGGGGTTTTTACAGACATTTTCAATCTGTCCCTCTCTCTGTCTGTGGTTCCCTCATGCTTCAAAAAATCCACCATTTTGCCCATACCTAAGAAAAATAAAATCACATGCTTGAATGACAGGAGGCCCGTTGCTCTGACCCCCATCTTCAGCAAGTGTTTTGAGAAGCTCGTCAGAGAACACATCTGCTCTTTGCTGCCTGCTTCACTGGACCCCACTACAATTTGCATACCGCAGTAACCATTCCACAGACGATGCTATTGCCTTCACCCTGCACACTGCTCTCTCCCACCTGGAAAATAAAAACACCTATGTGAGGATGCTGTTCGTGGATTATAGTTCGGCATTTAACACCATAGTGCCTGCCACACTGGTTGCGAAGCTCAAGACTCTGGGACTGAACAGATCTCTGTGCAGCTGGATCCTGGACTTCCTGACAGGCAGAAGTCAGGTGGTCAGAATGGGCAACAACACCTCATCTCCCCTGACCCTCAACACTGGTGCTCCGCAGGGCTGCATCCTCAGCCCACTCCTGTACTCCCTGTACACACGACTGTACAGCAACACACAGCTCCAACGTCATCTTCAAATTTGCAGACGACACAACGGTGATAGGCCTGATCACCGACAACGATGAGACTGCCTACAGAGAGGTGAGTACCCTGATTAAATGGTGCCAGGAGAACCACCTCTCTGGTGGTGGATTACAGGAGACAGAGTAGAGAACACACACCCATCACCATCAACAAGACACCTGTGGAGCGGGTAAACAGCTTTAAGTTCCTCGGCGTTCACATCACTGAGGATCTCACATGGTCTGCTCACACAGATGCAGTGCTGAAGAAGGCACATCAGCGCCTCTTCTTCCTGAGAAGGCTGAGGAAGTTTGGAACAAGCCCCAGAATCCTCAGATCCTTCTACACCTGCACTGTGGAGAGTATCCTGACCGGCTGCATCACCGCCTGGTTTGGAAACAGCACCGCTGGCAACCGCAAAGCTCTGCAAAGGGTCGTGCGAACTGCCCGCCACATTGTTAGAGGTGAGCTTCCCTCCCTCCAGGACATCTACACCAGGCGGTGTACAAGGAAAGCCCGGAGGATTATCAAAGACTCCAGCCACCCGTCCCACAGTCTGCTTTCTCTGCTGCCCTCAGGGAGATGTCTCCGCAGCATCCGATCCAGCACTAGCCGACTGAGGGACGTCTTTTTCCCTCTGGTTATCAGGCTAATGAACAGTCAGAAATAACTCTCCTACATCACACTCTCACTCACACAACATGCCATGCACTGCACTTTAACACAGTTCTACCGGACTACACGCACACACTGCACTAACACATCTGCTATCACTGGACACCATACAAAGCACACCCACGACATTGCATATGTATAATCTGTTGCACCTTGCACAACTATCTGTTGCACAACCAATCTACTGTAAATTTAGAATCTGTTGCACCTTCACATATTACTATGCATAGATGTGTACATAAGGCAGACGTGTACATACGGTGTATAATGTGTATTGGTAACTAAGTATGTCTTTATAGTACACTGTGTGTACTGAGTATATGTATGTGTATTTTGCACATTGTCTTCTGTACAGTCTGTAAATAAGTACTGTCCATATGTAAATTGTTGTATGTTGTTTTTTTTTGTTTTCACTATCTGGAGCACGCTCGTAAGAATTTCACTCACCAAGGCACTTGTGACAATAAAAGTGATGTGATGTGATGTAATTCAACTCCAATTGTGAAACTCGTGTATTAAATAAATTAAACGCACACAGACTGAAGTAGTTTAAGTCTTTGGTTCTTTTAATTGTGATGATTTTGGCTCACATTTAACAAAAACCCACCAATTCACAATCTCAACAAATTAGAATACTTCATAAGACCAATAAAAAAAATTTTTTATTGAATTGCTGGCTTTCTGGAATTATTTTTTTTTACTGTATATGTACTCAATACTTGGTACATGCTCATTTTGCTTTCATTACTGCCTCAATTCTGCGTGGCATGGAGGTGATCAATTTGTGGCACTGCTGAGGTGGTATGGAAGCCCAGGTTTCTTTGACAGTGGCCTTCAACTCATTTGCATTTTTTGGTCTCTTGTTTCTCATTTTCCTCTTGACAATACCCCATAGATTCTCTATGGGGTTCAGGTCTGGTGATTTTGCTGGCCAGTCAAGCACACCATATCCATGGTCATTTAACCAACTTTTGGTGCTTTTAACAATGGGCAGGTGCCAAATCCTGCTGGAAAATGACATCAGCATCTTTAAAAAGCTAGTCAGCAAAAGGAAGCATGAAGTGCTCCAAAATGTCTTGGTAAATGGGTGCAGTGATGTTGGTTTTCAAAAAACACAATGGACCAACACCAGCAGATGACATTGCATCCCAAATCATCACAGACTGTGGAAACTTAACACTGGACTTCGAGCAACTTGTGCTATGATCTTCTCCACCTTTCATCCAGACTCTAGGACCTTGGTTTACAAATGAAATACAAAACTTGCTCTCATCTGAATAGAGGACATTGGACCACTGGGCAACAGTCCAGTTCTTCTCCTTAGCCCAGATAAGATACCTCTGATGACAACTGCAGCCAAATTACTTGACACGTCTGTGTGTGGTGGCTTTTGATGCCTTGACCACAGTCTGAGTCCATTCCTTGTGAAGTTCACAAGGCTGCAGAGCATGTGAGCGGAGCTGAGCGGTGAGAATTTCCGCTCCCCGCTCACGTGGTGTTCGCTCCCTCCACTCCACCGCTCAAAGTCGGACCAGATCGCTCCGCTCAATTCCGCTCCCCGCTCATCTACAATTTCATCCCGCTCCGGTGAAATCGCTCCACGCTCGCTCAAATTTAAAATTACTCTGCATGCCTAAGACCTGCCGTTTTCAACCGAAGCCTTACGCCTGTGTGGCAGACGTGGAGCGGGTTTGTTGCGTGACTGCTGCGGAAAAAATCCGCTTCACTTCTATTCTGTCGTGGAGCCGCGGTTGCGGCATGGTTGGACCACACCTGATACGCGCGTATTCGGCAGGCAATGTGGCAACTCTAATCTGTTAACATAGGTGCGGAAAGGAAAATCAACACGCAGCAACACGCGTCCGCCACGCAGCCTATATCCTATAAAGAACTCACAGCAACAGCAACATCAGTCAAAATAGAACATATATTTATTTCAAACAAACACAACTGCGAACATCCAAGTTTTGAACATAAATTAAACAGTCTGAGGCTTCAAACAAACTAAAATGCTAAACTAAACATCCATGTGTTGAACATAAATTATCGATGCAACCTCAGACTAGTGCGGTGATTTCTGGACACCAGGCCGGCAGCAGAAAACAATAAAAAATAAAGGATAGGGTTAAGTAGGCTATATTAATATATTCGTATGACAAAACTTATTTAATGGATTATTAGCCAATATTTCCTATTTCAACCATATTCAAAATGCTCACGTTTTGCTCTGGCCTCCTCTCAAGTTCACGCAGCACACTGTCATGTTTCCGCATGATGTGTCTTTGTAGATTAAAATACGAATCCTTACTTATTGAAATCGTATCACCGCATTCCTGATCATGTTCAAGTATAGACTGATGGTTTTGTTAATTGTTGAAGGCACAGGTGAATTCTGGGTGGATTTGTGCATGCCCTAGGCTTGTGGTGTGACTCGTGTGAGCGGTATCGGAGCGGAACCGGAGCGAGACAGAGCGATCGCTCCAGCCTTTGGATAAAAACCCGCTCCGCGCTCCGACTATATTTTGCACGCTACGCTCCTCGCTCGCTCCCCGCTCCGCTCCGCTCACATGCTCTGCAAGGCTGCGGTTCTCTCGGTTGGTTGTGCATATTTGTGTTCCACATTTTTCCTTCCACTCAACTTTCTGTTAACATGCTTGGATACAGCACTATGTGAACAGCCTGCTTCTTTGGCAATGAATGTTTGTGGCTTACCCTTCTTGTGAAGGGTGTTAATGATTGTCTTCTGGACAACTGTCAGATCAGCAGTCTTCCCCATGATTGTGTAACCTAGTGAACCAAACTGAGAGACCGTTTTGAAGACTCAGGAGACCTTTGCAGGTGTTCTGAGTTGATTTGCGGATTGTCATGTCACCATATTCTAATTTCTTGAGATAGTGAATTGGTGTGTTTTTGTTAAATGTGAGCCAAAATCAATCCAATTAAAAGAACCAAAGACTTAAACTACTCCAGTCTGTGTGCATTGCATTTGTTTAATACATGAGTTTCACAATTTGAGTTTAATTAACTTTTTCATGACATTCTAATTTGAGATGCTCCTGTACATACTCTGTACATTTATTTTTTCTATTATTATTATTATTACAATCATTGTGTGTGTGTGTGTGTGTGTATTGTGTTATACTGGTATTCCAACAAGAATATTAATTTTGGATGTGCAATTCCCTTTTCTACCATTATGGGTAAAATGGAAAGTTGTACACTGTTCCCTTCTATTGAGGGACACTGATATCTCACGTCTCTATCTTCATGCTGACGAAATTTATTACAAAATGAATGTTAATTTTGGACATGCAATTCCCTTTTCTTAACAGTAGGGGTAAAATGGAAGGTTGTGAAATATGTACACTGTCCCCTTCTATTGATGGACACTTGTCTCACATCTCTATCTTTCTGCTGACGAAAGTTATTACAAAAAGAAAGTTAATTTTGGACACACAATTCCTTTTTCTACCATTAGGGGTAAAATGGAAGGTTGTGAAAGATGTACGCTTTCCCCCTCTATTGAATGGCACTGGTCTCTTGCTCCCACATTTAGTCATTTTGCAGACGGTTTTATCCAAAGCGACTTACAATTGGGGAATACATAAAGCGATTAATCTTGAAGAGGCAAACAGACAGAGGAAGTGCCCCTAACACCAAGTCTTAGGCATTGTTCAAATAAATACAAGCTAGCAAGGGAAGGAGAGAAAGGTAAAGAGAAAGATATAGAAAAAGGGAAAGTATTGTTTTGTTTTTTATGAAGTCAAGTAGTGTTGAAAGAGATGAGTTTTCAGTTGTTGCTTGAAGATTGACAGGGATCCAGCATTCTGGATGGGGGTGGGAATATCCTTCCACCAGCCAGGAATGGTGAACGAGAATGTTCTGGAGAGTGATTTTGAGCCTCTCTGTGATGGTACCACGAGGCGTCGCTCACTAGTCAAGTCAAGTCACTTTTATTTATATAGCGCTTTTAACAATACAAATTGTAACAAAGCACTGCACAGTATCAAAATAGGCAAATTGTGTCAATAATGTAAAATGACAGGATTTAACACTCAATTTTCAGCTGAATGCATTTCATTATTGAATTTAGTAATGGCATTGTCCAGCTCACTTCAGTTTAAATAATATCAATCAAGTCGATGATTTTGCTGGAAACGAAGATTCCCCAACTGAGCAAGCCAGAGGCGAAAGCGGCAAGGAACCATAACTCCCATCGGTGACAGAATGGAGAAAAAACCTTGGGAGAAACCAGACTCAGTCGGGGGGCCAGTTCCCCTCCGGCCAGATGAACCAGTAGTTTGTTCCAACTGTAGCAAAGTCAGATTGTAAGTGGTCCACTGGTTCCAGTGGTCTTTACTCACTAGCAGATCTCATGCTTCTGGAGGGGATGTAGATTCGTAATAGTGAGTGGAAGTAGGTAGGTGCTGAGCCTGTGGTTGATCTATATGCAAGCATCAGTGTCTTGAACTGGATGCGAGCTGCAACTGGTAGCCAGTGCAAGGAGACAAATGGCGCTTTTCCACTGCATGGTACGTCGCGGCTCGTTACGGCACGGCTCAGTTCGGGTCGGTTTGCATTTCCACTCCAGTTAAGTAATGCTTTAGAGTGGGCGGGATTATTCATGTGTCGTTATAGTGGCGCCGCCTCAACTGCCGTGACATCATCGTAAACGCGCCACAAACAAACTCACAACAAAGGAGTATATCGACGGAATTCTGTTCTTCATCCTCGACATATGGATGTTTTTAACAACAACGGACAAGCCTATGAAAATGCTTGAGATTTACCCCCAGCAGCAGAGACTGTGCCACAGGCTGTAGAGTAGGAGTGCAGGGATGTTCGTGCAGGTGTGCTGCATTACTTGAATAGTTAACAATTCATGTAGAATCTTCTGTGAATTATCAATAAACTTTTGAGTAATATTTCAAAATGTTCAATGTATCCCTTGTTTTTTTATTTATGTGTTGGTTTGTATCATCGTGTTATTAATCATTTGTCTTTTTCAAGAGGTTCATTACATGCTCATACAATAATACATATTTAATATAGACTGGAGGTACACTTACTCGATCAGATTGTTTTTAATTGAAGCAAAACAGTTACAAATGTAAAAATATAAACAGAAAACATACTCTAAAAATATACAAAGTGCTAAAGTATATACACAAGACTTTTTAATTCCGCGTCGCCCCATCAAGCTCTCGCTGGATCCGCTCCTCGGCTATCAACGAGAGGAACGTCTGTACTTCCTCAACAGACAACGAAACAGCTATTTTTTGGTTGAAACAAAAAGGTGCGTTTCTTCAAACAAAAGTTGCGTCTGCTCCTTCGCTGGCTGTGCTGATTTAAATCTAGCGGGTATATGTTGGGTCTCCTGTCGCAAGTTCAGTGACACAGTAATGGCGATTTTCTCCGACCAATCAGTGATCAGCAGAGTTTACACGTCACGTTTTGGTAACGGTACAGATCACTTGGAACACCGGCCGAGGTGGTACTAAAAAAGTACCATGTACAGTACCCAGTGGAAACCCCCCCCCCCCCAAAAGTGAACCGCACCGAGCCGTACCATGCAGTGGAAAAGCGCCAAAAGAGAGGTGTAAGATGTGCTCTTTTGGACTCGTTGAAGACCAGTCGTGCCGCTGCATTCTGAATCATTTGTAGAGGTCTCTGTCTCCCTGATGTAAAAAGTTATTACAAATAGAAGGATAATTTTGGACATGAAATTCCCTTTTCTACCACTAGGGGTAAAATGGAAGATTGTGAAAGATGCCCACTTTGCCACTCTAATGATTGACACTGGTCTCATCTCTATGAAAAAGATATTACAAAAACACCACCCAGTGAGCTATAGCGAAAAACGAAGAAAACTTGCACTTTCCCCACGGTCCCTTACTGAAGGCTCCACAGAGAGCGTGTTCTCCCGGTTTGACGCACATTGAGACGGCTTGTGCTTATTACATCGAGCGAAAACTGTGAAAAAGAAGGCTGTGAAACTATGGGCTGTGTTTCATGCCAATGATTACCTACCAAAGGTAACAGTCGTGTACTTTTTATGTGTGAGAAGGGGTACGTCGCAACACCAGACGCGTGACACCAACACCGGAGGAGGAGGGGTACGTCGCAACACAAGACGCGTGACACCAACGCCGGAGGAGGAGGAGTACGTCGCAACAAAAGACGCCGGAGGAGGAGGAGTATGTCGCAACACAAGACGTGTGACACCAACGCCGGAGTATGGCAAGCCAAAAGGTTCAGAATTACGCCTTAGATAGATCGCGTTTACATACAAAACGCCGTTTTTGACGGCATTTAAAACAGTATTAGCGCCGTCAAATACGCCGTCCTGATAGCAAACGCCGTATTTAACGCCGTTCTGATTGCACAAAAGCACACGTTATTTACGGCGTTTTCCTTGTAGTATAATGAGCCACGCCCGCTGATTTCCACAGCCAGTAATATTGAACTGTTCTCATCCAATCAATGATCAACAGAACCAGACCAGACCAATTGATTAAATAGTAATTCACATCATATTAAGATCATGGCAAGACGAAACTTCATTTTGCTTAATAAGCGGACATTGGAGGACTGCACTCGACAACTGACAGGAGATTTTGAATGTGCTCCAATCAACTTTATTGAGGTAAGGATCGTTTCTTCAGACTTGTTAAAATATTGCTGCCTGTCAATCTGTTCCTTAATTACCGTCGGCGCTCATTCAGCTTGTCAGCTCATTTAGGAGCGGCCACCGATGGTTACATTAAAGCTAACATACAGGCTTTCTGCTAGCTTTAATGATCTAACGAATTTTGGATAGTTTTTACTCCACGAATCGTTTTGTTATGTTTTATGAACATCTCTTAATAGTCGAATATTCTCCATATGATCGGTTTGATTTGAGGTGCTAGATAAGCGTTTTGTAACTTCAAGTAACATATTTTGAATCTTTAAACTGTGTATTTATGTCTTGTGTTTTTAAAAGGATCTAGTATAAAATAGCATGAATATTTTGGCACGTCCATAGCTTATTTTTAACGTCTACTTTTGGTTTTAGATTGGAAACATTGCAAAGAAGCCTTGAATGGGCAAGAGGGCGGCTGATTACTGTACCAGCAGCTGATCAGTTATTCCGTGACATGGGAGTATATAGCAGAAGTCACTGACAGAGAGCATGGACAACAAGGTGAGTGAATCATATTTTCTGTTCTGCTAAAAAGGACAAGTGGCGCTGAACCACGTTTCGGGATCCCACCAAACCAACACGGCACATCTTGCATGTCTCTTTTAATCAAACACAACTGATTCAGCCCATTGAGCGACTCCAAAACCTGAAAAGGGTGTGGGCTCTGTGAATGTGGTTGGGAACCAATTTATACATTATGGATGACCTGGGGGGTTGGTAAATAATGATGGAAATTTTATTTTTGGGTGAAATGTACTTTAAAAAAAATATTTTTAATTAAGTTTTTTTTTTTTCTCACCAAGGCTACATCTATTTGATACTGTACAAATGCTGTAAAACCAGTAATATTCTGATATATTAAAACTTGAAATAACACTTCTATTTAAATATATCGTCCTGGAGGTGCTCCAACCCTGAAAAAAACCTCACCTGCCTGATCATGAAGACCTCGATTAGCTTGTTCAGGTGTGTTTGATTAGGTTGGAGCTAAATTTTGCAAGACATCAGCACTCCAGGAGCGACGTTGCCTATCCCTGGAATATATTAAATATAATTTATTCCTGTGATTTTAAAAGTTGAATTTTCAGCATCATTAATCCATTTGAGTGGAAGTATTGATTCAAGATTTTTATTTTTAAAAAAATAAAATAAAAAAAATCTGCATTAATATGAATTATATATTGAAAACTAACAGTCATTATGTTTGTTCCAGGGAGTTCAATTTGAGTGGTTCCGTGTCATATTCCGACATAAGAGATGCTGCGCTCGATGAAATGGTTGCTGACTTCGTGGCTGGGGAATGACCAGCTTGGATCTGAGGCTGTGAGGGCACAGTTACTGGCAGATGGTGTTTGGGTCCAGAGAAACAGTGCAGAGGAGTTTAGTTCAAATTGAACCTAGGGTAGCTGCGCTGCAATATCGCAAAGACCACAGAGAAGACTACAGTGTCGCTGGACCGAACACCCTGCGGCACCTTGATGGCAAATTGGCCATAAATTGATGAGGTAAATATACACAAGTTACGCAGCAATATAATTATTAATATATAATTATTATATATTTTTTTATAATACACGTTATGTAGCTTATAATTATTATAGTTTTTTTTTTAGACATACAGTACAAATGTTTAGAACAATACACATTTTTATTGTTTTTAATGATGTCTCTATGCCTTCCAAGGTTGCATTTTTGATATATACTGTAAAAACATTAATATTGTGAAATAGTATTACAATGTTATTTTCATCTTCATTACTCCAGTCTTTAGTGTCATGTGATCCATCAAAAATCATACTAATATGATGATTTGCGTACTCGAGAAACTTTTTTTTTTTTTTCCATGTTGAAAACCGTTGTGCTACTTAATATGCATGCTGATACCAATAATAACCGAGCAGCATATTATAATTATTTCTGACAGATCATGTGACACTGAAGACTGTAGTAATGAAGCTGAAAATTCAATTTTGCATCACAGCAATAAATAACACTTTAAAATATTACCGTATAATTTTTTTTTATATATTATTATAGTGAAATTCTACAATATTAATATTTTGATATATAGAAGCATGACACATTAAAACAAGTACTGTACAATTGTTTTGTTTGTCTAATGTCTCTCTTGTTTTGGTTTAGATGGAGAATTGTCATTCACAAGGGTATCAATAGCTGCAGCTGTCTTATAGTCTTCCTCCAACAACAACCGCAGCAGTTGTTGTAATGCTTTGCTTCTTAAATGCCTTGGCCAGATGTGGAGTGCATTCTAGGGTTAGGATGGATCATGGAGGAGAAAACCAATGCTTTCTGTGTTATGAACATTTTCAGGGGCTCTGGAAGAGGCAGTACCATCAGAGGCAGGAGCACTCATAACCAAAGAGTTGAGAGGCTCTGGGGTGACATGACATGGACTGACTAATGTTTACTGCAAACTCTTCCATTTCCTGGTGAGTGACGGTATATTGGACGTAGTCAATGAAATGCACCTCTGGGCTCTTTATTTGTTCCATTTATATATAAAAAATAGCTGTTTGGATTTAAGTAAATACTGGTATGGTATATATTTGGCAACAGTTCTTTTAACACTAACCCCTGGTTTTGCAGACAAGGCTTCAGCTTAGTCCCATGCAGACTAAAATGCATGTTTGAGCTGTTTTAACTGACAGAAACTTGCATTGACTGTTCTTAAATTGTCAGTGCCATTGTTTTGTCTCAAGATGCACACCAGTAGTGTTTTTTTATTTTATGTTAATAAAAGCTACATGTCCTAATTTAACTATGGCCTAACCCTGGCTTAGTCTAAGCCCTGGCTGTGAAACCAGGCATAAGTGATGCAGTATGTAGCTTTTTATTTCTTACACAACTATGTCGGAAGATGAAAAAGTGATGTGTGTTCAAGTATGACGTCCCATACTCTGAGTTTGTGCTCTGCATTTAACCCATCCAAGTACACTCACAGTAGTGAAAACACACACACGGAGCAGTGGGCAGCCATTTTTGCTGCAGGACCCGGGACAACTCGGGATGGTTATTGAGTGTGGAAGAGAGTGTTGTACAATCACATGCCGTTTTGTTTTTCTTTCATGTTTGTGATGCCTAAACAACTGTCCAAATCACCCACAAAACCTTTTAGTCAAATATTTCCACTCCATATGTTCGGACCTCAATAATTATCACTTATAACTATGGAACTCTTTTGATTGCCATTGTATT
This sequence comes from Oxygymnocypris stewartii, assembly GCA_003573665.1. Classification (NCBI taxonomy): domain Eukaryota; kingdom Metazoa; phylum Chordata; class Actinopteri; order Cypriniformes; family Cyprinidae; genus Oxygymnocypris; species Oxygymnocypris stewartii. The sequence goes on along the minus strand of QVTF01018830.1, from coordinate 820,935 downwards.
ACGATGTAAATATTGTAAGATACTGTCATTTTAATTTGTTCATGAGTGTCATTGCAAATGTAAACTTTTGATGTTAAAATAAAAAGCTCCTAGTTCCAATACAAGTGTGTTAAGAGTTATTTATTCTTTGGCCATGAAATACATTTAAATCTTGCAGCAAATTGTTTAACAGAGCTGTTTAAAAAATATATATACTATATCACAAAGTAAAAGATCTGCTGCCGGCACACTGATCAGCCTCCCTCTTACCCATTCAAGGCTTCTCTGCATTGTTTCCAGTCTGAAACACAATAACATGAAATGTTAGTCAATAGTAAGCTAAAGAAGCACTAAATGTCTTTTTTTTCAGATGCAGAGAAAAATGCAGCCGCAAACTGACTCATTCAACTGTAACCCATATGAAAAAAAACTATAGTAATTCATAGGAAATACTATAGCGTTTTTGAACCATACTACAGTAAAGTACTTCAATTAATTTGTTGTGGTAATTCTAGTTGTTGTGGTAATATAACAACTATAGTAATATAAATTACTTTACCCAACACTGTACTAAGTTTTCTACACCTATTGGATTTATTATACTACAATACACTAGTTTACTGTAGTAACAACTAAATGCTACAGTATTTATTAGTTTATCAGTTCACTATAGTTAATACTACAGTATGCTGTAGTATTCATTAATAAAGTGTTGTAAATACTATACAGTATACTACAATTTACTATAAATACTATAGTATTTTCATAATGTCAGCATAAGCATCGATTTGAAAGTGAGAAACAGAAAGTTTGAAAGCAATCCTTACCTCACTAAAGTTGTATGAAGCACATTGGGTCCAGTATCCTCTGTTAGCTGGCGAGTGCAATTACTTAATGTTTGCTTGCAGCGCAAAATTAAGTTTCTTCTGTACATTTTAACGCGAACTGGATTTTTCTGCTTATTTAATGGCGAATAACTCATGCGAATTGGATTACCACAAATGATCTGTGCTGAATTGGTGTGGTCTGGTTCTGTTGATCATTGATTGGGTGAGAACAGTTCAATATTACTGGCTGTGGAAATCAGCAGGCGTGGCTCATTATACTACAAGGAAAACGCCGTAAATAACGCGTGCTTTTGTGCAATCAGAACGGCGTTAAATACGGCGTTTTTACGGGTTACGCGCGGTTTTTACGGCATTTGCTATCAGGACGGCGTATTTGACGGCGCTAATACTGTTTTAAACGCCGTCAAAAACGGTGTTTTGTATGTAAACGCGATCTATCTTAGGCGTAATTCTGAACCTTTTGGCTTGCCATACTGGAGGAGGAGGAGTACGTCGCAACACGTGACGCCGGAGGAGGAGGGGTACGTCGCAACACAAGACGCGTGACACCAACGCTGGAGGAGTATGTTGCCACCACAGTAAATTAATATCTTACCCTCATGTGTGTTTTCCCCCCAAGTTTTCTTATTTTCTTTATCAATCATTTAACATTTTTTCTTTTACTTTCCTGTGCTGTGATGACATTGAATATATCCTTGATACGAATTGTGTATTGCATACAAAATTGTATGTCATTAATATCATCTCTACTTTTTACAAACATAATAATGAAAAAAAACTGAATTCATTTTTCTTTCTCTTGGAGATTAATGACAAATTATACACCATCAAAGTCGCAATTCTATGTTATGTTCACAACTAATTACTTTCACAACTTCACAATTAATAATTATAATATATAAATATAATATTGATAATACTGAGCTTTTACTTTTGGTGGTGTTAATAATTTAATTAAAGCAGTTGACTATACAATGTGTGAATACATTAGCTCACAATATCAGACTATATGTAATATTGTTTTACTGATCAACACTATTAAAATCCATTAAGAAATGTATAACAATAAGCTTACGTATTTTATGTATTATAAGAAATGCCAGCAGGCGGCGCCAGCGGCCTGACGATTGTTGTTAAACTTTACATCATGAGCAAACCATTGTTTATCTAATGTTTAATTGCATTTAATCTGTAATGTTTGGCCACATATTTATGATAGAAATGCTACAGCCAATAGTTTAAAGTTTTATTTTGAAACTTTAAAAATGTATTTGCATATTAATAAATATATTGATGCATTATCATGTGTTGCTGGTGTATGTTTTTAAGTTTCAACAATTTCAACAGCACAAGTTTTGCCCACATTCCCAAATGCAAGTTATTGTGGAAAAAAAGTACTAAGCATATATAAAATAATACAAGGACCGTAAATGGTTTTGCCACAAACTCAACTCTGTTGAACAGAACAGAACCAGAGGGTTAAAGGATGGAGATGCTTATGTTGTCCCAAACACTTATTTATTTTTATTTCTTATTTGGAAAATAAAAATTTAAAGGGGACTTCTGGAAGTCTTTTGAATGTCCCTCAAAAATATGATTATTGAGATTTCTTAAAATAAACAATGGTTCATTGAAGAGAAATTGTGAAAACTCTTAAAACCATTCACATTTAATGTACAGCTCAGCTGTACATATTTCTCTGTTTTATTGTGTTTTTCCAATGTATTGTTTTTTTTTTGCTCAGCATTTGCTGTTTTTAATCATTAATTGAAGACACCATTTGTACACTGCTTGCTCACATTTAGGAAAACAGTGAATGGTAATGATACACATGATACATTGCATTATTATATGTTGTGGGGAGTGGTCAATAATCTCCCAATTTCATCATAATTACTAATTGAATAATTAGAAGTTTTGGGTTCTCAGAGTAGTAGCTGTTAAAAAAAATATAAAAACAAATCAGAGTATGTTCATATTGAGATCCAATATGACGCACCTGTTTACTTAATTGCAATACATAAGCTATTGTAGTTTTAGGTTATCACGGAGTATGAAATATAAAATTATAAATATATAAAAAGAAATATGAAATTACATGTATACTGGAGACCAGATCTTAGATACAGTTATTCAGCTGAATGAGATTCTAGCAGATGACAAAATATAAGTATTAAAAGTTTTATTTCCTACTTTGTTTTAGTGAAAAGTATAAATTAGTTAAGAAATAAGTTGTGGTATAGTGGATCAAGTTGAGTTTAATAGTCTTTTATGAATAGTGTTAATAAAAGGTAATAAGTCTATTATACTTATTTTTAAATTGGTAATTTCAGAGCTAACTGTTTTTCACAGATAAGAGAAGAAATTCATCACACTCAAGCAAAGGAAAAAACGTTATTTGATGACACAGAACACAAAATATAAACCAAATACAATAGAAATGTGGCACAATGAAACTCACCAAAACCGCTGTTCCTTATTCATGTAATTTTCCTATAGGTCCACAAACAGGTAAATATAATATTTCATATTTTATAGGGTCTTAAAATCAACGAATGAATTACTTATTTTAGTCAGTAATCTCTTTAATCTTTCCACTTGTTCGTTACATTATGCCGCTGTTCTATGGTTTGACGTGCGCTAGTTATCCTTACAGGCATATTTTATTTTGATTTATTTTATATAATTTATTTTTATTCACATTTCCCATAGGCACCTCAATTGAATGTATTTATTTGTAAACTGTAAAGTATTATTTTTATTTTGTTATATTTATTATCATTTACTATTTTTTATTTTATTTTTACAATACGTTACAAATGTTTACTATTTAGACATGAAATAAAAATACAAAATAGACACTAATGTTGTTAAATATTATTTAACAAGGGGAAGGGGTAAGACAGAGAATTGGGATTCACCCTTAGTCTAAAACGATTCCCTATTTTATAGCTCTATCTGGTGGACAAGGTTAATATCAAATCCTTCAGGTTGCAGATGATTTAGAGCAGTGATTATAATACCAAAAATACAATTATAATAGTTCAGGAGGAGACCAGCAAATTCTAAACCGGGAGTTATCAACTGATTAGGGTTGGAGGTAATATTTGCAGGAAAGTGGACCTTAAAGACCATAGCTGAGATGCATCACACTCAGTGCATCTCAGTGTGGTATGGTAATTCCTCAAACCAGGACTGCAAAGCTCTACAGAGAGTCGTGCGCTTAGCTGAGCGTATCTCAGGGTCTGCTCTCCCCTCTCTGCAGGACATCTACCTCAAACGCTGTAAAAGCAAAGCTGCTAAAATCATCAAAGACTCAACTCACCCCAGTAACCATCTTTTCTGTTTACTGCCATCTGGCAAGCGCTTCAGGAGCATGATGGCAAAAACTGAGAGACTGAGGAGGAGCTTCTTCCCCCAGGCCATCAGGCTCCTAAACTCAAACCCAGTTTCATAAACACTTACAAGACTCATTATTAACTGTAAAACATCCATATTCTCATCACCCGTATTGCTGCTATGTGTACATACCCGGTACAACCCGTTTGCACATCCCTCTTGTTTATATTACTATTTATTAAGTCCCAGTACACTGTTTTTGCACATCTTACTTGTTGTGCACTTTTTATTTTATTGCACATTTTACTCTTTATTTATTTTTTTACCTATATATATGCTCTTGTGTTGTGTTACTTTTATATTATTTTTATTTTTATTATTTTGCACTGTCCACTGAGCGGACCTGATTTGATTTACATTTCACTTCTGATTATACCCTGTATAATTTATTATGTGACAAATAAAGAAACCTTGAACCTTGACCTTGACTAGCTGACAGCCCCTGGTTTAGAATTAGCTGTTCTCCTCCTGAGTATCAGAAATTCATACATCTATTATAACTGCTCCTCTTTTAGGTCTGAAGTTACCATGTTAGGCTATTGCTTTGATGTAACACATTTAATAATATTTAGCCACGGTTTTAACCTGAATACAACCAAAAATCATCGAAAAAGACACAATCCAAATTCAAATGACTTAAAATACATTATATAAAAACAATGAGGCAATAATGATTGGCTAATTCGTAATTGTATGGTTTCATTGAATAACACTGTTAATGTACATTATGAAATACTAAATAAACAATTTATGTACATGTTATTACAAATGCCTGTAAAGGGATCCAAAGGCCTGGTCATTGCTGCTGCTACACTTAGCCTATATAGGCTATTGACCAAGCATTTAATTCAAATCTCCACTTAATCATAACATTTCTATCACCTTTATATATATATATATAAAGAGAGAGAGAGAGAGAGAGAGAGAGAGAGAGAAAGAGAGATGACACAGCCTCTATAATTAATTCAACAAAAAAAAAAAACGTGGACATCACAACCCTTACAAAAATGAAAGCATATTTTATCTTAGTAAAAATGCTCTATTTTATTTTACTTGAGACTATAAAATAAATCAGACAACCGTATTAATAAAATAATAGCCATAGGTAACTGTCTAAAGCAACAATTGCAATTTGTAAATAATACAATTTATTTATTTATTTGCTTTTAGATAAGTTATATTTGAAATGTTATATATGTAAACCCTCCGGGACCACACCATCACAACTTATTCTTGTACCGAGCGGGTCTCGAACCCTGGATTCCGGCGCGGGAGGCGAGTGCTCTTTCAAGGAAAGCCAAAGGCTACAGCCTCTAGCATCAGTCGCTAGAGCGCCTCTTTTTGAGGTCAGGGGACTGAGGTTTTTACACACAGCCCTTACTGGCATACATCCGTTACATATAGTAAGTTAGGTGGTTTTTATTTTACTTCCATAATATTTGAGGAAGGGGGGACACAACAAGAGGGCACCCATTTGACCAGCAGCGGCCCTGTACACACACACACAATATTGCCACTTGTTAGTTAACTAATTACTGTAAAATCAATAGCCTATAACAAATACATATAGTAATGCAAATACATATAATGCGACGTACATAGAGACGACATATATATCAGGCGTCATATAATGCGACGTATATATCAGGCGTCATATAATGCGACGCACTTAGATGCGACGTATATATCAGGCGTCATATAATGCGACGCACTTAGAGACGACGTATATATCAGGCGTCATATAATGCGACGTACATTGAGACGACCTATATATATCCGGCGTACCTAGTTCAAACGTACCAGAGCCATATAGAGAGATATAGAGCCATATAGAGAGAGCCATATCTCTCTATATGGCTCTGAGACGTACCTAACACACGTCAGTTTTTATGTAAATTTCTCACGTACGCCGCCGTCACGTCGGCGCCTATGATTGGTTCTACAGTGACGTCGCCGTGACGCCGCCGTGGGCCTGTCGTCTGCCCTTCCTATTAATCCCATTCAAAATTTGACAAGGTCTGACGGCGACGGGAGGGTAGACTGCTCCTTCTCCTTCGCCTGGTAAGCTTAGGACTGGCATTATTAACACCTCATAGTGAAACATGATCAGCTTTGCCCTTTTGGCAGGGGATTCACTAAATTCCAGGGGTTTCATTACCACAACGTAAAATGGGTGTTTCTGGAGGTGTTGGGAAAACGCCCCCTTTCCAAAAAAATTAAAAATAAGAGGTCACCGATCATGCGCAGAATGCTGTTTTTTTTGCGCGGGCATTTCCAATCCCAGGATAAGATCAGATGGATAATGAAGGAGAAAAGCATACCTACGATGGATAATGAAGAACAAAACAGTCATACAGGTTATTTTTTATGTTTTATAACCTTACATTTAAACGATTTTTGAAAACAAACAACCAGAAGAAATGTAAAACGTGCAGTAACCGTCAATAGCGTAATTAAGTTTTACTGTAACGTTAAGTTGTACGTTAGCCAGACTCCTTACGAAAATTAACCATGGTTTTACAACAACAACCATAAACAAAAACCCAGGGTTTTTGTACTTCCATGGTAACCACAAAATAATAATGGCTGTGATAAACTAACCTAGTTTAAACGTGTTATTTGTAGTAAAACTGGTTAACGTATACAGTGGTAATAAATCCGGTAAAAAAAAAATACATGGTTACCACCCTTTTACTATAATAAACCATGATTAATTGTAGTATTGACCCAGTCTTAATTAATGAATTGGTGTTTATATATATATATATATATATCTTTCAACAATTATACTGAGTGAATAAAAAGATTGTGTAGTCGAACGTATCTTCAACCTCTACCTCACCTCTAACGTTACCTCTTCAAATTAATATACTTTGTTTTTGTCAGACTGGCTCCCATCAAATTTCAAAATATGTACATCATCAAAAGAATACATCACAGGAATGGTTTCTTCAGAAGAAGAACTGAGACATCTAAGTTATTGGAAAGCCACAAGCATGCATCTGGCACATCTTACACTGTTTGTTAATTTAACATTCATATATTTACTGCATGTTTTCTCCTTATGGCAAATATTTCTGTACCTATTACTGTATTATGGAAATATCTAGTGAATTTTATTTGCCATGATATAAGGAATTTGTCTTGTTTCAGATTCACTACAGAAAACACATTAACACAAATACAGTATAACTGTATAGAAAAATATGCAATGTAAGACGATAATATGTAGCAGAAGGTAACACTTTACAGCAACGCCTCATTTAATAACATTAGTTAAAGCATTAATTAACATGAGCTTACAGTGAGCAATAAATTAATTACTACAGTATTTATTTATAGTAATAATTATATTATTTATTAATGCTGTGCTTGTCCTATAATTTTCAGTTTTTCTTTAATTTTTAACGTTAATTGTCTTTTTCCTTATAACAGGTCTGATGACAGTAACAAAAAACAGAAAGTGACACCACGATGTCTATGGTGAGTGGAAGACTATTCAGAACATGTCCCACTCTCTCTGAAAAGAAGAGTGATATATGCTTGTCAGCACAGAAAGAACTACAAGAAGTCTCCCACAACAGATGATTTGGTATGTACCGCAACACATTTTGTTCACCACACTGGTGATGAATTCAGTGTGGAGGTGTCTAATTCTGTTCCTGGAGGGCCACGCTGTACAGGTTTTAGTGATTTTGAAGACCTTTATTAGCTGATATTAGCAATCACAGCTTAGGGCTGTAAATAAACTTCTGTAAGGTGACCCTGCAGGTGCAGGTTTGGACTTCCCTTATTTAGTTTGTTATGCTAAAGTAGTAAAAAGTTTTACATTTACATTTTCATTCTGCAGAACGAGAAGCATGTCCACATTATAAATTGATATATGCCATATGAAAATTGTTTGTTCACTCACAAATAAATGCTAGTGCCTGGCCCTGAAAATATGTAATTAAAGCTTTATTTTCTTTTGTTCTGCAGCATACCGAACATGAATACACAAGAAGAAAAAGGTTCCATATTCAAAACAGCAAGAACGTGGATTGCCCAGCAAAACTTTACTTCCGATATGTAGTAAGGTAAGCATTACATTAACATGGCTTTATATACAGTATACAAATAGACAGGAAAACATATTTAAAAGGAATGCAGATATGCAAAAATGTTAGGTGAAATAAAAGGTAGTTTTTTTTTTTGTTTTTTTTTTAATACTCCATATTTATTAATCTTTTGAATACAAATAGCTTAATATAGCTTTAAAATAGTAGTGGGAATAGTGGGTCTCATTCACTAATAATTGTGTACACTATTCATATTTATTTGCACATTTGAATTTCTCTCAAAAACTGTCTAATTCACAACATGTGCTTATGTACATGAATTTATTCTTAACCTCGTTCTAATGTTGATGAATTTAGAGTATTCTAAATAAGCAACTGTGTGCCTGAGGTAAGTACTTTACATAAAACACACCCAAACCATGTTCATATGAGGGCATTTAGCACACATTTTCTTTCGTAACTCTCTGCAAACATGACACTCACTAAAACCTTGTTCTCGCCTGAGAGCACGCACAGCAAGATCCGTTAGCAATGCCACAAACGCCATCCTTCAAACACAGTAAACACCGACTATGCAGATATTACAGACCTCTGATTAGTCAGCTGTACAAACGCATGTTTGTCTTTGCCTCACAGTTGCCTCACAGCTTGAGCTATAACATACCTTTTCTTATGCTTTTAAATTTTCATCTTAACATTAAGTGTCATTTTAAAGCTACTTGTTCTGCTTAAAATTGTGTCTAGGCAATTCCTAAACAGGTGAATGGAGATGACTGTGGTGTTTTTGCCTGTAAATATGCAGACTTCCTTTCTCAAGAAAAGCCACTCACTTTCAGACAGGTACATGATCAAGCAACAGTAGTTATGTTAACAACATTAAACATATTCTCAACAATAAACATTTTATTATACTTTTCATTTCTGATTCGTCTCTGTTTCTCTGTAGTGTGACATTCCACTGTTCAGGAAAGTGATGGTTTGGGAGATTATACATGAGAAGATCCTGTAAGCCTTGAATTAACCAGTTCTTCAAATATCTTCATGTCATGTTCTTTCTGTGTAAATTAAATTGAGTATGGAATTATGGATAATTATAAGGTTATTTTTTTTACAGGCAAGAGCTGTGGAAAATATTCTGAGATTAATAAAAAAAATGGTCTAACTTCAAATTTGACCTGTGTGATAGGACACATGATAATAATAATAATAATATGTTTAATTTATATAGCGCTTTTCCCAAGCTCAAGGACGCTGTACAAAAGCAGAAACACAATAGACAGTCGATTCACATAATCGTAACAGTCCTTTCACAATCAAATAATCAGTTAAGTGGACAGTAGACAGTTGCCCAGTCCGGGGATAGAGATGATTGCAGTTGCATATCATGGTACAATTATGTACAGAAAACAGAGATACAGACATAGTATAAGTAACAATATAAAAAATAAGATAATGTCAATAAATAAAAACAAAGAATAGAAAATGCAACAAAAAATACACAATAAGCATGCACTAACGATTGAGCAACTTTTGGAGAAACATGCTAGAAGTTGGGCTAAACAACAAAGATGGAAAAATGCAGCTTTGGATAGTTTACTAATGTAAGCATCCAGAGTCAGTGCAGGATCAAGAGTAATGCCTAAATTTCTGACAGTAGCAGATGGAAAAACTGTTGTAGCATCAAGGTTGAAACTGGAAGCATTTATTATATTTTTATTAGTGAAGGGGGGCCATTGCCAGTAATTAAAATTTCTGTTTTGTTTAAATTCAAACTGAGAAAATTAGAACTCAGTTATGATATAATTGATGTGAAGTCAGTAAGCTTATTAAAGTGAAATAGGTGTATAATACTATATATAATATAAAGTGTAAGTGACACGAAACACCTGTGATCAGGACAGGTATCTGAAGTTATAACAGTAGGAATGTAATCTGACATGAAACACCTGTGATCAGGACAGGTATCTGAAGTTATAACCGTATGAATGTAATCTGACACGAAACACCTGAGATCAGGACAGGTATCTGAAGTTACTGTATATAATATAAAAGGTATGTGACACGAAACACCTGTGATCAGGACAGGTATCTCAAGGTACTGTATATAATATAAAAGGTATTTGACACGAAATACCTGAGATCAGGACAGGTATCTGAAGGTACTGTATATAATATAAAAGGTATTTGACACGAAACACCTGAGATCAGGACAGGTATCTGAAGGTACTGTATATAATATAAAAGGTATGTGACACAAAACACCTGAGATCAGGACAGGTATCTGAAGTTACTGTATATAATATAAAAGGTATTTGACACGAAACAACTGTGATCAGGACAGGTATCTCAAGGTACTGTATATAATATAAAAGGTATGTGACACGAAACACCTGTGATCAGGACAGGTATCTCAAGGTACTGTATATAATATAAAAGGTATTTGACACGAAATACCTGAGATCAGGACAGGTATCTGAAGGTACTGTATATAATATAAAAGGTATGTGACTCGAAACACCTGTGATCAGGACAGTTATCTCAAGGTACTGTATATAATATAAAAGGTATGTGACACGAAACACCTGAGATCAGGACAGGTATCTGAAGTTACTGTATATAATATAAAAGGTATTTGAAACGAAACACCTGTGATCAGGAGAGGTATATCAAGGTACTGTATATAATATAAAAAGTATTTAACACGAAACCCCTGAGATCAGGCACAGGTATCTGAAGTAAATGGCTTTTCCCCAACTGCGCATGATCGGTGACCTATACGATTCTCAAATAGGCCACGCCTATCTGATGACGCAGTTTCGATTACGCTGTTCTGAAACCCCTGGTAAAAAGTGCATTCTTTTGGCGGTCACACTGTTTAGATTTTTGGGGGGGAAGTAGATTTGGAGTTATAACCGTTTATCGCTGAATGTGTCACGAATATCGAAAACAAAACCAACTTAACCCCACTGTAAAAAGCCTGAAAAATAACCCATGGCCTGATTTGACGAGCGTCTTAATTACCGGCAGAGTCGGTCTGTGTAATCGCCAGAAATAGATGCAATGACTGAATGCAGGGAACAGATAGGAATTCACAAGGTACTCTGTCTGTGTACTTATGTAACAGATTTATGCACGTCGCTGACTGCAAAAAATATAATTCTATGACGTGAAATTGTTGCATCTCTGGTTGATTTTATATTACAACAAAACATGTTGGCCATCGGAGATTTTCTTTGCTGGCTAGACCACTGTGTGTAACGGCTATTTAATCGTTCTCTTTCATAGGTAACTCTACGCTGCGTAGCTTAGCTTTACGCATCGGGAACGCCTTCCGCGTGACCGAGTCTGAGCCCATATAAAATCACACCAATTCATTGGCTGATGGCGCGACGCCATCTCTGACGCAATGACGTCGTCAGGTCATACTGGCGAACGCGCCATCCACTCCTCAGATTTCTCTGCCTTCACGAAGCGGTTACATCGCCCTTCGTTGTTGTGATTTCTGACCCAATCACTAACCTGCGATTATCCATTTGCACTTCGGCGACTGCTTTAGTGGAACTTTGTTCTCCTCGCGGTGAAGTGCCATGGAATTTCGCCGCTGTATGCCACCGTGCACGCGTTTCATCGCTCGCGAAGACCCACACAGTAAGTGTATTTTGTGTTTGGGTTTTTCGCATGCACGTGAGGCGGTTTATGGGACCTCTAACTGCAAAATTTGCGACGATTTCCGTCTCATAACCCTCCGCTCTCGGCTTGAGGATTATGAACGTGAATCCTCCAAATTTTCCCGGCGCGCATCGAGCACCAACGCGCCGCCTCGTGAGATCGCGGCCTCGTAGAGCCGCGAGCTGGGGTTCGGATGTCGAGCTCGAGGAGATGGAGAGTGAGCAGACAGGCCTCGCCTTTTCTCTCCCTCCCTCTTCCGATCGCGCACGTGCGAATTCGCCGGTCGAATTTTTGCCTGATTTTCAGTTTCCTAGCCCAAAAGCACGTGATTTCGTCTCTTTCGGGCTAGATGATATTCTGCACACGGCAGCCTCCGACTCCGAGGATTTCGGGCCTGCTTTAGCAGATGCGCTCCCGCCTAGCGGCCAGGAGGCGCGGCCTTCAGCGGCCTACTCTGAGCTCGTGGACGTGCTTTCGCGCGCCACCGAAAAGCTTGCGCTGGATTGGCCCGATGAGCCCCGCGAGTCTCGAGCTTCGAAGCTCGACGATCGCTTCCTCATCGGCGCGCACTCCAAGCTTGAAAGGAGGAAGCTGCCATTTTTCAGTGATCTGCATCGTGAGATCTCCAGTTCCTGGAAGCAGCCATTTTCCTCTCGCCTTACTAACGCGGCAGCCGCTGACTTCACCAACCTTGTGGGTTCTGTGGAGCAGGGTTACACCGCCATGCCGGTGATTGAGGATACTTTGGCCTCACATCTTTCACCTTCTTTGGCTCCTTCTTGGAAGTCCCGCCCCCTCCTTCCTTCCAAGCCGTGTAGGACCACTTCCGCCCTTATCGGGAAGTCCTACATCGCGGCCGGTCAGGCAGGTATGGCCCTTCACACAATGGCCATCCTTCAGGCCTACCAGGCGGACGTCCTAAAGGAAATGGACGAAGGGACCGGCTTAACTCCTGAAGCCGTGAAGGAGCTACGAAGAGCCACTGACTTGGCTCTGAGAGCCACCAAGCACACCGCACGTGCCGTGGGGCGCTCTATGGCAGCTTCGGTGGCCGCAGAACGCCATCTGTGGCTCAACCTGACCGAGATTCGGGAGAAGGAAAATACCTTTTTAATGGACGCACCCATCTCACAATCTGGGTTGTTCGGGGAGGCTGTTAGCGCTGTAGTGGACAAGTTCCGCTCAGCCAAAACTCAGTCGGCTGCTCTCAATCAGTTCATGCCAAGGAGAGCAAGGGATTTTTCAACTCCCTCCTCCTCTGTGTCTAGGGAGCAGCCGCCCCCCAGGAGGGAGCCCCCTAGCGGCGGAGCCCAGGCCACGCGCCTTCCCCCCACTACGGTTTGGGGAGCCCGCGGCCGGTCTTCTTCCCGCCAACAACCACGCAAGCGGGTTAACATGAAGCGGCCCAACAAGCCTGCCGCTTAGGCTAACCCGGGTCGTTCCTGACCTCCGGGTCGGAATGAGGAGAGTCGTTTCACCGTTACGGGGCGAGGCCAGACCGCAAAAGCGTTTCTGCCCGCCCCGAACGCGCTCTCCTCACTTAAATCTGTCACAACCACCCTTCGAGGCTTGGTGTGCAGATCCAATTCACCCTCATTTTCACTCGGGCTGGCAGTCGGGGGACGCGTTCGTCTTTCCCCCTTTGCAGCCCGTCCATACGCCGCCGGCAAGCCGCATGTTAGGAGACACAGCTGTTTCTCTCCTGCAGTGTACGGAACCCGTGCCGGTCAACATCGCTGTGGGTTCTCCGCACAATTCGAACCGGTTACACTCTTCAGTTTGGGAAAAATCCCCCCCGTTTCGACGGGGTTCACCTGACAGTAGTAAACAGCGCCGCCAAGGCTTCTGTTCTACAACAGGAACTTTCCTCCCTCCTGCAGAAAGGAGCAATAGAGGAAGTACCGCAGTCGGAAGTCGAACGAGGTTTCTTCAGCCGCTACTTCCTCGTTTCAAAGAGGGACGGCGGCTTGAGGCCTATCCTGGATCTACGGCGTTTGAATCTTTCCCTCTACAAAGGGAAGTTCAAAATGCTGACGATGAGAACCATCATGTCTCAGGTCCAGGAGGGAGACTGGTTTGTCACCATCGACCTGAAGGATGCGTATTTTCACATCCAGGTCGTTCACAGACACAGGAGATTCCTTCGGTTCGCCTTTGGAGGGAAGGCTTACCAATACAAGGTTCGGCCCTTCGGCCTGGCTTTGGCCCCGAGGACATTTACCAAATGCATGGATGCTGCACTGGCCCCTTTGAGGCTCCAGGGCATCCGTGTACTGAACTATCTGGACGACTGGCTCATTCTGGCTCACTCCAGGGAGCTAGTGAGTCGTCACAGGGATATCGTTCTCGGCCACATCCATTCTCTTGGCCTCAGGATGAACGCCAAGAAGAGTGTGCTCCTCCCATCTCAACGAACTGTATTTCTAGGAGTTCGTTTGGATTCCGTTCAGATGCAGGCCCGTTTGGCTCCTGCCCGGATACCAGTTTTTACAGCATGTTTGGCCCGCTTCAAGCTAGGCCATCATGTCTCTGTAGGTACCTGCCGCAGGCTGTTGCCCCTAGGGCTGCTTCACATGAGGCCATTCCTTTGGTGGATGAAGGAGCTGAGGTTACACCCCACTGTACCAGCTACTCGCCTTGTCAGAGTGTCGCGCAGTTGCTGTCGACACCTGTTAATGTGGCGAGACCCCGTCTTTCTCCGGAGCGGGGTGAGAATGGGTGCGATCCACCGTCGCCATATGATCACGACGGATGCATCAATGACAGGCTGGGGCGCGGTCCTCGAAGGAAGGCCGGCGAGTGGAGAGTGGAAGGAAGAGTTCCTCTTTTGGCATATAAACTGCCTGGAACTCAGGGCTGTCTTCCTGGCTTTGAAGTATTTTCTCCCCGTTCTCGGGAAGCATCATGTCATAGTCAGGACGGACAATATGGCGGTTGTGTCCCACATAAACCGCCAAGGAGGGTCAAGGTCGCGCACCCTGGACAGGCTTGCGCGCCATCTTCTCCTTTGGTCCCAAGGCAAGTTCCTCTCTTTGAGGGCGGTTCACGTTCCGGGAGTACTGAACCTGGTGGCCGATTTTCTGTCGAGACAGAAGCTCAAGCCCGGGGAATGGATGTTGAACCGTCAGACTGTATCCCAGATCTGGGATCTGTTTGGCAAAGCGGAGGTGGACCTCTTTGCTTCTCAAGAGTCATCCCAGTGCCCGCTCTGGTTCTCCCTGAGTTTCCCGACGACTCTAGGCATAGATGCGTTCGCCCACCCATGGCCGAATGTCAATCTGTACGCGTTTCCGCCAATAAAGCTGATTCCGGCAGTACTATGCAGAGTGAAGGTGAGCGGTGCCCGTCTCCTTCTCATAGCCCCATTCTGTCCCTCCCAGACCTGGTTCTCGGAGCTAACTCCCCTCTTGTATCGACCTCCTTGGGAGATTCCGATCAGGCGGGACTTACTGTCCCAGCTTCAGGGCAAGATCTGGCATCCTCAGCCAGAGCTCTGGAAGTTGTGGGTATGGCCCATACAGGGCCAAGGGCTGTGATTGATGGTTTGCCTGCCGAAGTTCAGGAAACCATAGCCAGTGCCAGAGCCCCCGCTACCAGGAAGCTATACTCTTCCAAGTGGGGCGTCTTTGATTCGTGGTGTTTGACTCGTGCAATCGACCCAGTTAACTGCCCTGTTGGTCCAGTGCTGGAGTTTTTGCAAGAAAGGCTGACAGCGGGGGCGGCTGCTACAACCCTTAGGGTTTATGTAGCGGCCATCGCAGCTCGGAGAGAGCTGGATGAGATCCCCTTGGGGAGGCATCGGTTGGTCTCCGCTTTCATGCGTGGGGCCAGACGCCTTAGGCCTGTTCGCCCCACGGCAGTTCCTTCTTGGGACTTGTCAGTCGTCCTCGAAAGACTAGTGGCCCTTTTGAGCCCTTAGAGTCAGCTTCGGATCGAATACTGACTCTTAAGGTTGTTCTTTTACTGGCGCTTACGTCACTGAAAAGAGTTGGAGATCTGCAGGCTTTTTCTGTCAGTGAAACGTGTATGGACTTTGCCCCGGGTCTAGTCAAAGTTACCCTGCGGCCTAGGCCGGGTTACATTCCCAAGGTCTTGTCCACGTCGTTCCGTTCTCAAGTGGTCACTCTTCACTCTTTCCATCCCCCTCCCTTTGCTTCAAGTGAGGATGAGAGACTCCACATGCTCTGCCCGGTCAAGGCATTGAAGCTGTATGTGGATCGCTCCAAAGTTTGGAGAAGATCTCTCCAGTTATTGATCTGTTTTGGTGCTGGTCACCGCGGGCTTGCCACGTCAAAGCAGAGGATTTCTCACTGGGTGAGAGACGCCATTTCGCTGGCTTATGAGGCGCGGGAACTCCCTTCACCTCTTAGTCTTCGGGCGCATTCTACTAGAGGCGTAGCCTCCTCTCAAGCTCTTTTTAGAGGGGTACCCCTGGAGGATATTTGTGTTGCGGCAGGATGGTCCTCTCCGCACACCTTTGTCAGGTTTTACAACCTTGACGTTGATACGGCTCCAGGTTCTCAGGTCCTGTCTGTTTGAACCGACCGTATGTTGTTGGTTCATTATTGGGCCAGATAGGCAGCGTTTTCAGCTTGGCGTGTTTGGTATATCGTTCCCGATGCGTAAAGCAAAGCTACGCAGCGTAGAGTTACCTATGAAAGAGAACGTCTCGGGTTACTCGCGTAACCCTTGTTCTCTGAATAGGGAACGAGACGCTGTGTTCGCTGCCAAACTCCTCACGCTGCCGACAGGGTTCTTTTCGGCAGAGAAATCTGAGGAGTGGATGGCGCGTTCGCCAGTATGACCTGACGACGTCATTGCGTCAGAGACGGCGTCGCGCCATCAGCCAATGAATTGGCGTGATTTTATATGGGCTCAGACTCGGTCACGCGGAAGGCGTTCCCGATGCGTAAAGCTAAGCTACGCAGCGTCTCGTAATAAGCCGTTTGCACCACCAAAATAATTCAAATTGCTCCTCACAGCAGACAACATGCGCTTTTCGGCTATATATGGCTTATTACGGTAATTTTGGCGCCCCGTCGACAAATGACGGCTGAGCGGGGAGATAGGGAGCGCGGAGTTTTGGATTGCATAAAATAATAAACGAAACGAACAAAAACATGGTGAAGGAGGAATAAACAGCACAAGAGTCGATTGGGATGATTTTTGATGAGACTTTGGGAACAGGCTGAGTGAGACTTTTTCACATGTAGTGTGTGCATCGCTATAATGAGTCCGTGCGTTAAGTGTATGCATGTGTAAATGTGTGCGTGTATGAACACAAGTCTCCTGAATGAAAACTGTGCAACCCAGTGTCCCAAAAATACTTGTATATATGTAATATAGTTGAATTTTGAAGTAAGAAGTGTTGGATTATTTCGATCATGATTTTCTTTTTATAAATAAAAAACAGAAAATGTATTCCTTTTTTTATTTTTGTCTATTTAAATTATGTTTACAAACTCACCACACAACATTGATGGTCAAAAACTTTACTTTTTTGAAAGCCAGCTGTTTTCTGAAGAAGAAGAAAAAAGACACTTTGCACTTGAAAATAGCATTCTGTTAGAATTTTACAGTCAAATAAACAAAATATGTGAAAATGACCTATTTTACCCTTAGGTCTTAAAGGGATTATATTATAGTGTTTACACTGTATGTCTGTTTTTCTAATAAACTACCCCAATACCTTAGCAACACCCTAGCGACCAGCACGGGTACCTCTGTCTATCTATCTCTGACAGACTGTATTGCCTTCAAAACATTCTAACTTTTAAGCTTTTAAATTTACTTAAAACGACTAAAAACGATCAAACTTAAAACTTATTTTACAAACTTTTTCAAACATCACTGTTTTGATGATTTTTATGAATTTTAAAAGACAACTAAGATATTTAAG
This sequence comes from Oxygymnocypris stewartii, assembly GCA_003573665.1. Classification (NCBI taxonomy): domain Eukaryota; kingdom Metazoa; phylum Chordata; class Actinopteri; order Cypriniformes; family Cyprinidae; genus Oxygymnocypris; species Oxygymnocypris stewartii. The sequence goes on along the minus strand of QVTF01018830.1, from coordinate 803,083 downwards.
ACGCTTAACTTACCTGAGGAAGCGGGAAAAGCGGATGTCTTCCTATGCAAAGTTCCAGGAGTCTTATTGGTTATAATTAATCATGTGCTGAAGAGCTGATAACGGTCATCTTATTTGTGAATAAGTTTAAAATTGATATTACTGATAATTTTAGAAACATTTATTGAAGTAATACATCATTAAAGAATACCAACAATAATAATGAGTAAATGAATCTGTCAATTAGGGTTAGGCTTTAAAAAAAAACTATTATGTTAATCCAATGTTATACTAAATGCAATTTGTTAAAATAAGTTAATTTAAATACATATTATAATAAACACAATAAAAAATACATTAAGTTCATTTAAAATAACTTTCTATACATGCATTATTATAATAAATAATAAATATCTAAAATTCACAAGTAATACAAAATATATAAATAAATTCATTAGAAATAAGTCATTTTAAAAATACATCATAATAAAATTCATTGAAAATTATCTCATTTTATTAAATACATAAAATACTTTCTTTTTTTATCATCCCGACAGGCATTCAATGTACTGTGAAAAAACAAACAAGACAAATTAGCTTTGTTAGCTGCATGATGATCACTATGATGTACAATGAATTATCTTACATCTGTTTGGTATTCAAGATGCCAATAGTTTTGGAAAATGTTTGAATACATATATTGAATACAATGTTCACAGGCATCTTTATTTCCCTATATTATATATTCCATAGACATCCATTAACTTTTATATCAGGTTAATATTTTGTAACACCTAACCCAAACCCCTAAAACCTACCTAATATATGCAAATAATAATAATATTTTAATATAAACATGTTTTTGCCACTGATATAGGCTACGTTCACACTGTCAGTTTTTGGGATTGACAACTGCAATTTCTTTACAGGTGTGAGTCTCGAAATTTTTGGTTTGTAGTATCATTCATAAACTGCAGGACAACATTCTGACAAGCTCAAAAAAGGTTATCCAGCCATCATGACAATTTGTAAGTGGGTGACTGCAATTATAGTTAATGGGACAGTTAACCTTTAAATGTAATCTGCCATTATTTACTCCCCTCACTTCACCCCAGAACAGTACATTTACATGTAATAATTTAGCAGACGCTTGTATCCAAAGCGATGTACAAATGAGAACAATAGAAGCAATCAGACCATTGAGAGTGCAGCAGTATACAAGTGCCATGACAAGTCTCAGTTAGTCTAGCACAGTACACATAGTTTTTTTATTTTTTATTAAATAGAATAGGTAAGTGTTAGTATTAGTTGGTCAGGTGCTGGCCACAGTACAACTGTGTGGCTTCTGTGGAACACAAAATACTATATTTTTAAAAAGCAGTCATATACTTTTTTGCCACAAAATAAATTATTTTGTGATGCACTGGTGATATGATTTGAAGATTGAAATCCAATACCTATCCTGTGCATGGAAATTACCAGCATTTTTTATTTTGTGTTCTGCAGATGAAAGTCAGTTATACAGGTAAAAAAAAAACAACAACACGTAAACAACCTCTTAGCGCTATGAAAGCTTTCATTGTCTACCGTGTGTCAATTACTTACCCAAATGGCAAAATCCAGCTTGGCCTTTTGGCTGGAACTCTAAGAAGGTAGCTTTAGGCTTTAGGAGAAAGATTACCTCGTTTTTCCCATTCACCTTAATTTAGACATACATAGAGAGTGTAAGAGCAGTGTATAACAGAGAGAGAATATAAACTTCCAACACACACAAAAAAACAAAAACCTTGTTTTTTAGGAAAAGAGCCACAGAAAGGCACCTACATTAAGGGAAACAGAGGCAGTGCAGCGCAGTGAGGACAATTCTGACAACCCAACAGAAGGTCCTCCTCAGGCTCCAATAGGACATGAGCACAGCTACTGCTTTGGCAGTCCAAAGACCCTCACCGCAAAGCTGCAATCCAAAAAATGTATGAATTAAAAAAGAAATCTAGACAGTACCGGCAAAACAACAAGAGAATAAAAATAAAAAATACTCAAACCTTCAGAGTATCATTCAGTCCCTCAAAGGCATCCAACAGCACTTACTCACCAGGCACATCCTAGAATTGGACAGCAAATTTAAAGCCAGGCTATCCACACAGGTTCTGGAGCTCTATGGTGGCTCTGCATTCAAGGAACTTGAGGCACATGTTCAACCTGGAATCATACAACAACTATATTTTCATTCTCATCAAGTACATTGCAGACAGCTACACCAATATCAGGCTCCAAATCTTTGCAAAGGAAACATCATCTGCATCGCACTGTAAACAGCTGCGCAAAACTCTGGGCAAGCTTGTACTGCACAAAAATCAATAAGATATTTTTCAGTTCAAACTGCCAATAATCCTCACCGCCATTAATTAAAAATTTAAAATAATAAAACCTTTAATTTTTAACATTGACCATGGCTCTCTCTCTCTCTTTTATTGTCTGTGTGTTCTTGTCTCTGTGAACTGGAAGCTTGTCACTAAAACACATTCCTTGTATGTGCAAGCATACTTGGCAATAAAGCTCTTTCTGATTCTGACGAAGAAACTTTAATGCTGTCATGTTACAAATCTGTTTCAAAGATAAAATAAAATGAATTGCTAATTACAACATTGAAATAAAAATGTAAACACTGTAATAATTGGGAATCATGTAATTTGCTTGGCTGTTTCCTTATTAAAGTCCAGAAATGTGTCAAGTTTTTTGTCAGGTGTCTTTTTTAATTATAATGTCATGTTGCGATCTTGCCGGCAGCCATATATCTAATATAACGTTGCGAGTCAGTAGCCTATCGAAGCTATTTTACTAATAAGTTTCTGTGCTGTATGTTCGCTGCGCGATCTCTCTGATATCTGTGTGCAATAACATGTGTGCGTGCGTCTACGAAAGCAGCGAAGCCTGCATATACAGTTTTAGTTTAGCTATAAACCCGAGCCCGAAGCTATTCATTAAAAATTAACCCGAACCCGACCTGAAACCCGAAAGTATTTCGGGACCCGTCGGGTTCGGGTAGCAGACCTCTAGAACAGGCCCCTGTACAATGTACTCACTAGTTGGTTGTCATAATATTTTACTATGTAAGTGTGAACATGTGGCTCTCAGAAGTAGTTACAGTCACACATACAGGGTGGGGGATGGTTGTCTTCTGATTGGACTCCTGCCAAGTGTAACTGTGCGTTCACACCGGACGCGGCGAGAGCGTCAAAGTGGCCGGAAGTCATTCATTTTCAATGAGCCGGCGGCGGGCTCCGGCGAGGCACGTTTTGGACGATGAGTGCGAAAGGAGAGTTGAAATCTATATATATATATATTTTTTTTTTTTATTGAATCTCTCAAATCCAACATATTACAATAGTCAGGGGGGAGAACACATACAGGAAAAAAGATACATAATTACAGTAAAGTAATTACATAAAAACATGAAAATGTTTACATATCTTAATACTCTTAATAGCTTTCTTGTTTATCAGAGTGTAAATAGATTTTAGGTATTGCTTAATTTCTGATTTCAAAATGAGAAACAATGGTTTGTAATTGCCGTACTTACTTTTATGTATACTAAACTTTGCCATCAAGAGTAATAAATTAATCAAATAATATTCCTTATGGAATGACATGTCGTAAGTGAAAAAACCAAATAAAACATTTTCAAAACAAAGTTGAAAGCTGGGCATGATATGATCTCTAACAAATGAGCAGAAGTCTGACCAAAAATTGTCTGAGTAAGGACAACTCCAAAATAAATGAAAAAACGTTTCTGTATGTAGACCACAAAATGTACATAATGTATCGATATCACAGTTAAATCTATTCACAAGGAAATAGTTACTGGGGTAATATTTGTAAATGAGTTTGAAAGAAATTTCTTTAACTTTATTAGAGATTAAATATTTATGAGGTAATTTCCAGATGTTATTCCATATCAAACCATCAACACGGCTATTCCAGAAAGTTACAATAGGAGGTCTAAAGACAACATCCTTTTGAAAAAGAGCACGAACCTGTCTATTATTGTGTTTAACAGAGGAAAGAAAACAAACTCGACCAATAGCAGTGTCAACAAGATCTAAAGACTGTATAGAAGATTGGGGACATGTATTTTTACAAAGCATTTTTAATCCAGAGGGGACAGCATCCATAACAACGGCATATTCTTTAGGAGTGATAGGGATTTTAAATTTAGACAAAAATTCTGAATACGTTAACAGAAGACCTTCTTGGTTGAATAGTTGGCTCACCAAAACTATATTATTAGAGAACCAGTTTTCGAAAAACAGTGTTTTAGATTTATATAATATATGCTTATTATTCCATATAAAACATCTATTAGGTGAGAAATTATGTTTATAAATTAAATTCCAGGAGAGAAGCATTTGTTTGTGAAAACTGGATAACTTAAAAGGTAGTTTAGAAATGTTGTAGTTACAAAGCAAAAAAAAACTAAGACCTCCAACCTGTGAAAAAACAGAGCAAGGAATAAAGTTCCAAATACTAGTTGTTTTTTTTTTAAATTGTTTGATCCAGTTTATTTTAAAAGTATAATTAAGAGTAGTAAAATTTAAAAAGTTTAAACCTCCATTTTCAGTTGTGTTCATAATCACAGATTTCTTAATATAATGGGTTTTGTTTTTCCATAAAAAATTGAAAAGCATATTATCAATAGTCTTGCAAATATTATCGTTGACTGCTAGAGAAAGAGCTGTATATGTGAGCCTTGAGATGCCCTCTGCTTTTGTAAGCAATACTCTCCCTCTCAAAGATAAGTCTCTTAATAACCAATGATTTAACTTTTTCTTCGTTTTATCAATAACAGGGGAGAAATTTAGCTCACATCTTCTCTCTTCATCCTTTACAATCTTTATACCTAAATATGTGACTTCATTTTTTATAGGAATACCACAAATAGATGGTAAATCACACTGCTTAAGAGACAATAATTCACACTTATTCATATTCAAATGAAGACCTGAAGCTTTAGAGAATATACTAATAATATTAATAGCTTTGGGTATTTCCTCTGCATCTTTAAAAAAAAGTGTGGTATCATCTGCTAATTGGCTAATAGTGATTATGTTATCTGCAACTGTAATTCCTCTTAAAGTACTCTGTTTAATAGAATCAGCTAGTAGTTGTGAACAGAGTAAGAACAGGTAGGGAGAGATAGGGCACCCCTGTCTGATACCACGATTAAGATTAAATCTGGGTGAGGTGCCAGTACGCAATTTGATTGAACAGTTACCGTTGAAGTATAAAGTTTTAATAGACTTAATGAAGTAATTACCGAAACCAAATTTTTTAAGAGCTGAAAAAATAAAATGATGTTCAATGGTATCAAATGCCTTATAGAAATCTAAAAAAAGAATAAAGCTCTTATCTGAATAAAGGTGGGGATAATCAATGAGATCTAAAACTAAACGAATATTATTTGAAATATGCCTGTTCCTCATGAAACCAGATTGGGTATCATCAATAATTAAGTCTAATGTCTTTTTAATTCTAACGGAAAATATAAAGGCTAAAATTTTATAATCAATATTAAGCAAGCAAATTGGTCGCCAATTGTCTAAAAATGAAGTGTCTTTTTTTGGCTTGGGAATTAAGGTAATTAAGCCTTGAGTGAGGGTAGGTGGAAGCTTTTCAAGGTCTATACTATGAGAAAAAAGTTTTAAGAGAAAAGGAGCAAGTTCTTTAGAAAAGGATTTATAGAATTCGGAAGTTAATCCATCCACACCAGGTGATTTATTTAATTTAAGTTCCTTAATAGCCTGTAGGACTTCCTCTATACAAATAGAATTATCACACAGTTCTTTTTCGTCTTCACTTATTGATTTAGTATTAATAAGGCTATCTAAGAAATCAGAGGTATCATTTTTATTAAATCTAGATTCATAAAGAGAGCTGTAAAAGGATGAACAATAAGCAGCAATAGATCTCGGTTCATGTGTTAATATACCATTAATATTCAAATGTGAAATTGTGTGTTTTGAATGACTATTTTCTAATTGAAAAAAATAAGCTGAGTTTTGTTCACCCTTCTCCAGCCACCTCTGTCTGGATCTAATGAAGGCCCCTTCTGCTCTCCTTTTATAAATATCATCTAAGTGGTTTTGAAGAGTAAGCAGTTCCATTTTTTCAGTGTCTGAGAAAATAGGGGGAGATCTTTGAGTGAAAGCTGTAATCTTTGAAATTATATTTTCTTCTTCATGTTTCCTAGCTTTGGCTAATACACTTCCATAATTTCTTAAAAATTTCCCAATTTCGAACTTCAGTAATTCCCAGTTATTGCAATAATCATTACTCAGTTGAGCTAAATTCCAATAATGTTCAATCATTCTGCGAACGGACACCTTAACATATTCGTTGTCCAAAGTTGAATTATTAAGTTTCCAGTACGAATTATAATGGATATTGGAAAAAGATTGTAGGCCAACATTAATAGAAACTGCTTTATGGTCTGTTAGTGGCACAGGAAGAATATAGATTAAAATATTTTCTTTCTGAAAGCTACAAGAAGCTAGCCAATAATCAATACGAGACATGGAAGTACAAGCCTTATTGTTCCATGTAAAGGATTTTAGATCAGGGAATTTCTCCCTCCAAATGTCTTTTATACCAAATTTCTGCATAAAGGCCCTAAGTCTTAAATTAGAAGAGGATGGAGCACGAGGAGGCCATCTGTCAAAGGAATTATCTAAAGTAATATTAAAATCACCGCCAATTAATATAAGTGAATTTGGGAATTTAGATAAACAATGTGTTAAGCGAATTTCTAATGTATCAAATAAGTCATCATTTTCACTTTTAGAGTTGTATCCATAAACATTTACTAGAATCATAGTCAAAAGATCACATTTTGCAACTAAAATAATGTAATGACCAAGAGTGTCCACATCAGAATACAAAATATCTCCTGAAAACGTACTTTTCAGAATTGCTACTCCTGCTGAATGCTCAGACCCATGTGCAAACCAAATATCATTACCCCATTGTGCTTTCCAAAAACTAACATCATTAGGAGTTGAATGAACTTCTTGGAAAAAACAGAAATCAGACTTTTGCTGCTTAGCAAATAAAAACAAAGCCTTACATTTAACATTTAATCTCAAGCCCCTGACATTGAGAGTAATTAATGAAAACGACATAAGGATATATGAAATAAAAGTGTAAACAATGAATAGAAGAAACAGGAATAACTTGAAATATTCCATTCCCAACCAGAATAAGTGAACAATGAAATTATATACATTATATATACATATATAATTATATATAGATCTATGAGAATTGCTTCAAACAAAATACAGCAATTATTGACATCAGATGAAGAGAAAGAACTAGTAAGAGCAATAGGGTAAAAAAAAAAAAAGGTTCATACGTTATTAGACCGTAAGTTCATTACTTCACTCAGGGTGGATGCATGGCTTTCCCATCAACAAACGCCCGTCCACCGACGAAGAACGCTCTCTTCCCTTCCTTTCTAGCAGCTTCCACCAACGGCCACAGCTTCATCCTTAGCATCCTGTCTGCCGAAGTCAAATCTTCGGTGAATCTCAGCTTGTGGTTCCTGAGGTAATCGGAGTGTTTTGCCTGCCGCCACACCAGATCCCACGTAGATCTTCTCACGAAACGCATAATCACCGGTCTTGGCCTGTTGTTCGGCTTTCCCAAACGATGTGCTATATCGATGTCATCTTGAATCGCCACACTTGAGTCAGAAACAACTGCAGCACAGATGTTGGAAACCTTCAGCTTGATGTTTTCATCAGATTGTTCAGGGATTCCGTAAAGACGAAGATTCCATCTGCGCTGATATCGTTCAGATTCATTCAATTTTTGCTCAAGCTCAGAGATCTTGGTATTATTCAGATTCACAGTAGATTTACAGTTTTTCATGTCGGTTTTCAATGCGTTGACTTCTTCAAACACAAAGTCAATCGATTTCTTGAGACCCTCAATGCTCACAGTGTTTTTGGATATCATTTTTCCGAGATCGTCTGCACTCTCCTTGATTTTAGAAGTCAAAGCCACGATTATGTTATCTTGCAATTCTGTCAGTGAAATGTCTCCTCGAGATTTCTTTTGCTGAGGTTTCACAGGCGTATCTTGGTTAGAGTCACATGCTGACTCAAAAACTGGACTCTCACTCCGAGAAAGATCGGGAAATTGTTGGCTGTATTCATGGTCATTTATGATATGTGAGGCAGGTTCAACTCCAGCACCGACAGGAATGCCAAATTCCATTTCTTCCGTTAGGATATTAGAAGTAGAGCACTTGTTTTTTCCTTTGCGCTTCATCGTGCTAACCGAAGCATCCATATGCAAGACGACAGCCGTTAAGTTAGAAAACTTCAATATAACAAACCAAACTGCCAGCAACTACAAACAAAAAATGCCTAATGCATAATAAAATAAAATAATTGCGACCAGATCTAATTTTAAGTAAAAAAAATTGGGAATGGAAAAGAGAAGCGCCTCAGCAGCACATAATTACGTCTTTGTCGGCCGCCATCTTGATGCGACCCCCCAGGAGAGATGAAATCAGCTCAACTTTATGGTAGAGCCATGACGCGGTTGGGTGGCAACCAATTAGAACGTAGAAGTCCTCCGCTTGAAAGGATTCCAGAGAACGCAGCCCGTAAACTTTGGTTCCGAGCACATTAGTTCCCAAGCAAAATGGAGAAGTTAATAATTGCTGTGGGTCGGAAACAAGATGGCGACCAAAGCAGACGTATGTTGAGACGCTCTGTAGGGTCCTCTTTGAAAAACATCTCGTCATATGTATTTTTTTTAAGAAATCAATCTTGAAACAATTTCGCAATATTGCCAAATAACTTTTCGCTTCATTCAGTCAGAAGCGCTAAAGATAAGTTGTGATTCTAGACAGCCGTGACGGCCTTGCTTTTGACAAGCTAAAAATGAGTGCCAAAGACAAACGAAAAAAAGTGATGTTTGATCACATCTACTCAGCTGCTGCCACAGACTCACCTCCAACTGATTCATCTTCAGGAGACCTACTAATACTTCTCCCTCCCGCTCCTGACACTCCACTAAGCAGCCCCATGCCAAAGAGAAACAAAGGTGAGCCTTCCCTGTCTGAGTTACAGGAAAATATCATCACTGCCCTTACCCTGAAAATTAATCAAAGGGCGGACTCACTCGAGCAAATGATAATTGCCAATTCCAACACAATTGAAGATCTCAAAACGTCCTTAAATCACGTATACGTTGAAATTCAAGATCTTAAGAATGACAAAACCAAGCTTGCTGAAAAGTTTACTCAGCAACAAAAATCGCTTGTCAATACGGAAGAACGAATCGCTGATGCTGAACGTTATAAAAGACGCTGGTGCCTACGCCTCTAAAGTCTTTCTGAACAACCAAACGAAGACGTGAAGCCAAAATTTCTTGAAATTTGCAACGCTGTTGCTCCAGAGTCTTGCCAGAAAGGATTTGATGTCATTGACATTGCTCACAGACTCGGCAAGCCGCAGCCGGGCAGAATTCGTGCCGTCATTATTCTGTTCACGTTGCGATCCGTGCGAGATGCCGTGTGGAGGAATGCTAAAAGCAGCGAGTTCCTGAAACAACGCAAGCTTCGCTTCGTGGAGGATCTGACCAAAGAAGAAAAGGACAAACGATCACTTCTGTGGCCACATGTAAAAAAAGCGCGTGAAGACAACAAGAAAGCCTACTATATCGGATCCAAGGCTTTCATTGAAGGTGTAGAGATCAAGCTTAATGCAGAAGGCCAAAAGATAAACTGAATTACGGCTCAACTGATCTGCAGACCCTTTAAAGGCATGCCTACAAACAAATAACGTTCTCATTTTGGTCAAATTTCAGTCAAACAATTTGTTTCTGTTTTTGCAATATGTTGTTTACGTATATTAAACTCATATTGTAGGCTAGTTATAATTTATCGAATCCGTTTCAAGAGTTATAATGTTAAGTCTGATTTGCTACTTTAAGCTGAGGATAGTTCAAACCCTCTACATACATATGTTCTCTTATCTCCTGTTGTTACTTCATAATGGAGTTATTACTTATCTCTCTTAATGTAAAGGGCATTCGAGATATTGTACAAAGAAAAGCAATATTTTTGTTTTGCAAAGAAATTAAGGCAGATTTGATTTTTTTACAAGAATCCCACTCAAGTTCAGAAGACATTCCATTTTGGAAGAACCAGTGGGGTGATGATCTTTGGTTAGCACATGGAACTAATCATTCAGCTGGTGTGATCATTTTGAATGGCAGCTTCAGAGGAAAAATTATTTATAACCAATGTGATGTCAAAGGACATTGGGTAATTTTAGTTATTGAAATTGGCAGTAATATGTTTATATTATGTAATGTTTATGGATATAATTCTATTGTTTTAAATCATAATTTGTTGGACAATATAGAGGAAAATGTAAATATTCTCTCAACTAAATTTCCAATGGCAAAAGTAATTATTGGTGGAGATTTCAATATGGTTCATGATAATGCTCTAGATAGACTTCCCCCTAGAATCTCTAATAAGAATAACAATCTCCAGAATTTTTGCAATAATTTAGCTCTCATAGATATATGGAGATATAGAAACCCATCTGTTAGACCAGTGGTTCTCAACCGGTTGGGCGCGAGTAGGCTATAGGATGGGAGGGAAAAAAAACTGAAAAAAAAGAATTTGCTCATTTTTATTATCACTAAACTACTGTCATAAAAAGTTATAGTTTTGTATATACATAACTCCTGAATAAAAATTAAAATGTGTTTGGACTGATTTAAAAAAAGGGTTTTGAACAAATTTGATTGGTTTGTCGATAGTGAGCGCAAATGCAGGTGATAAGCGGTTTTATTAAGCGAGTCATTGAGCCGTTCATTCAAACGATTCCTTCAAACGGCTGATTCATCAAGAATGAGACAGATGTTTGTGCATGGGTCATTGAATCTTTGACTCAACCGATTCATTCAAAACACTGAATCATTCAAAACACCATTGAGTGTTGCTGTGAGATGCGCTATGCTGTGATCTTTGTTTGGATTTATCGGATGTATTTTCGCTGCTAAAATAGACCAAAACAGTCATTATTTCGTCTAAAATGTAAATGACTTAATATTATTAAATTGTTTGTTGAACTGTCATATGAAATCAGTGTCACATTTTCAATCGTGAGGTGATGGTAAATTAAGTGATGGTCAATTGTCAGCTCTCTTGGTCGTCAGGTCGTGTGATGCATGTTGCTGAACTGTATTCAAATGTTATAAATATAAAAACACCACATTTTGAAATTTAACTGCAGTATGTCAATTTAGTTTATTTGTGTGTGCTGCGCTCATAGACTTTAGAAAACGGCGCTCATTTGTTTGATTTCTCCTCGAGAAGCTGCGCAAGCCTCAAAAGTTTAAGGTCTTTGCACCCTGACTGAGTCCGAAACTGTCGTATTCGTTTTTTCATATTCGTCATTTGGTGGCTCTCAATTGTCAAAAACACCCTTTGAAATATTTGCTACGAAAGCGAAAAATGCAGAAAATCGAACCATCTGAATAAATTTTTATGACGGATGGAAGTTTCAGAGGCTGCAAACGTATAAATCGTGAGGTCGTATTTAGTTTTATATATATATATATATATATATATATATATATAAAAATATTCGTTTTTCGTTTATTATTCATTATTAGTTTATTATAAAATATTCGTTTATTCGTTTTATATATATATATTTATATATATATATAAAACGAATAAACTAGTCAGAATATAGGCTACAGTTAAAGCTTTCCTTTAGTTTTTGTGAAATACACGCACTCACGCAGTCACGCACACACATACATGTTTAAATACATTTATGTTGTTAATAAATAAATAACAATAAATTGTTGTAACAGCAATATCTCCAAGTTTTGTTTTTCACTGTAAAAATGTAATTATTTGCCAATGCAAAGAGAGTACCGCCAACTTTTTCCCCCACTTCAAGCACTGATTATAACACAAACAAATCATCCTCCTGGCGACTTTTTTTTTTGTCAAAAGCGACAAATCCAGCGACTTTTACTGGTGTTTTTGGAGACTTTTGTGGTGTTTGGAGACTCGAAAGCACGAATCACTCTGGAGTTAGGCCTACTGTGCTCAACGAGCAGCGGGTGCTGCCGTGAGCCCCTCTCCCGTCCAAAAGCACTCACAGGCAGTCAGTCTCTCAGTAGCCTCGCGCAGCAGTCAGAGCAGAGAGGAGAGGAGACACACACCCCTCCGTGTCCAGGCTGCAAATGAATCACGCATTCTCATGGCCACCGCCGTTCCCGCCCTGGCTTACAGAGCGGGGTGTAAATGTAAATATTCACTCAATATTCACACAAAAATAAATCACTGCATTTAAATTGACTCACGACATAGCTCTCCATTCACTCTAGTCTAGTCTCTTGCCAAGTTCGCTTGTGCCAGCTCTCGCTAGTCAGTTATCAATCTCGATTTACATAGGCCTTTACTATAAAACCCCAACAGTCTTTTTAAAGACTAAACCCACAAACATTCTTATTAAAGATTAGATCAAATCTCAGCCCTAGCCAGTAATTTTTTTAACTGCTAGGCAGTAGCTACACTTAGCTAAAACCACCCACGCGACTAAGACACACACACACACACTACAACCGTTAAGTATTAAAATAAAATCTGAATTGTCTGCAAAATAATTATTTTGTTCGTTTAATTAAATTTTGTGCCTAAGTCCCGACTGATTAGCCCCTGATACGTCTCTCAACATAGCCACACACACAGTTACATATTGCCTAAACTTTATTGAAAACATAACAAAAATTGAGAAATTTCTTGTGAGGACCAACAAGCCAACCGACGCACCACCAGCTGCAAAAAAGCTATACCTGCAGTTTGGGTTTACAGTCACGGCTGATCTGAGACCTCAGTGTGTCGTGTGTGCCGAGGTGCTGGCAAACGACAGTATGAAGCCCTGCAAATTAAAAAGGCACCTCGAAACAAAGCATGCTGGCATTAAAAATAAACCGGCTGAATATTTTAAAAGAAAGCTTGATGGCCTCCATCAGCAACAGGCAACCATTTCAGTGCACAGCACTGTGTCTAAACAGTGTTTGGAGGCATCGTATGTAGTGGCCAAAAGAATCGGTAAACTGGGTAAACCGCATACAATCACCGAGACTCTCATTTTGCCAGCAGTGCAAGACATGTGCAGAATAATGATAGGCGATTGTGCAGCAGCCAAACTCGGTGCAGTACCACTGTCCAATGACACAGTCGCTAGGAGAATTGAAGACATGTCCAATGATATCAGAGAGCAACTGATAGAGTTCGTAAAAAAGAGTCCTTACTACGCGCTGCAGCTGGACGAATCCACTGATATTGCTGGGCAGGCACAGTTCCTCACCTATTTCAGGTATCTGCGGGACAAGGCGATTTGAGGAGGATGTCCTGTTTTGCCGGCCTCTTCAGTCGCACACTACAGGAGAAGCCATTTTCAATGTACTTGATATTTTTATCCGTGAAAATGGTTTGGCCTGGGACCGATGCGTTGGCCTATGCACGGATGGTGCGCAGGCAACGACGGGGCGTGAGCTTGGCCTAGCTGCTCGCGTTCAGCAAGTAGCTCCACTTGTGAAATGGATACATTGCATGGTCCATCGCGAAGCACTAGCTGCAAAAAAAATGCTGGTTCTTTTTGACTCCGTGCTGAACCAATCCGTGAAAATGATAAATCTCATAAAATCACGGCCGCTAAACTCTCGCTTGTTTGGGGTCCTCTGCCAGGAGATGGGGTCAAGGCACGAACAGCTGCTTCTGCACACTGAAGTTCGCTGGCTCTCCAGGGGGCGGGTGTTACAGCAGTTGTATGAGCTGCGAGAGGAGGTGAAGTGGTTTTTGACAGAAATCAAATCAGATCTGGCGAAGCATCTGGATGACACTATGTGGCTTGCATCTCTGTCCTATTTGGTCGATATATTTGACCGCTTGCACGGCCTCAACCTGTCTTTGCAAGGCCGCGAAACTCATGTTTTGCTCCTTGCAGACAAAGTGCACGCCTTCACACAAAAACTAGACCTCTGGCATGGCCGCATCAGTCGAGAGAACTGCGACATGTTCCCCAGCCTTGCAGACATTATCACTGATGCAGGCACGTCACACGATTTCTCCTCCCTATTTCAATCAGCATCTGAGCACCTGTCAGCAATGAGAAAACAATTTGCAACGTACTTTAAAGAGGATTATCGCTCTTTTGCGTGGGTTCGAGATCCGTTTGTGTGCACAGCAAACGAGCTATCAATTGATATGCAGGAACAGCTTATTAAGCTGAAGAGTGACAGTAGACTGAAGGAACTCTTTAGCTCCTGCCCTCTTTCGTCATTCTGGGCAGCATTGATGCAGGAATATCCTGAACTCTGTGACGTCGCCTTGAAGATTCTCCTTCCTTTCGCGTCGACATATTTGTGTGAGGCAGGATTCTCAAAAATGACTGCACTCTGAAAGATTACAAATTTTATCTTAAAGGTTTAATTTAGATACACTTCCTGACCATTTGAGCTTGAGACAGCTGAGCCTTTTGTTTCTATGATAATGGTAAGATCAATGAGTCAGACTACTGAGAGATTCAACCTTTGATCTGCGAATGGCTTTGTCCTGGCCCAGACGTGAATTCGTGGATTAGTGTATTAGAACCACGGGAAGGGAAGTTTAGCAACCAACTAACGCCTCCCTCAGATGCTTGTTTTATTTGATGTTTTGTCTCAACCTCCAAAAGTCCCTCCTCCAATTCTGTCTATAAGATACCCTGTAAAAATTACTTAAAGATGAGATTTTCGATGGCTACAGATAACAAGACATGTCATAGAATAAAGAAATTCTGCTGACGATCCAATCCGAAGTCTCCTGGTCTTCTCTTCTGAGTTTTCTACACTTTAGAAGAACAGAGTTCACAACAGATGGTGCCGTGAGCCGGATAGAGTTCCAGCTTCCTCACCTGAAAAACTTCAAGCTCAAACAAAGATCTGCATCTTTTCGAATCCAGCGAAACTTCAAAGCTGAACAAAAATTCCCAGACTGAATTTTTCTCTCAACCAAGGGCTGTGGTGAGTGCTGTCTCTAATCCAAAAGAACCTAAGACCAGTGTGTCCTCTGTGCCGTCAGAGAAGAGTTAACATACATCTGTAGGGTTTGTTTTAACTAAATGTATCCTCTGTTTCAGGCAGGGAAGAGTTTATCCTCTGTTAGGCAGGGAAGTTTATCCTCTGTTTCAGGCAGGGAAGAGTTTATCCTCTGTTAGGCAGGGAAGTTTATCCTCTGTTTCAGGCAGGGAAGAGTTTATCCTCTAAAGTTTTTTTATTTTAGAGATGAAAGTTTATCCTCTGTTCTTTCAGACAGGGAAGATTTTGGGCATTACGTGCTAAAAATGAGTTATCCTCTGTTTCAGGCAGGGAAGGTTAGCATTTCGTGCTAATAATTTAGTTTTATCCTCTGTTTCTTGTAGGCAGGGAAGTTAAGTGTGAAGTGTTGGTAATTTGGAAAGTTAACAATAGTTAAGCTTTTTTTTTATTATTTAACAAGTGTACCCTCTGTTGATCAGAGAAGTTTTTTTTTTTGTTTTTGTTTTTTGTTTGTTTTGTTTGTGTGGTACCGAAGAAACTTACAAAATGGTTAGAATGAATGCTAGACTGATTCCAACCACAGAAAAGACTGGTCTTGCGACTCCTTTGTGGTCAAATAGTGAATTCAAAATGCTGTTAGGGGAACAAATGGACCTAATAGTCACTGAAAAAGTTAGACAAAAACTAACGCAGAAATATGAGATTCATCCAGACAAGACTTGGTCGGTAGATGAGTGTAAAAAGGTACTAGGAGCAAGTATTCGTAAGAACAATGTGAAAGACATTATCTGTTGTCACAGGGAATTCAGTGTAACGCTAGCGACACAACAGTCTCAGCGTAACGCAGAGCTAGAGAAACAGAACAATGAACTCCGTGCGAGAGTATCCACTTTGACTAAGAAATTGAACCTCAAGAAAATTGCAGCAAAAACTGATGTGGAAGTAAGTCAGCCTGATAACATTTACCCTGATTTACAAGCGTTCTTTGAAACAGATGTAGCTCTCCAATCAGTAACTGATGTGCCTGTAAATTCCGTCCATGTGTGTGGGGCTAGAAGAAGATCTCAGGGGATTGAGGACACTGATGGTGTTCCTCTCAGTTTTTCTGTTGTGCAAATACAAACTGCTGCCAAAGCTTTATGTCCTAAAGATATAGAGAGACTATCTCAGAGTTTACCGTCAGCACGCACACATTTTTCTGAATTTAGAAGAACATTGATCAGTAAAATGCGTCTTTATGACATGCCGTTGGCAGAAGTCACGCAGCTGATGTCACAAATACTAACTGAATCTGAATTCAACAGTTTTGAATCTGCTGTCACTTCTGAACTGCGAAATGCCAGTAAGGGTGATTTAAGAGAAGGTATTTTGAAAATCCTAAAGAATATCTTAGGACCCAAAATAGATTGGTCTAGAATTACTACCTGTGTGCAAAGGAAAGAAGAAACTGTGAGTGAATATACTGAGAGATTTTGTCAGTCAGCTGTAATTTACAGTGGAATTGTTGATGACCCTGAAAGTGTACTTGATGACAAGGGACCCCTGGTTCGTATCTGGTCAGATGGCCTTGTAGCCGGATACAGAAAAGCATTACCATTCTTAGATCTAACTTGGTCTAACAGAACTCTCAGAAGTAACCTAGACAGGTTAGCTACATGGGAAAGAGATGCTGATGTCAAGGCAAAAGTAAGAGTAGCAGCAGCTACGTTTAACACAACGAAACAAGACAATAGATGGTCTAAAAGAGAAAGCAAATGCAAATACTGTGAAAAATTAGGACATTGGGAGAAAGAGTGTAGGAAGAAGTTACAAGATAGTAAAAGAAATGCTATGCATAATTCTGCTCCTTCTCAGCCTGCACACAACCCTGAAGTAGTTCCGCCAGTGACCACTGAAACTGTGGTACAGATAGTTCAGGCTCTTCTAAGAGCACAACAAGACCAGAAAAAAAACTAATTATTGGGGCTGTGAGTAGCTACCTTTCCCCTGTAATCCAACACAATGACCAAAGAATTTTTGTGAAAGGTAGCATAAAAGAGAAAGAGATTGATTTTTTGCTTGATACAGGTGCAGAAATTACAGTAATTCCTACAAAATTGGCACAAGGTTTAAACATCCCATACAAGAAAACCAAACTTTGTTTAACTGGTGTAATAGGTGAAGATTCTGTTTTGTATGAAACTCCGCCCACAGAGGTACAATTTGGCCCAAAAACTCTGACTACAAAATTGCTATGCGCTCCATTAAATACAGGTACAATTTTAGGCATGGATCTTCTGAGACAAATAAATCTAACTTTAGACATGTCCTCAGAATCTACTAGCATAAAAATTTCCTCAGCACAGATTTCTACCAATAATGCAACCCCTCCCGAGTATGCTTTCTTACAGAATCATCCAATTTGGGCTAAAGACAAGGATGATTGTGGGTTGTTGACAGGTGTAGAACCAGTTAAATTGACAGGAACTCCACCTCCGGTCACCAAACAATATCCGATTAATAAGGAAGCTATACAGGGAATCAAACTTATTGTAGAAAATTTGCTGACGCAAGGAGTGCTAGTTAAAACCAACAGTCCATGTAATTCACCCATATGGCCCATCAAGAAATCTAATGGGACATGGAGACTTACAATAGACTACAGAGTAGCCAATAAACATATTGAAAAAATCACCCCCCTTGTGGCAGATCCATCTACAATTTGTAATGGCTTACCATTAGATTGTAAGATTTTTTCAGTAATTGATATGTCTAATGGATTCTTTTCTGTACCGTTGCACTCTGACAGCCAGCCATGGTTAGCTTTCACAGTTGACTATGAACAATACCAGTGGACACGATTGCCACAGGGATTTCAAAACTCCCCAACCATATATCATCAGGCTGTCAGACGTGATTTGTGTGACCCAGAATGTCCGGTAAAACAGTCCACTATGATCCAATATGTCGATGATATTTTGATTGCCTCAACAGATCATGAGGTACATCAAACTGAATTGGCATCATTGTTGGACTATTTGCATAAAAAAGGACACAAATGCAGCTTTCACAAAGCTCAAATCGCTAAAAAGCAAGTCACATTTCTGGGTCAAACAATTGGTGCAGGAAATAGATCCATTACACAGGATCGAGCGGCTTCAGTCAAAGCCATACCTCCGCCTAATACCATTAAAACACTCCGCTCATTTTTAGGAACAACAGGTTATTGTAGACCTTGGATTGAAGACTATGCCTCGATTGCTCAGCCTCTCTATGATTTGTTGAAAGGCCATGGTAAGGATTCAGATACTGTTTGTATGGAAGAACTTCATCTCAAAGCTTTTAATGATTTGAAGAGAGCACTATGTCAAGCACCAGCATTAGGAATTGCCCAAACTGATAGACCCTTTGTGCTTTATGTCCATGAACACTTAGGTTTTATGACTGCATGTCTAATGCAAGATCATGGGGGCAGCTTACGCCCAATTCATTACTATTCCGGTAAACTTGACATAGTCGCTCAAGGTATGGGCCCATGCCTCAGAGCAGTACAGGCAGTTCATCTAGCGCTTCAGGCTTCATCAGGAATGGTGTTAGGTCAGACTGTAAACGTAAAATGCCCTCACACAGTGTCCGCACTAATGAATCAAGCAAAAGTCACTTCTGTCACCTCCTCCCGTTGGGGAAATTGGTTAGCAACTCTCACAGCCCCGAATATTGTTATACAGCGTGCACCAGTCACGAACCCATCCTCATGTATGATGTCTGCAATGACTGAATTTGTGTTAGAGGATGAAGGCGAAATGACTCATGATTGTGTTACGCTTACATATGCAGCGACAAGTGAAATAGCAGAAACTCCCATAGAGAATGCAGAATTGGAGTTGTTTGTTGATGGTTCAGCTCAAGTTATTGAAGGTAACAGACGAGCAGGATATGCAGTAACTTCCACCACTGAAGTAGTTGCTTCAGGTCGTCTTCCAGATCATTTTTCAGCTCAAGCTGCAGAACTAGTAGCCTTAACTAGAGCATGCACGCTAGCTTCAGGATCGGTTGCAAATATCTACACAGATTCCAGGTATGCTTTTGGGGTAATTCATGATTTTGGTGTCATTTGGCAAACCAGAAAATTTCTAACTTCTGCTGGATCCCCCATTAAGCATGCTGGATTAGTGAAAGATTTAATGTTTGCCATGAAACTCCCAAAGAAATTAGCGGTGATCAAAGTGAAAGCACATCTCACAACTAATACTACGGAAGCTAAAGGTAATGCTCTTGCTGATGTAGCGGCTAAACAGGCTTGTTTCTATGCAACTGTACAAGTGTGTTCAGGTAGTACAGCACAGAAGATAATTCTACCTCCTGAATCAATCGTTGACCTGTATAAAGTCGTTCCTCTATATGAAGCATGGACATGGTTAGACAAAGGAGCCACTGTGGATTCATCCGGCTGCTGGACCAAAGGGGGAAAGTATGTTGCTCCCGAATCACTGTTGCCATATTTGGCTCAACAAATACACAGTTTGGGTCATAGTGGTCCAGCAACGATGAATCACAGGTTCTCAAATCAATGGTGGAATCCAAAATTCAGAAACGCAGCCACTGAAACAGTCAAGAGATGTGTTACATGTCAGAAAAATAATGATGTACCAGCAGCCACTACACCAGCAGCACATACCCCAGCTCCACCAGGGCCATTTCGTCACCTGCAAGTTGATTACATATCGTTGCCCCCTTGTAAAGGAAAAACTGACGTTTTGGTAGTAATAGACAAGTTCTCAAGATGGGTAGAAGCTTATCCAACAGGGCGTGCTACAGCTGCACATACTGCTAAATGTCTTGTCACTGATTTCATTCCCAGATGGGGATTACCAGATTGCATTGACTCAGATCAAGGTACCCACTTCACAGGACAGGTAGTCAAGGAAGTGTCTAGAATGTTGAAGATTAAGTGGAACCTTCACTGCCCCTATAGGCCACAAGCATCAGGACAGGTTGAACGATCAAACAGAACAATCAAAACCAGGCTAAGCAAAATGCATCAGGAAGGAGTACCATGGGTTGAAGCACTGCCCGCAGTACTGTGTAGTATGAGAGCATCACCTAACAGATCAGTAGGACTGAGCCCTCATGAGATTATTACTGGACGCCCAATGCAGATGCCAGGTGTGATTGATCTTAGAAATGCTGATGTGCACATTGCTTCAGATGCCCTGATCGCTTACAGTGAAAACCTTACAAAGGCAGTGCAGAGTGCCAAAGAGAGAGTTGAGTCGTGTTGGCAGACTCCACCAGAAGGTGGACACACAATCATCCCAGGTCAATGGGTCATGATAAAGGCGTTCAAAAACAAGCCATTAGAGCCTAAGTGGTACGGACCACATCAAGTGATGTTGATTACAGCAGCTGCAGTATTGTGTCAGGGAAGGAAAACTTGGACTCATGTGTCACATTGTAAGGTTGTTCCTCCCCCTGCAGGGATAGGATAGGGAAGACACAAGAACCAGTGAGGAGCCCAGGGAAGAACCGAAAGCAACAGGCTTCGGGGGCCAACCCTGCGGTGAAGATTTCCTCATAGGCCTTTCCCCTCCATTAGTCCATCCTTTCCTCACTGTTCTTTAGGTGTCGCAGGAATTAAGAAATAGGGAAAGAAGGAACAACCATAGCAGACTATATTTTGAACAGAGGATACAACCCTAATGTTTGCAGACTCTACAAATACTGCTCTGTGCCGTTGGTCTCTCTTGTTTGTGTTTCTTTATTCCTCTGTGTAGATACCACCTGATGGCTGTCCTGAGATCCAAATGCACCACCCTTCTCACCTGCGGATGAAGCCACAACCTCTAGAAAACAACTAGACCCATTGCCGAGCCAACTATCACACAAGAAAGAGAAAAGAAAGAAGAAGAAGAAAAAAAAAAATAAAGAAAAAAATACACAACGCAGAAACTCACATACGGGAACTTCAGTCATCCATCAACATGATCAAGATTTTCATACTATTAACCATCATGGACATTACGCAAAGTGTAGACCCCAGAAACAACATATTCATAGAGCTGATTAATATGTCAAGAAATGCCTTTTTTGCTGGAAAAAACGTTTGCATGCCGCACGCACCTTCAGTAGGAGCAGGAATCCCATGGGTGGCACACCCTATCTCCAAATGTGATACGTGTACCTTATTCGATCATCATACCAGTGGATTATACAACAAGGATACATGTCACAACGTAACAATTCCTCCAGCTTCTTCGTGTTGCATTCCTGGACTACCATCCTGCAACCTAACTTCAGCTACTCCCATCATGACAGATCTACTCATGCCAAGGATGTTCTATTGGTGCATGGAAAATCATGCTCCAGCATCGACTACACTGGGTGAAATTCCTCGTGAATGTTGCAGCTTTGTGATTGAAAGAAGAACCGAATTCGATGTGTATGTTACTACATCAGATAAGAAAGAGGAGAATGATTTAAAAGAGTGTCTCTACGGGAACCCATCCCTACCGAATTTTTTTGCCATAAATCAGTGGTGTATGATTCCTCCACCGACTGGCACTTTGTGGTTATGTGGGACTTCTGTCTACAGCATCCTACCCAGCCAATTCAATGGCAGGTGCACCCTGGTTTATGTCCTACCAGCCATCAGAGAAAATACACACTCCACCTCAAGTTCTCCACATCTACAAAATTCAGCTTCTACCAACAAAGATGGCTGCATTCCAGGACTCACTTGTGTACAAACGTGGTGGTCAAGAACTCTTGGAGCATTAATCCCATCGTATGGTGTCATGCAGGCTCTCGATCAGGTCAGAAGCCTGTCGGATTCAGTACAGAAATTGGCCAATGATACGGTTTTGGCCCTGGGCAACATCAAGGACACTCTTGCCTCGCACAAGATGATGATCTTACAGAACAGAGTGGCCTTGGATTACATTCTTGCAACACAAGGGGGAGCCTGTACCATTATCGGTCCTGAATGCTGCACTGGGTTAATGGATCCAACAGAGAACTTGAACAAAATCCAACAAGATATTCTTGGTCTTTCAGCAAAATTACACCAGATGACTGAAGATAATTCTTCATGGTTCGGAAACTTGTTAGGTAAACCCTGGCTGTGGATCAAGGAAATAGCAATTCTGCTGTTGTTTCTCCTACTTGCGTACTATCTATGCATCCACAGTATCAAGTGTTTCTGTCAGCAAATGACTCCCGGCTCTCACAAGGAAATGACAGTTCCAACCAGAAAAGATTATTACCCGTAAGAACTTCACGGACCCTAATTGCATGTTTTGTTTCTGTGTCAGCATGCAATTACATATAAGCAACACAGAACATGTACTATGTGCCTGTAACGATTACAAGTTACAAGAATTAACTTTTAAGTGTCTAAATTTGTATTTTGTGAGAGTTATTAGAACTCTCAAAGGGGGAATTGAAAGATTACAAATTTTATCTTAAAGGTTTAATTTAGATACACTTCCTGACCATTTGAGCTTGAGACAGCTGAGCCTTTTGTTTCTATGATAATGGTAAGATCAATGAGTCAGACTACTGAGAGATTCAACCTTTGATCTGCAAATGGCTTTGTCCTGGCCCAGACGTGAATTCGTGGATTAGTGTATTAGAACCACGGGAAGGGAAGTTTAGCAACCAACTAACGCCTCCCTCAGATGCTTGTTTTATTTGATGTTTTGTCTCAACCTCCAAAAGTCCCTCCTCCAATTCTGTCTATAAGATACCCTGTAAAAATTACTTAAAGATGAGATTTTCGATGGCTACAGATAACAAGACATGTCATAGAATAAAAAATTCTGCTGACGATCCAATCCGAAGTCTCCTGGTCTTCTCTTCTGAGTTTTCTACACTTTAGAAGAACAGAGTTCACAACAACTCAAAACGAAATACCGCAATCGTGCACAAATCGAGGATGATTAGAGGCTATGTTTATAAAACATTGAGCCAAGAATTGAGGATCTTTGCAAGGCAAAGCAGGCTCAGGTCTCACATTAACATCACCTACCTGCAAGCTTCTGTAAAAAAATGCAAATGATGCCTACTATTAGGCCTAGTAATAATAAAGCATAAATTAATATCAGAGGTCTGGTGCCAATTCCCAATTATAGCAATAGCCTAGTAATGATAATAGGCCTATACTGATGATAATAATAATAATAATAATAACAACAACAATAAAGCATGTAACCTCATATAATTATATAGCAATAGCCTAGTAATGATGATAGGCCTACTACTACTCATAATAATAATAATAATGTCTGCAAACTCACATTAGAAGTCTGGTGCTACTGTCAATTATAACAATAGCCTAGTAATGATAATAGGCCTACCTACCGCTACTGATGATAATAATAATAATAATAATAATAATGTGGGCCTAAAAATAATAGCCTAGGGCTATCTATCTATGTAAGGTGGTGTGGGTGGTGGTGGGGGGGGGCCCAGCTTGCAAAAGGTTGAGAACCCCTGGCCTAGATTATTGCTTTTAGGTTTTTTTATGTAAATCTTATATAGTACCGTTTGATCTAAAATGGTAATTGTGCAACAGCTGTCAACCATGTCGGTGCGCAAATGCGCGGCCTTAACTTAAGCATTTTTTTTTTTTTGGTTGCGCATGTGGACCTGCGTACCACTCTTGTCCATTAACATTCTCTGGTTTTAAATTGCAATGAAACTGATTACATATTGACGTAATATTTACATTGGTGCATGCTATGATTACCACTTGCGGAGTCGCAATGTGCCACGTGTGCTTGCTGTAGCACGTTTAACCGAAAAAGTACACAAACGGCCTCATTTACTTTCCATTGTAACATAATATGCCAATGAAATAACTTACTAACTTAACAAAACAAACTGATTTTGAAGCATACTTAATTACTAACCTCTTGCAAAATACAGCAAGGAGTCTGTATTGCATTGCGTCTGCCATTCTTCTGCGTTTAATGGCGGTTGGCAAACTAGCTTATGGTGCATCTCCGCCACCTACTGGAATGGAGTGTGGAGGACTGACGATAAAGAAAAACGAATTAGATCCTGTTCATTATCTTTGAGTCTTTTACATATTTAAATAGTATGTTACTCATGCATCCGTGTTTTAAAAAAAAACCTTGCTACAACCGTGTCATAGCACTTGCATATTGTTGCTCTTTTGTTGGTTTTGATTGCTTCTATTGTCCTCATTTGTAAGTCGCTTCGGATAAAAGTGTAGTTTGGTAAAGTTGGCAAGATATTCACAGATTCGACTTTTCCGGATCAGATCGCGAGCAAAACGTTATTACGGCACAAATGACACCTCTTTTCATTCG
Organism: Oxygymnocypris stewartii; assembly: GCA_003573665.1. NCBI lineage: Eukaryota > Metazoa > Chordata > Actinopteri > Cypriniformes > Cyprinidae > Oxygymnocypris > Oxygymnocypris stewartii. The sequence continues at coordinate 778,667 of QVTF01018830.1, read as the reverse complement.
TAGTGATGTAGTAAACAAGCTACAAGCGTGTTTTCCTCAAAACAAGCTTTCCTCCACTCCGCCTCCAAATTCACTTCACGCATCACTGATCTAATGCTGGTTATACTACAACATTCATTTTGAAAACAATTGCTTTGGCATATTTTTTATGATTATTTATTATGAAACAAAGTTAATCACTTTACTGTAACACACTGTACTTTCACCAAAATCACTTCACACATAACTGATCTTATGCTGGTTATACTACAATATTCATTTTGAAAAAAATTGCTTTGGCATATTTTTTTTGAACCTTTATTATGAAAAATAGCTATTAACTTCACTGTTATTGGACATAATAGGTGATAACTTTACTGTAACACACTTTACTTTCACTAAATTCACTTCACACATCACTGATCTAATGCTGGTTATACTACAACATTAATTTTGAAAATAATTGTTTTGGCATATTTTTTATGATTATTTATTAAGAAACAAAATTAATAACTTTACAGTAAAACACTGTACTTTCACCAAAATCACTTCACACATTACTGCTCTCCTGCTGGTTATACTACAACACTTATTTTGAAAATAATTGCTTTGGCATATTTGTTATGATTATTTATTATGAAACAAAATTAATAACTTTACTGTAACTCGCTGTACTTTCACCAAATTCCCTTCACACATCACTGATCTTATGCTGGTTATACTACAACATTCATTTTGAAAATAATTGCTTTGGCATATTTTTTATGATTATTTATTATGAAACAAAATTAAATAACTTTACTGTAACTCACTGTACTTTCACCAAATTCCCTTCACACATCACTGATCTTATGCTGGTTATACTACAGCATTCATTTTGAAAATAATTGCTTTGGCATATTTTTTATGATTATTTATTTTGAAAAAAATAATAATAACTTTACAGTAACACACTGTACTTTCACAAAAATCACTTCACACATCACTGCTCTTATGCTGGTCATACTACACCATTCATTTTGAAAATAATTGCTTTTACACATTTTATATGAACCTTTTTTATGAAAAATAGTTATTAACTTCACTGTTATTGGACATAATAGGTAATAACTTTACTGTAACACACTGCAGTCTCACCAAATTCACTTCACACATCACTGCTCTCCTGCTGGTTGTACTTCAACATTCATTTAGAAAATAATAGTTTTTTGCATATTTTCTATAATTCTTCATTAAGAAAAAAATTGTAATAACTTCTTAACAACATAACTTCATGATGTAATAAAATTATTTAAAAAACCTGCAGTACTCGAACAAGAAAAAGTGCATACAGGGCTCAGACCCTGACGTGACGCTAAGCATTTTTCCACGTCAAAGACAGTTTTTACAAATATGAGCGTTGGCGTGGATTTAAGCATAGGCACACTCGCGTAAGCAGGGCGTAAGCAGCGCGTATTTTTTTCGGCGCCCATGTTAACGGATGAGAGCGTTCACACAGCACGCAGGGGCGGCGCGGCAGCGCGTAGCAGGAGCAGAGCAGGAGCGGCAGTGCCGCGATCGTGTCGGCGCCGAGTCTATTTTTGCTGCGCTGCTTACGCTCAATTAAAGGGACAGGACATTATTTATGATCGACAAAAAAAAAAAAAACATATTTAAAGTTTGTAAATGGGATGTAATGTATTTTAAACAGTTACCATGATGTTCAACAATTTCGTAGCAAGTTGTAATATATATTGTGTAGTTTATAGGCCTATATGTAGGCATAGAAGCAGATGTCATGCTGACAACAGGCATCATCAACAAACGCACGTGACAGCGCCCGGTGTAGCCAGACGGGGGTCTTCAGAGTACACCTGGAAGATGACATAATTAATGGACGACACTCGTCTCATCGTAGAAGTGGAAAAACAAAAAGTTATTTATGACCCAAAAAATTTAATGTATAAGGACTTACAAGCCAAAGAAAAGGTGTGGGATGCAGTGGATTGATCATTTGATAATACACGAAGTGACAAACAAATAAATACATATTCAAATACGTCACATAAATATTACACATGTAGCTACACCAAATAAGTCTATGATGTGGGTGACTCGTTTGAAAGTGTGTTTTCCGTGTGTTTGCTAATATCCCTATTAAAACGTTTACACATAGTGTTAATAAAGACATTTACGATGCATGTTGTTAGCATGGATATTGCTTGTAAATCTGCTGTTTATGAGTATGTTTATCAGATATTGCTTCATTATTAAATAAGCGTTCGTCAGCAGGCATTATGAAGAGGTTTGCTAATAAATGTTAAATGTTGAATAAAGATGCAAAATATGTCAACATTGTAGATGTAATCTTTTGACCAAAACTTCAAAGGCATGTCATTCTCCTATAATTAATGTGTTTTTTTTTACAAAGGACTATAGTCATTTTGCGTTGGCAGATGGTACGTCATTTTTAATGTTTTTTTTTTGTATTGAAAGACAAAAAATACTATCTGTCCAATCAGTACAACTTTTTACAATCTGTAAATAACAATCAATACAAACAAACATAAAGAACAGCAGCTTACAGTATATGCAAAAATAAACTTCTGGTTACAAGTAAAAACCTTTAAAATATTGACCATATTCAATATAAACACAATGTATAAAATAACTATAACATTTCTGCTATGGTCAGTTATTGTTTTTTGCAGTTCCGTTGCCTGGGGGCACCCAAAATCTACGTCGTATCCTTCTTCGTAATCTCCGTAGTAACAAATACAGCGCAATTGCCTTTCTTCTATCTACAATACGTACTGCACATAAACACAGATGCACATGTACAGTGTAAATAAAACAAATACAGTAATATAAACTATTCTAATAATAAATCAAGACCAATTGTATTTAAAATTAGATTCGAATTTGCCCATTCTGTACAAAAGATGCTGTTCAGCCGCGCGCTGCAAACGCTACAGGTGTGAAAGGGCAATGGGCGCGCGCTGCTCCTGCTCTGCATACGCGCCGCTTCTGCGCCGCTCTTGCTTGCAGTGTGAAACGGGCGTAAGATCAAATCTGAGTGTATGCACACTTTATAAATGAGGCCCCTGGAGTGAAATTCCAGGGATAACTTTAAAATTAATCATTCTATGCATTATAGGATTCCCAAAGTTAACACTTCATTAATATAATTAACAATTATCCCTGTACAGATTCAGTGTGGAACTTGTGCAAGATGGTTCCACGCACAGTGCCTTGGAATGACAGAAGCAGAAATACCAAGCAAAGATATCCCTTGGTATTGTGTGTTGTGCGAAAGCCCCAAGAGGCTCTAGGACAGTGTGATTCTCATTTTTTTTATTTTCGTTACTATTATCTCTTTTTGATCTCTTTTAGAAATGTCTAAGTGCATAGGTTGCACTATAACCAGCAAGGCTACATGTGTGTGTTAAATAAAGTTTAAAAAGTAGTATTAAAGTGTATAACAGTGACATTCATTAAACAGAGTTAATATAACGGTGAAGTCCTTGTATTTTTTTTGTCAAAAAAATTATTAGTTATAAACTAATCTGCAAGAGAGAAGTGATGTGTGAACAGTATTTCCTGAAAGTACAATGTGTTACAATGAAGTTACTGAATAGTTTTAACTTGAAAAAGAATACAAATCTTCCAAAAAGGCATTTTTTCAAAAATAAGTGTTGTAGTAAAATCAGCTGTAGGGCAGTGATGTGTGAACTGAATTTGGTGAAAGTACAGTGTTACAGTAAAGTTATTACCAATATTTAATAATAAAAATTCTAAAGTGTGCCAAATAAATTATTTAAAAAATAACTGTTGTAGTATAACCAGCAGGAGATCAGTGATGTGTGAAGTGAATTTGATGAAAGTACTGTGTGTTACAGTAAAGTTATTTAAAAAATAAAATTAATAAATAATCATACAAAAAATACCAAAGCAATTGTTTTCAAGATAAGTGCTGTAGTCTAACCAGAAGGAGAGCAGTGATGTGTGAAGTGATTTTTGTGAAAGTACAGTGTGTTATAGTAAAGTTATTAATTTAGTTTCATAATAAATAATCATAAAAATATGCCAAAGCAATTATTATCAAAATGAATGTTGTAGTATAACCAGCAGGAGAGCAGTGATGTGTGAAGTGATTTTTGTGAAAGTACAGCGTGTTACAGTAAAGTTATTACCTATTATATCCAATTACAGTAAAGTTAATAACAATTGTTCATAATGAAGGTTCATAAAAAATGTGTAAAAGCAATTATTTTCTAAATTGATGTTGTAGTTTGACCAGCATAAGAGCAGTGATGTGTGAAGTGAATTTGGTGAAAGTACAGTGTGTTACAGTAAAGTTATTAACTTTGTTTCATAATAAATAATCATAGAAAATATGCCAAAACAATTATTTTCAAAATAAGTGTTGTAGTATGACCAGCAGGAGAGCAGTGATGTGTGAAGTGATTTTGGTGAAAGTACAGTGTGTTACTGTAAAGTTTTTTTTTTTTTCAAAACAAATAATCATAAATAATATGCCAAAGCAATTATTTTCTAAATAAGTGTTGTAGTACAACCAGCAGGAGATCAGTGATGTGTGAATTGATTTTGGTGAAAGTACAGTGTGTTACAGTAAAGTTATTAACTTTTTCATAATAAGTAATCATACAAAATATGCCAAAGCAATTATTTACAAAATGAAAGTTGTAGTATAACCAGCAGGAGAGCAGTGATGTGTGAAGTGATTTTTGTGAAAGTACAGTCTGTTACAGTAAAGTTATTAATTTAGTTTCATAATAAATAATGATAAATAATATACCAAAGCAATTATTTTAAAAATGAATGTTGTAGTATGACCAGCAGAAGAGCAGTGATGTGTGAAGTGATTTTTGTGAAAGTACAGTGTGTTACAGTAATAGTTATTACCTATTATATCCAATTACAGTGAAGTCAATAAAAAAAATCATAATGAAGGTTCATAAAAAATGTGTAAAAGCAATTATTTTCAAAATTAATGTTGTAGTTTTACCAGCATAAGAGCAGTGATGTGTGAAGTGAATTTGGTGAAAGTACAGTGTGTTACTGAAAAAGTTATTAATTTTGTTTCATAATAAATAATCATAAAAAATATGCCAAAGCAATTATTTTCAAAATAAGTGTTGTAGTATAACCAGCAGGAGAGCAGTGATGTGTGAAGTGATTTTGGTGAAAGTACAGTGTGTTACAGTAAAGTTATTAACTTTTTCATAATAAATAATAATAAAAAAAATGCAAAAGCAATTATTTTCAAATTTAATTTTGTAGTATGACCAGCAGAAGAGCAGTGATGTGTGAAGTGATTTTTGTGAAAGTACAGTGTGTTACAGTAAAGTTATTACCTATTATATCCAATTACAGTGAAGTTAATAAAAAAAGAAATCATAATAAAGGTTCATAATTTTTTTTTAAAGCTTTTATTTTCAAAATTAATGTTGTAGTTTGACCAGCATAAGAGCAGTGATGTGTGAAGTGAATTTGTTGAAAGTACAGTGTGTTACTGAAAAAGTTATTAATTTTGTTTCATAATAAATAATCATAAAAAATATGCCAAAGCAATTATTTTCAAAATGAATGTTGTAGTATGACCAGCAGAAGAGCAGTAACGTGTGAAGTGATTTTGGTGAAAGTACAGTGTGTTACAGTAAAGTTATTAACTTTGTTTCATAATAAATAATCATCAAAATATGCCAAAAAAATATTTTCAAAATAAGTGTTGTAGTATAACCAGCAGGAGAGCAGTGATGTGTGAAGAGATTTTGGTGAAAGTACTGTGTGTTACAGTAAAGTTATTAACTTTGTTTCATAATAAATAATCATAAAATATATGCCAAAGCAATTGTTTTCAAGATAAGTGCTGTAGTCTAACCAGAAGGAGAGCAGTGATGTGTGAAGTGATTTTTGTGAAAGTACAGTGTGTTACAGTAAAGTTACTACCTATTATATCCAATTACAGTGAAGTTAATAAAAAATAATAATAATGAAGGTTCATAAAAAATGTGTAAAAGCAATTATTTTCAAAATTAATGTTGTAGTTTGACCAGCATAAGAGCAGTGATGTGTGAAGTGAATTTGGTGAAAGTACAGTGTGTTACTGAAAAAGTTATTAATTTTGTTTCATAATAAATAATGATAAATAATATTCCAAAGAAATTATTTTCAAAATGAATGTTGTAGTATGACCAGCAGAAGAGCAGTGATGTGTGAAGTGATTTTGGTTAAAGTACAGGGTGTTACAGTAAAGTTATTACCTATTATATCCAATTACAGTGAAGTCAATAAAAAAAATTCATAATAAAGGTTCATAATTTTTTTTTTAAAGCAATTACTTTCAAAATTAATTTTGTAGTTTGACCAGCATAAGAGCAGTGATGTGTGAAGTGAATTTGTTGAAAGTACAGTGTGTTACTGAAAAAGTTATTAATTTTGTTTCATAATAAATAATCATAAAAAATATGCCAAAGCAATTATTTTCAAAATGAATGTTGTAGTATGACCAGCAGAAGAGCAGTAATGTGTGAAGTGATTTTGGTGAAAGTACAGTGTGTTACAGTAAAGTTATTAACTTTGTTTCATAATAAATATTCATCAAAATATGCCAAAACAATTATTTTCAAAATAAGTGTTGTAGTATAACCAGCAGGAGAGCAGTGATGTGTGAAGAGATTTTGGTGAAAGTACAGTGTGTTACTGTAAAGTTATATTTTTTTTTTTCAAAACAAATAATCATAAAAAATATGCCAAAGCAATTATTTTCAAAATAGGTGTTGTAGTATAACCAGCAGGAGAGCAGTGATGTGTGAAGTGATTTTGGTGAAAGTACAGTGTGTTACAGTAAAGTTATTAACTTTTTCATAATAAATAATCATAAAAAATATGCCAAAGCAATTGTTTTCAAGATAAGTTTTGTAATCTAACCAGAAGGAGAGCAGTGACGTTTGAAGTGATTTTTGTGAAAGTACAGTGTGTTACAGTAAAGTTATTAATTTTGTTTCATAATAAATAATCATAAAAAATATGCCAAAGCAATTGTTTTCAAAATAAGTGTTGTAGTATAACCAACAGGAGAGCAGTGATGTATGAAGTGATTTTGATGAAAGTACAGTGTGTTACAGTAAAGTTATTAATTTTGTTTCATAATAAATAATCTTAAAAATATGCCAAAGCAATTATTTTCAAAATTAATGTTGTAGTATGACCAGCATAAGATCAGTGATGTGTGAAGTGAATTTGGTGAAAGTACAGTGTGTTACATTGAAGTTATTAATTTTGTTTCATAATAAATAATAATAAAAAATATACCAAAACAATTATTTTAAAAATGAATGTTGTAGTATGACCAGCAGAAGAGCAGTGATGTGTGAAGTGATTTTTGTGAAAGTACAGTGTGTTACAGTATAGTTATTACCTATTATATCCAATTACAGTGAAGTCAATAAAACAAATCATAATGAAGGTTCATAAAAAATGTGTAAAAGCAATTATTTTCAAAATTAATGTTGTAGTTTTACCAGCATAAGAGCAGTGATGTGTGAAGTGAATTTGGTGAAAGTACAGTGTGTTACTGAAAAAGTTATTAATTTTGTTTCATAATAAATAATCATAAAAATATGCCAATGCAATTATTTTCAAAATAAGTGTTGTAGTATAACCAGCAGGAGAGCAGTGATGTGTGAAGTGATTTTGGTGAAAGTACAGTGTGTTACAGTAAAGTTATTAACTTTTTCATAATAAATAATAATAAAAAAAATGCCAAAGCAATTATTTTCAAATTTAATTTTGTAGTATGACCAGCAGAAGAGCAGTGATGTGTGAAGTGATTTTTGTGAAAGTACAGTGTGTTACAGTAAAGTTATTACCTATTATATCCAATTACAGTGAAGTTAATAAAAAAAGAAATCATAATAAAGGTTCATAATTTTTTTTTAAAGCTTTTATTTTCAAAATTAATGTTGTAGTTTGACCAGCATAAGAGCAGTGATGTGTGAAGTGAATTTGTTGAAAGTACAGTGTGTTACTGAAAAAGTTATTCATTTTGTTTCATAATAAATAATCATAAAAAATATGCCAAAGCAATTATTTTCAAAATGAATGTTGTAGTATGACCAGCAGAAGAGCAGTAATGTGTGAAGTGATTTTGGTGAAAGTACAGTGTGTTACAGTAAAGTTATTAACTTTGTTTCATAATAAATAATCATCAAAATATGCCAAAACAATTATTTTAAAGATGAGTGCTGTAGTATAACCAGCAGGAGAGCAGTGATGTGTGAAGTGATTTTTGTGAAAGTACAGTGTGTTACAGTAAAGTTATTAATTTTGTTTCATAATAAATAATGATAAATAATATGCCAAAGCATTTATTTCAAAATGAATGTTGTAGTATAACCAGCAGGAGAGCAGTGATGTGTGAAGTGATTTTTGTGAAAGTACAGTGTGTTACAGTAAAGTTATTAATTTTGTTTCACAATAAATAATTATAAATAATATGCCAAAGCAATTATTTTCAAAATGAATGTTGTATTATGACCAGCAGAAGAGCAGTGATGTGTGAAGTGATTTTGGTGAAAGTACAGTGTGTTACAGTAAAGTTATTACCTATTATATCCAATTACAGTGAAGTTAATAAAAACAATTCATAATGAAGGTTCATAAAAAATGTGTAAAAGCAATTATTTTAAAAATTAATGTTGTAGTTTGACCAGCATAAGAGCAGTGATGTGTGAAGTGATTTTGGTGAAAGTACAGTGTGATACAGTACAGTTATTAACTTTGTTTCATAATAAATAATCATAAAAATATGCCAAAACAATTATTTTCAAAATAAGTGTTGTAGTATAACCAGCAGGAGAGAAGTGATGTGTGAATTGATTTTGGTGAAAGTACAGTGTGTTACTGTAAAGTTATTAAAAATAAAATAAAACAAATAATCATAAAAAATATGCCAAAGCAATTATTTTCTAAATAAGTGTTGTAGTATAACTAGCAGGAGAGCAGTGATGTGTGAAGTGATTTTGGTGAAAGTACAGTGTGTTACAGTAAAGTTATTAATTCTGTTTCATAATAAATAATCTTAAAAATATGCCAAAGCAATTATTTTCAAAATGAATGTTGTAGTATGACCAGCATAAGATCAGTGATGTGTGAAGTGATTTTGGTGAAAGTACAGTGTGTTACAGTAAAGTAATTACCTATTATATCCAATTACAGTGAAGTTAATAAAAACAATTCATAATGAAGGTTCATAAAAAATGTGTAAAAGCAATTATTTTCAAAATTAATGTTGTAGTTTGACCAGCATAAGAGCAGTGATGTGTGAAGTGATTTTGGTGAAAGTACAGTGTGTTACAGTAAAGTTATTAACTTTGTTTCATAATAAATCATAAAAATATGCCAAAACAATTATTTTCAAAATACGTGTTGTAGTATAACCAGCAGGAGAGCAGTGATGTGTGAATTGATTTTGGTGAAAGTACAGTGTGTTACTGTAAAGTTATTAAAAAAAATTAAAACAAATAATCATAAAAAAATATGCCAAAGCAATTATTTTCTAAATAAGTGTTGTAGTATAACTAGCAGGAGAGCAGTGATGTGTGAAGTGATTTTGGTGAAAGTACAGTGTGTTACAGTAAAGGTATTAACTTTTTCATAATAAATAATCATAAAAAATATGCCAAAGCAATTGTTTTCAAGATAAGTGTTGTCGTATAACCAGCAGGAGAGCAGAGATGTGTTAAGTGAATTTGGTGAAAGTACAGTGTGTTACTGTAAAGTTATTAATTTTGTTTCATAATAAATAATCATAAAAAAATATGCCAAAGCAATTGTTTTCAAAATGAATGCTGTAGTATAACGAGCAGGAGAGCAGTGATGTGTGAAGTGAATTTGGTGAAAGTACAGTGTGTTACAGTAAAGTTATTAATTTTGTTTCCCAATAAATAATAATACAAAATATACCAAAACAATTGTTTTCAAAATGAATGTTGTAGTATAACCAGTATAAGATCAGTGATGTGTGAAGTGAATTTGGTGAAAGTACAGTGTGTTACAGTAAAGTTATTACCTATTATGTCCAATAACAGTGAAGTTAATAACAATTTTTCATAATGAAGGTTCATAAAAAATGTGTAAAAGTAATTGTTTTCAAAATGAATGTTGTAGTATAACCAGCATACGATCAGTGATGTGTGTAATGAATTTGGTGAAAGTACAAGGTTCAAGGTTCAAGGTTTTCTTTATTTGTCACATAATAAATTATACAGGGTATAATCAAAAGTGAAATGTAATCGAATCAGGTCCGCTCAGTGGACAGTGCAAAAGAATTAAAAAAAAAAATATATATATTTTTTTTTACAGTACAGTTATTAACTTTGTTTTATAACAAATAATCATACAAATTTTGCCAAAGCAATTGTTTTCAAGATAAGTGCTGTAGTCTAACCAGAAGGAGAGCAGTGATGTGTGAAGTGATTTTTGTGAAAGTACAGTGTGTTACAGTTTAGTTATTAATTTAGTTTCATAATAAATAATCATAAAAAATATGCCAAAGCAATTATTTTCTAAATGAATGTTGTAGTATAACCAGCAGGAGAGCAGTGATGTGTGAAGTGATTTTGGTGAAAGTACAGTGTGTTACAGTAAAGTTATTAACTTTGTTTCATAATAAATCATAAAAATATGCCAAAACAATTATTTTCAAAATACGTGTTGTAGTATAACCAGCAGGAGAGCAGTGATGTGTGAATTGATTTTGGTGAAAGTACAGTGTGTTACTGTAAAGTTATAAAAAAAAATTAAAACAAATAATCATAAAAAATATGCCAAAGCAATTATTTTCTAAATAAGTGTTGTAGTATAACTAGCAGGAGAGCAGTGATGTGTGAAGTGATTTTGGTGAAAGTACAGTGTGTTACAGTAAAGGTATTAACTTTTTCATAATAAATAATCATAAAAAATATGCCAAAGCAATTGTTTTCAAGATAAGTGTTGTCGTATAACCAGCAGGAGAGCAGAGATGTGTTAAGTGAATTTGGTGAAAGTACAGTGTGTTACTGTAAAGTTATTAATTTTGTTTCATAATAAATAATCATAAAAAATATGCCAAAGCAATTGTTTTCAAAATGAATGCTGTAGTATAACGAGCAGGAGAGCAGTGATGTGTGAAGTGATTTTTGTGAAAGTACAGTGTGTTACAGTAAAGTTATTAATTTTGTTTCCCAATAAATAATAATACAAAATATACCAAAACAATTGTTTTCAAAATGAATGTTGTAGTATAACCAGTATAAGATCAGTGATGTGTGAAGTGAATTTGGTGAAAGTACAGTGTGTTACAGTAAAGTTATTACCTATTATGTCCAATAACAGTGAAGTTAATAACAATTTTTCATAATGAAGGTTCATAAAAAATGTGTAAAAGTAATTGTTTTCAAAATGAATGTTGTAGTATAACCAGCATACGATCAGTGATGTGTGTAATGAATTTGGTGAAAGTACAAGGTTCAAGGTTCAAGGTTTTCTTTATTTGTCACATAATAAATTATACAGGGTATAATCAAAAGTGAAATGTAATCGAATCAGGTCCGCTCAGTGGACAGTGCAAAAGAATTAAAAAAAAATATATATATTTTTTTTTTACAGTACAGTTATTAACTTTGTTTTATAACAAATAATCATACAAATTTTGCCAAAGCAATTGTTTTCAAGATAAGTGCTGTAGTCTAACCAGAAGGAGAGCAGTGATGTGTGAAGTGATTTTTGTGAAAGTACAGTGTGTTACAGTTTAGTTATTAATTTAGTTTCATAATAAATAATCATAAAAAATATGCCAAAGCAATTATTTTCTAAATGAATGTTGTAGTATAACCAGCAGGAGAGCAGTGATGTGTGAAGTGATTTTTGTGAAAGTACAGTGTGTTACAGTAAAGTTATTAATTTTGTTTCATAATAAATAATGATAAATAATATGCCAAAGCAATTATTTTCAAAATGAATGTTGTAGTATAACCAGCAGGAGAGCAGTGATGTATGAAGTGATTTTGATGAAAGTACAGTGTGTTACAGTAAAGTTATTAATTTTGTTTCACAATAAATAATTATAAATAATATGCCAAAGCAATTATTTTCAAAATTAATGTTGTAGTATGACCAACAGTGTACTTTCACTGTTGCAATTTTTGAAGCAGTGATGTGTGAAGTGATTTTTGTGAAAGTACAGTGTGTTACAGTAAAGTTATTAATTTAGTTTCATAATAAATAATCATAAAAAATATGCCAAAGCAATTATTTTCAAAATGAATGTTGTAGTATAACCAGCAGGAGAGCAGTGATGTGTGAAGTGGTTTTTGTGAAAGTACAGTGTGTTACAGTAAAGTTATTAATTTTGTTTCATAATAAATAATCATAAAAAATATGCCAAAGCAATTATTTTCAAAATTAATGTTGTAGTATGACCAGCAGAAGAGCAGTGATGTGTGAAGTGATTTTGGTGAAAGTACAGTGTGTAGCAGTAAAGTTATTACCTATTATATCCAATTACAGTGAAGTTAATAAAAAAAATTCATAATAAAGGTTCATAATTTTTTTTCAAAGCAATTACTTTCAAAATTAATGTTGTAGTTTGACCAGCATAAGAGCAGTGATGTGTGAAGTTAATTTGTTGAAAGTACAGTGTGTTACTGAAAAAGTTATTAATTTTGTTTCATAATAAATAATCATAAAAAATATGCCAAAGCAATTATTTTCAAAATAAATGTTGTAGTATGACCAGCAGAAGAGCAGTAATGTGTGAAGTGATTTTGGTGAAAGTACAGTGTGTTACAGTAAAGTTATTAACTTTGTTTCATAATAAATAATCATCAAAATATGCCAAAACAATTATTTTCAAGATGAGTGCTGTAGTCTAACCAGAAGGAGAGCAGTGGTGTGTGAAGTGATTTTTGTGAAAGTACAGTGTGTTACAGTAAAGTTATTAATTTAGTTTCATAATAAATAATCATAAAAAATATGCCAAAGCAATTATTTTCAAAATGAATGTTGTAGTATAACCAGCAGGAGAGCAGTGATGTGTGAAGTGATTTTTGTGAAAGTACAGTGTGTTACAGTAAAGTTATTAATTTTGTTTCATAATAAATAATGATAAATAATATGCCAAAGCATTTATTTCAAAATGAATGTTTTAGTATAACCAGCAGGAGAGCAGTGATGTGTGAAGTGATTTTTGTGAAAGTACAGTGTGTTACAGTAAAGTTATTAATTTTGTTTCACAATAAATAATTATAAATAATATGCCAAAGCAATTATTTTCAAAATGAATGTTGTATGATGACCAGCAGAAGAGCAGTGATGTGTGAAGTGATTTTGGTGAAAGTACAGTGTGTTACAGTAAAGTTATTACCTATTATATCCAATTACAGTGAAGTTAATAAAAACAATTCATAATGAAGGTTCATAAAAAATGTGTAAAAGCAATTATTTTCAAAATTAATGTTGTAGTTTGACCAGCATAAGAGCAGTGATGTGTGAAGTGATTTTGGTGAAAGTACAGTGTGATACAGTACAGTTATTAACTTTGTTTCATAATAAATAATCATAAAAATATGCCAAAACAATTATTTTCAAAATAAGTGTTGTAGTATAACCAGCAGGAGAGAAGTGATGTGTGAATTGATTTTGGTGAAAGTACAGTGTGTTACTGTAAAGTTATTAAAAATAAAATAAAACAAATAATCATAAAAAATATGCCAAAGCAATTATTTTCTAAATAAGTGTTGTAGTATAACTAGCAGGAGAGCAGTGATGTGTGAAGTGATTTTGGTGAAAGTACAGTGTGTTACAGTAAAGTTATTAATTCTGTTTCATAATAAATAATCTTAAAAATATGCCAAAGCAATTATTTTCAAAATGAATGTTGTAGTATGACCAGCATAAGATCAGTGATGTGTGAAGTGATTTTGGTGAAAGTACAGTGTGTTACAGTAAAGTTATTACCTATTATATCCAATTACAGTGAAGTTAATAAAAACAATTCATAATGAAGGTTCATAAAAAATGTGTAAAAGCAATTATTTTCAAAATTAATGTTGTAGTTTGACCAGCATAAGAGCAGTGATGTGTGAAGTGATTTTGGTGAAAGTACAGTGTGTTACAGTAAAGTTATTAACTTTGTTTCATAATAAATAATCATAAAAATATGCCAAAACAATTATTTTCAAAATACGTGTTGTAGTATAACCAGCAGGAGAGCAGTGATGTGTGAATTGATTTTGGTGAAAGTACAGTGTGTTACTGTAAAGTTATTAAAAAAAAATTAAAACAAATAATCATAAAAAATATGCCAAAGCAATTATTTTCTAAATAAGTGTTGTAGTATAACTAGCAGGAGAGCAGTGATGTGTGAAGTGATTTTGGTGAAAGTACAGTGTGTTACAGTAAAGGTATTAACTTTTTCATAATAAATAATCATAAAAAATATGCCAAAGCAATTGTTTTCAAGATAAGTGTTGTCGTATAACCAGCAGGAGAGCAGAGATGTGTTAAGTGAATTTGGTGAAAGTACAGTGTGTTACTGTAAAGTTATTAATTTTGTTTCATAATAAATAATCATAAAAAATATGCCAAAGCAATTGTTTTCAAAATGAATGCTGTAGTATAACGAGCCGGAGAGCAGTGATGTGTGAAGTGATTTTTGTGAAAGTACAGTGTGTTACAGTAAAGTTATTAATTTTGTTTCCCAATAAATAATAATACAAAATATACCAAAACAATTGTTTTCAAAATGAATGTTGTAGTATAACCAGTATAAGATCAGTGATGTGTGAAGTGAATTTGGTGAAAGTACAGTGTGTTACAGTAAAGTTATTACCTATTATGTCCAATAACAGTGAAGTTAATAACAATTTTTCATAATGAAGGTTCATAAAAAATGTGTAAAAGTAATTGTTTTCAAAATGAATGTTGTAGTATAACCAGCATACGATCAGTGATGTGTGTAATGAATTTGGTGAAAGTACAAGGTTCAAGGTTCAAGGTTTTCTTTATTTGTCACATAATAAATTATACAGGGTATAATCAAAAGTGAAATGTAATCGAATCAGGTCCGCTCAGTGGACAGAGCAAAAGAATTAAAAAAATATATATATATTTTTTTTTTACAGTACAGTTATTAACTTTGTTTTATAACAAATAATCATACAAATTTTGCCAAAGCAATTGTTTTCAAGATAAGTGCTGTAGTCTAACCAGAAGGAGAGCAGTGATGTGTGAAGTGATTTTGGTGAAAGTACAGTGTGTTACAGTTTAGTTATTAATTTAGTTTCATAATAAATAATCATAAAAAATATGCCAAAGCAATTATTTTCTAAATGAATGTTGTAGTATAACCAGCAGGAGAGCAGTGATGTGTGAAGTGATTTTTGTGAAAGTACAGTGTGTTACAGTAAAGTTATTAATTTTGTTTCATAATAAATAATGATAAATAATATGCCAAAGCAATTATTTTCAAAATGAATGTTGTAGTATAACCAGCAGGAGAGCAGTGATGTATGAAGTGATTTTGATGAAAGTACAGTGTGTTACAGTAAAGTTATTAATTCTGTTTCATAATAAATAATCTTAAAAATATGCCAAAGCAATTATTTTCAAAATGAATGTTGTAGTATGACCAGCATAAGATCAGTGATGTGTGAAGTGAATTTGGTGAAAGTACAGTGTGTTACAGTAAAGTTATTAATTTTGTTTCATAATAAATAATAATAAAAAATATACCAAAACAATTGTTTTCAAAATGAATGTTGTAGTATAACCAGTATAAGATCAGTGATGTGTGAAGTGATTTTGGTGAAAGTACAGTGTGTTACAGTAAAGTTATTACCTATTATATCCAATTACAGTGAAGTTAATAAAAACAATTCATAATGAAGGTTCATAAAAAATGTGTAAAAGCAATTATTTTCAAAATTAATGTTGTAGTTTGACCAGCATAAGAGCAGTGATGTGTGAAGTGATTTTGGTGAAAGTACAGTGTGTTACAGTAAAGTTATTAACTTTGTTTCATAATAAATAATCATAAAAATATGCCAAAACAATTATTTTCAAAATACGTGTTGTAGTATAACCAGCAGGAGAGCAGTGATGTGTGAAGAGATTTTGGTGAAAGTACAGTGTGTTACAGTAAAGTTATTAATTTTGTTTCATAATAATGATAAATAATATGCCAAAGCAATTATTTTCAAAATGAATGTTGTAGTATAACCAGCAGGAGAGCTGTGATGTATGAAGTGATTTTGATGAAAGTAGAGTGTGTTACACTAAAGTTATTAATTCTGTTTCATAATAAATAATCTTAAAAATATGCCAAAGCAATTATTTTCAAAATGAATGTTGTAGTATGACCAGCATAAGATCAGTGATGTGTGAGGTGAATTTGGTGAAAGTACAGTGTGTTACAGTAAAGTTATTAATTTTGTTTCATAATAAATAATAATAAAAAATATACCAAAACAATTGTTTTCAAAATGAATGTTGTAGTATAACCAGTATAAGATCAGTGATGTGTGAAGTGATTTTGGTGAAAGTACAGTGTGTTACAGTAAAGTTATTACCTATTATATCCAATTACAGTGAAGTTAATAAAAACAATTCATAATGAAGGTTCATAAAAAATGTGTAAAAGCAATTATTTTCAAAATTAATGTTGTAGTTTGACCAGCATAAGAGCAGTGATGTGTGAAGTGATTTTGGTGAAAGTACAGTGTGTTACAGTAAAGTTATTAACTTTGTTTCATAATAAATAATCATAAAAATATGCCAAAACAATTATTTTCAAAATACGTGTTGTAGTATAACCAGCAGGAGAGCAGTGATGTGTGAATTGATTTTGGTGAAAGTACAGTGTGTTACTGTAAAGTTATAAAAAAAAATTAAAACAAATAATCATAAAAAATATGCCAAAGCAATTATTTTCTAAATAAGTGTTGTAGTATAACTAGCAGGAGAGCAGAGATGTGTTAAGTGAATTTGGTGAAAGTACAGTGTGTTACTGTAAAGTTATTAATTTTGTTTCATAATAAATAATCATAAAAAATATGCCAAAGCAATTGTTTTCAAGATAAGTGTTGTCGTATAACCAGCAGGAGAGCAGAGATGTGTTAAGTGAATTTGGTGAAAGTACAGTGTGTTACTGTAAAGTTATTAATTTTGTTTCATAATAAATAATCATAAAAAATATGCCAAAGCAATTGTTTTCAAAATGAATGCTGTAGTATAACCAGCAGGAGAGCAGTGATATGTGAAGTGATTTCTGTGAAAGTACAGTGTGTTACAGTAAAGTTATTAATTTTGTTTCCCAATAAATAATAATACAAAATATACCAAAACAATTGTTTTCAAAATGAATGTTGTAGTATAACCAGTATAAGATCAGTGATGTGTGAAGTGAATTTGGTGAAAGTACAGTGTGTTACAGTAAAGTTATTACATATTATGTCCAATAACTGTGAAGTTAATGACAATTTTTCATAATGAAGGTTCATAAAAAAATGTGTAAAAGTAAGTATTTTCAAAATTAATGTTGTAGTATGACCAGCAGGAGAGCAGTGATTTGTGAAGTGATTTTGGTGAAAGTACAGTGTGTTACAGTAAAATTATTAACTTTGTTTCATAATAAATAATAAAAAAAATATTCCAAAACAAATATTTTCAAAATGAATGTTGTAGTATAACCAGCATACGATCAGTGATGTGTGAAGTGAATTTGGTGAAAGTACAGTGTGTTACAGTACAGTTATTAACTTTGTTTTATAATAAATAATCATAACAAATATACCAAAGCAATTATTTTCAAAATAAGTGTTGTAGTATAACCAGCACGAGAGCAGTAATGTGTGAAGTGATTTTGGTGAAAGTACAGTGTGTTACTGTAAAGTTATTAATTTTGTTTCATAATAAATAATCATAAAAAATATACCAAAGCAATTATTTTCAAAATAAGTGTTGTAGTATAACCAGCACGAGAGCAGTAATGTGTGAAGTGATTTTGGTGAAAGTACAGTGTGTTACTGTAAAGTTATTAATTTTGTTTCATAATAAATAATCATAAAAAATATGCCAAAGCAATTGTTTTCAAGATAAGTGTTGTCGTATAACCAGCAGGAGAGCAGAGATGTGTTAAGTGAATTTGGTGAAAGTACAGTGTGTTACTGTAAAGTTATTAATTTTGTTTCATAATAAATAATCATAAAAAATATGCCAAAGCAATTGTTTTCAAAATGAATGCTGTAGTATAACCAGCAGGAGAGCAGTGATATGTGAAGTGATTTCTGTGAAAGTACAGTGTGTTACAGTAAAGTTATTAATTTTGTTTCCCAATAAATAATAATACAAAATATACCAAAACAATTGTTTTCAAAATGAATGTTGTAGTATAACCAGTATAAGATCAGTGATGTGTGAAGTGAATTTGGTGAAAGTACAGTGTGTTACAGTAAAGTTATTACATATTATGTCCAATAACTGTGAAGTTAATGACAATTTTTCATAATGAAGGTTCATAAAAAAATGTGTAAAAGTAAGTATTTTCAAAATTAATGTTGTAGTATGACCAGCAGGAGAGCAGTGATTTGTGAAGTGATTTTGGTGAAAGTACAGTGTGTTACAGTAAAATTATTAACTTTGTTTCATAATAAATAATAAAAAAAATATTCCAAAACAAATATTTTCAAAATGAATGTTGTAGTATAACCAGCATACGATCAGTGATGTGTGAAGTGAATTTGGTGAAAGTACAGTGTGTTACAGTACAGTTATTAACTTTGTTTTATAATAAATAATCATAACAAATATACCAAAGCAATTATTTTCAAAATAAGTGTTGTAGTATAACCAGCACGAGAGCAGTAATGTGTGAAGTGATTTTGGTGAAAGTACAGTGTGTTACTGTAAAGTTATTAATTTTGTTTCATAATAAATAATCATAAAAAATATGCCAAAACAATTGTTTTCAAAATGAATGTTGTAGTATAACCAGCATAAGATCAGTGATGTGTGAAGTGATTTTGGTGAAAGCACAGTGTGTTACAGTACAGTTATTAACTTTGTTTTATAATAAATAATCATAAAAATATGCCAAAGCAATTATTTTCAAGATAAGTGTTGTAATATAACCAACAGGAGAGCAGTGATGTGTGAAGTGATTTTGGTGAAAGTACAGTGTGTTACAGTAAAGTTATTAATTTTGTTTCATAATAAATAATCATAAAAAATATGCCATAACAATTGTTTTCAAAATGAATGTTGTAGTATAACCAGCAGAAGAGCAGTGATGTGTGAAGTGAATTTGGTGAAAGTACAGTGTGTTACAGTAAAGTTATTAACTTTGTTTCATAATAAATAATCATAAAAAATATGCCAAAGCAATTGTTTTAAAAATGAATGTTGTAGTATAACCAGCATTATATCAGTGATGTGTGAAGTGAATTTAGTGAAAGTACAGTGTGTTACAGTAAAGTTATTAACTATTTCTCATAATAAAAAATGTGTAAAAGCAATAATTTTACAAATAACTGTTGTAGTAACCAGCAGGAGAGCAGTGACGTGTGAACTAAATTTGGTGACACTACAATGTGTTATTGTGAAGGTATTGAGTATTTTATTAGTAACGTTTTTCGCGTTTCGCACTTTGCAGACGGTCCCTTAGGACTTGTCTCTCAGACGCCAGCGCATTGAGATCAATGTATTTTGTACAGAGCAGAGGAAAGCTTGTTTTGAGGAAAACACGCTTGTAGCTTGTTTACTACATCACTACGAATGAAAAGAGGCGTCATTTGTGCCGTAAAAACGTTTTGCTCGCGAGTTATTTATCCGGAAAAGTCGAATCTGTGAATATCTTGCCAACTTTACCGAACTCTTTTAGTTTTACCTTTCGCACAACCACTAAACTGATGCTGCCTATTCATTTGTGAATAAATATGCTCGACTCTGACTGGGGGAGGGGTAAATACTGTGACCTGACCCAATCGCAATTCTTTATATCCGTGCATATATTTTATATTCTCTCTGTATATATTGTATCATTAACTGTTAATTTTCTATGCATCTGCATATCTTCAGAATAACATATGTAGGCTATACATACATACAATATTTTAAAGGTCTAGTCATTATCTTAATCACTTGGTGCCCCCCTATTGGCTAGTGCCCCATGGCCTCGCCCAATCCCCGCTATGGATAACCCGGCCCTGCATGGGGTTCGTTCCAGTAGTGCAACAAGTTCGGAGACGGCTAGTACGAGCCGTGAACTAGTCGCCGCTCACGCTGTCTTTCGTGAGCGCGCACCGCCCCGAGACAAATTGAAATAATACATCGTGATAGACTCGGCCATTCTGCTCCCGACAGTACTAGTGATTGCACATAGTATTATAAGGTTGAGAGTGAGTCATGAGGGTTTTAGGAGCAAATACGGATTCCCGAAACGCGGCGAAAATGGAGAACGAAACCGATCGTTGCAAGCGACGGCACTGTCTTGGAGCTACAGTGGATGTGATGCAATTTGTGTTTTCTCTTTTATCCTTCGCCTTTTGCTTTTTACTGAGTGTTCAGACCAGTGATATGAAGGACAAAATCGTGGATCTGGAGATTGGAAGAGGCGCGATGGCCTTAAACCCGTTTCATGGGATCGCTATGGATCAATTTAATTCAATGATCCATGAGCGAGTGGACGAGCTGCTGTCACAGGTGAGAATTCCATCCAATTAAGTTAACAACATTGTCATCTTTTCATACAAGAACGAAACATACCACACTCCTGTATGACAGTGACCAGTGCACCTTCATGTCACCTACATTCATTTAGGGCTAAGCATTTACTTGTTTCTTTTATCTATTGTTTCTGACAGCGTTCTTATGAACACTTGGTTAGAATAAGGACTGCTCGTCAAGTCTCACCACCTGAATGCAATTGCCCACCAGGTACTGCCTTTATATATATATATATATATATATATACGTATGTTGTTGGTTTTCACTGGTGGAATATCGCTGCCATTCATTTGATATAGTATTTATTTCTTATTTAGCCTACTAGTATTTCTTATTAACTAGAATTCCAGTTTTCCTAGTACGCAAAAGACACTATAGTACCCAATTTTTAGACTAGTATTTTTTTTAACTGTTGAAGGACACGTAGTACAATTATGTCTATTTATATTGTTAATCTTATTAGCAATATTTTTATTAAACTTTCCATTCTGACTAATTGTTTTATATATATATATATATATGACAGGTAAAAAGATACAACGTTATAAATAAATTAATACTAGTACTATATTCTAACAAATAAGAACTACTGGAAGAAGAAGAACTGGAATACAGTCTATAAACTAAACTATGCTATAAACCAGTGTTTCTCATCTCTTGTCCTTGGATCCCACCTCCCAGTATGTTTTAGATGTCTACCTATTCAACACACTAAGAAAGCATTGCTTTAAATTAGGTGTTTTAGTTAGCGAGACATCTAAAACATTCTGGCAGGTGGTTACCCAGTACTGGAATTAAGAAACAGTGGCATTGGAAATTATATAATGAATACTTACTAAAAAAAAGTAATGACCACTAAATTATTTTAAAAAATGTACTTTCAACACAAAAATCAGTTACATAAAATATATTTGTTCATTATGAGGACTAAATGCTTGCCATACTAAAATGTAAGTTGCTGTTTATGAAGGGGTTATTGATGGTATGCAATGTCCACAAGAATGCAGAAGACGGTAATGAAATCAGTCTGGTTGATAGGCCTAGATAAGAAGAGATGTCATCATGAATTTGGCAGGTGACGATAATTTAAATTTAATATTCAGATTCTGGAGTATGTC
The DNA here is from genome assembly GCA_003573665.1 of Oxygymnocypris stewartii. Taxonomy (NCBI): domain Eukaryota; kingdom Metazoa; phylum Chordata; class Actinopteri; order Cypriniformes; family Cyprinidae; genus Oxygymnocypris; species Oxygymnocypris stewartii. The sequence goes on along the minus strand of QVTF01018830.1, from coordinate 756,804 downwards.
ATTTTGGGGCACTCAGCATGACAAAGCTGCTGTATTACATGATCTAGTGCCCTATTATTATTTCCCTTAATAGTGCTTTTTGCAACACTCCTTTTGTTTGATTGTAAGGCATTCAAAACATAAGTGGAAGGTGTATTTTAGTATACTTTTAAATGTTGCTTTATGACAAATGACAACTAAATAGTAATTTATCCTCTAACTACAATTATTTTTTGCAAACTCTCAATTAATTTGTTGTCTTAGTCACTTGAGATTTACAGAACGGCAATTAGTTTTTTGTAGTGCAAAAAGTTTATAAAATTAATGATATGTCCGTTTCAAAGCTGAGTGAATGTCTTTGGGGTGAAACACTAAAAATACTTAATTCAACCAGGTGATGGAAACAAAAAAAATACTTGTAGCTGAGGTTCAGTAATCCAAAGTCAGGCTGAACTAACACTGACTGAAAGTGTTAAGAGTCAGTGTAGCAGAGCAAATAAAGTGCACTTATAGGACATTAACAGAAAACAAGCATACAGAAGATATGACTTGTAGTGTGTGCAACATTTTCACAAAAGATGTTTTATTTTTTATGACTAGTTTGACTACTCAAACGGGGTTAAATTCATTACAACTAGGGATTCACCGAATGTTCGGCAACCGAAATTGTTCGGCCGAAAATAGGAAAAAAAACATCTTTCGGTGTTCGGCCGAATAAGCGAAAAGACAGAATAATTTGTACCGAACAATGACGTTACACGATCAAATAGAGGTGAGCACTAATGCAGCAAACACGTCTGCAGTGTGGAAGCATTTAAAACTGTCAGAGAGAGAGACGCAGACATTACAAGCACAAAACACCGACAGCGAGAGACTGCTTAGCACTGCTTCTCATGTCTCCGATGAGAAGAGGAAGGGGTGGTTGTTGCTGGTTACTGTGATGATTGAAATCGCGGAATGGATTAGCAAATAAACTACAGAATGTTGTTTTCTAAAACACGCACGAATGGCATGTATTCAAACAGCGCTGCACGAGCTCGTGGCACCAGGGTTCAAAGTCTAAAAGTCTAAGTCCAAAAGTCTAAAGCGCGAGGAAATTCTGCGCTGAAACACGTATTCATCATTTGCTCATTTTTATCATTTTTTTAAAGGCGTGTGACGATGTTGATACGTGTGACAAACATCTTCCCAAATTCGTAATGAGATATATCTGAGAAATAGCTGCATGCTGTGGTCAACAAACATAAGCACTGATGTCTTCCTGGTTCCTGCATATTTCCGCCAAAATAAAAGCTCCATCAACATTCATAAATGTTAGTATTGTAATTTTACTCTTGTTCTGTAAAATAAAATAAAATAAAAAGTTAGACAATAATAATTGTATAAATAATTACCCTACAACGGCTGTATTAATACATTTACTATAACATTCACCAATAGTGTTCAAATTGGGATCTGTAATATTTTCTAATGTTTTAAAAGAAGTCTCTTCTGCTCAGCAAGGCTGCATTTATTTGTACAGAAAAAAAATACAAGCCTGATTCAAGAAGGGGTGTCTCAAAAATGGGCAAAAAATATTATTTGACTAATTTATTAATTTTAAGTAAAATTGTGCTTTGTTGGTATAATGTCTGATAGGATAGGCAATTTAGGCAATAGTAAAAAAAAAAAGCAAAATAGGCCTACATGGGGGATACATTTATTGAAAAAACATGTTCGGTATTCTGTATTCAGTGTTTCATTTTGTTCGGCTTCGGCTTTGGCCAAGAATTTTCATTTCGGTGCATCCCTAATTACAACATATTCAGTCAAATTAAATTGAATGGGCAAGCCAGAGTCAAATCATGGTACTAAGCTGATCGTCCCTCCATAACAATTTAGTAAAGGTAATCATAAGTGCTGAAAAAGTGGCAACATCAACAATGATCAATAGTCTATTACACACAACCTTTTGAGAGGAAATTTGGAGGGATGTCATATTTAGTAGAAAGGAGTTACTGTAAGTATACAACTTTAATACGCCACAGTCTCCATCAATAGTACTTTTTTTTATTTTTTGCTTGATGGGTGTCTAGTTTGTGCAAAAATGAAACAAGTGAAATATTGAACACCAGATGAATTTCAACAAAACTTGAAGCTCTGGAACACCCTGACAAAATATCTCCTAATTTTACAGTTTAAGGAAATAACTGAGTGTATTATCCTTCTTGGTTTTCAACAGTGTTGATTGCCAACTCATGCACTTCATACATTTGTAAAGGGTGTTTCTTCAAACTGCCTTATTTCTTTTTAGCATTGCAGCACTTTCTGCATTCCGCATTCCGCATGAGGTGTTGTTGTTCCATAGGTTATTTAATAGATGGCCTTAATATTTTCTAGAATATAAAATCATGAAAGATAATATTTTATAGACATTATTTCTTTAAAGTGATCTTTTTGAAAGAAAACAAAAAATTATGAAGTATCTGGAGATGATATGCCTTGCAGTCGGCCAAAACTAAATAAACAAACAAACAAAAAAATACAACTGTGTGAGAGTGCAAGCGGAAGAATGTCAGCTATTATAAAGAGGAACACAAGGACTATCAGGGAGCCATTCTGATGTTCTTTTGTTCAGCTCTTGGCCTCTTTCTATGGATAACTGGAACTGGAAATAGGCAACAGACATTACTTTAGAATGCATTTGGTGGTAATTTCACCCACAACAGATGTGGCCTGTCCCCATTTCATTGATATAATTGTTTAAATGCCACAGTCCAAGTTCAATTTTCCTGACTTAACTTGCAGTTGAAATATAAATATTTCATAATGTCATTCATTAACATACTGATTTTACAGAGATGTACTCTAATGAATTGTTAGTATTTATTGGATATTTAGTTCTTCAGAATCAAGTTATTATGTGATTGTGGACAAAATATTGTTAAATTAAGGTTAAATTAGTGAAGGTCTTAACAATAGCTGAATACATTAACAGTGGCATAAATGTTTCTGCCTTGCACAACAGTATTCTTTATGAATAAGCAGTCATATTTACAGACACATATAGACAGCTGTACTGTCTACTACAGTTGTGGTTGTCTCTGTGTGTGAGAGACCCTTGTGGATATGAATCCACAGTGTTATGTCATCACAAAGACCCCTCTGTCTTTCAGCAGACATATTCCCACTTCTTTCTCTACCCTGACCAATGTCTCTTCAAACAGGGTTTCCCCTGACCTGGTCATTCACACAACAGGTCATCTGTCCTAGTTTAGGGGCTGGTGGGTACTGCGTGCAAGGTTTTACAAATGAGAGTTAGTAACAGTAAAGATCATATCTGTTGATTCTTGACAATCAGCCCCTTATGATCTAACTGATGATTCTCATATATTAATAATTTGACAATAGGTTTGACTGAATTGAGTCAAGTCTGTGATCTGTGCTATGCTGCTAATTTTATTGTAACCACTAGGGGTTGTGACGATAACCGCATTACCACTTCACCGCGGTAATGAGATGCCGACCGCGGTGTTGAAGTCATCACCATCATCACCGGACTTTTTTTTCACGGGACCCGACCAGATTTCTTGCAAAGCACGGAATAAAACATGGTTGTGGTCGGTAACTGGTGTAATTTGAACGGGAGTGGGCGGTCTAACAATATCCCGTTCCCGACATCCTTTCAGAACAGCATATCTGTGCTTTTGTACTCCCTCTTACCGCTCACGCGCTGCGTGGACCAGTGCTTCAGTGTTATGTATTTTATTTTGCACAGTGCGCAGCATATGCATAATGGCCCTCTGACAGAACAGGCAGGCTGTCGATGATCAGGGCCGGCGCGTGCATATAAGCGAGCTAGGCAGGCGCCTGGGCGGCAACACAGTCAACACAGTCAGGACATATATTTTTAGTTTATCTTTTGGGCATTCGTTATCACCGCTTGGTTATTATATATAGTCAGTGTTCCTGTGGCTCAGTGGTAGAACATTGCGTCAGCAGCGCAAAAAGTTGTGGGTTCAATTCCCAGGGAACACATATTGACAAAAATGTATAGCCTTTTTTTTTTGGGATAAAAGCGTCTGCTAAATGCATACATGTAAATGTAAATGTTGGATAAAATCTCAAAGATCTATGAATTAACTTTTCTTAGTATGCTGGGACATTTGTTTATTTTCTTACAGGCCACAATGAGTATTGTTAACAATAAAATACACACATGACAAATAAAATAGTAACAAAACATTGGCATTATAATGAGCATGAGTCTTGGCATGTTGTTCTAGTATAAAGGGTACGCACTGATGTCACTCTCCCACCAGAAGACGCCCCCTCATTTGGACTAAATCTCAAAACATCCAGCAGCTTGGTTGGCTCTAATAAGGAAACTGCATAAACAGGAGTTTATTAAAGGTCCCATATTGTCAAAACTAAAATTTCCTGGCTTTTTTTCATGATAACAGAGATCTAGGGTCTTTGTAACTAACATATACATTTCCAAATAGTCAATCCACAGTAAAATGCACACAGCCTGCATAAAGTAGCTGTGATTTTTCACGAGCTGTTGTGACCTCCATAAAAATATCATGTCCGATCTACTCAGTCACCACCCCGAGCACCGACCACCACCCCGAGCACCGACCAACGACCCAACCTCCTTTTGCCAAACCCCCAGAAAAGTCAAGTCAAGTCACCTTTATTTATATATATATATATTAGAGGTGGGCATAGATTAATTTTTTTAATCTAGATTAATCTAGATTAATTTTGGAATTAATCTAGATTAAAACGGCTCATTTGAATTCTGCCGAAGGCATTCAGAATATGTGTGCTACCCAAATAATGACTAAAAGTAAGTCTTTGAGAACGGGTTTCTCAAGCCAGGTAGCGCATTAGACCAGGGGCTCATCTCCTGTTTCCAAAATGCATCACAAACTTTAATCTCTTCCCGTCCCAATCCCATGAAAAAACTGGGGGAAAATCCCGTTCCACTCGTTCCACCGGAAGAATGACTCCTATTCCCTCCCACTCCCGTGTTGTTGTTTTTTTTTTTTTTGCCGATAACTGTCAATTACAGTACAAATATAGTACAGATCACAGTGTGCCCACCTTATTAGTTGAATAAAAACCCAAAATGTCATTTTTTTTTATTATATTGAACTGAAAGCCATATTATGCACAGATTAAATTTCATGTAAATCATCCATGCTAACAAACACGTCTTCTATTTGTATTTTTTAGACATTTCACTCTCTATAGATATATTTTTCAAAGACGGATTTTCGAAGTTTCTCGCTCAAGTTCACATGAGACCTAAAGCGCATCCTGTTTGCTAAAAAGCGCAACGTTTCGTTGTTATTCTGAGTGCACACAAATAAACGTAGAGTCTTTACAGATTCGAAAGATGTATTAGGCTACTTTTATCTGTATGACCAAGAATGATGGAGATTTTAAGAGCAAGTGAGCGCACCGGAGCCTGTCCTGCAGCAAACGCGCTTCCACACAAACACTTCAATAGCGCACATTTCTCTAGGTTAACATCATATTGAGCGGCCATGTAAAGTTGCTACTACATACATCTTTCAGATGAAAAGCCATATTTGAGGTTGATGAATGATAGGTGAGCGTTTGGATGTCCTGCCCGATTGTATTACCACATAGACCAGCCGTTAACAATCTGTCCATCACGGACTGCGAGCCTCTAGTTCGAAGACTCGTTCTCGCCCCCTACAGTGCAATTCGGCTAGGTATACATCCGCGCTAAAATATCAGGGTGAAAGTCATCATAGCTTGCGTAGTATAGACCCAGCTCCCAACCCAACTTTGAGAATAGATTAACGGCGATATTTTTTTTATCGCCGATAAGAGTCTCACGTTAACGCAGCACGTTAACGCCGATAACGGCCCACCACTAATATATATATATATATATATATATAATACAAATTGTAACAAAGCAACTGCACAATATCAAAAATAGGAAAATAGTGTGTCAATAATGTAAAATGACAAGATTTTCAGGCATTTCATTATTGAATTTTGTGATGGCAATAGTATGCAATCAAGTCAATGATATCGCTGGAAATGAAGTGTCCCCGACTAAGCAAGCCAGAGGCGACAGCGGCAAGAAACCAAAACTCCATCGTTGACAGAATGGAGAAAAAAACCTTGGGAGGAACCAGGCTCAGTCAGGGTCCAGTTCCCCTCTGGCCAGACAAACCAGCAGTTTGTTACAACTGCAGCGAAGTCAGATTGTAAGGGCTCAACCGGTTCCAGTGGTCTTTTCCCGATGGCTGTCTAGGTGACGGGGTCCTTACTAGGGATGGGTATCGTTAAGGTTTTAACGGTATTACTACTCTTATCGATACTGCTTATCGATCCGGTACTTTAACTGTATTCTTATCGGTACTTTTTGTTATTTATATATATACATACATATATACATACATACATACACATATATGTATGAAATATATATTTCTATGATAGATTAGCAGCTTAATTAACATGGCTTTATATTCTGAAATGTTAAATAAATATTTCATTAAATAAATATAAAACATCAATTTGTAATTGCACCAGTGTGCAGGCATTTTTAGTGTTTTATATACATAAGCTAAGATAGAGTAAGAACATGAACAAAGAAACAAAGTTAAATAAACTGACAAATATACCATTTGTCATACCATAAAACAAATGTACAAATTAAATGAAAAAAAACAGTGCTTTCATTTTTCCATGAATGTCTACTAACATTAATGTTCAGGTAAGTAATAGCTACAAAATAAATCTAAAAGTGATCAAATATAAATGAACACTGCATAGGTTTCACTGTATATATTGATAGATTAATGCTTATTAAAGCTATAACTTTATTCAGATTAAGAGCTTTGAGTGATTTTGTCTTTGTATTTTGTTCTTTGATTAACATTGAAGAAGCTCCAATCTGTCACTAAGACAAAATATTGACCCACAATTTCTCTCCAAGCCTTCCGTTTTTACATATTGTGTGTATTTGATCATTTGGACGCGCCCGAAGCTCAAAGTGTATTTTGCTTGTCTGTTTTGGAGCGCGCCGCGCACGCGCACACACACACACACACGCGCGCAAACACACACACACACACACACTTCAGCCTGAGGAACAGCGTCTCTCGTGTGGATTGTACTTTCAACATTTTATTATCAAACATGTCCAGCAATTTAGTAACTGTAAAGACGGCATTTTACAACAATCGACAGACGATTGATCTGATTCTGACGTTAAGTTTTGGTCAGAGAGGAACAAATGCGCGCCGCTGTGAAGAGAAGGAAGTTGTGCTAGAAGATACGCGGCTATAATACTTAGAAGCTAAAAAAAACATTAAATAAACTCAGTTTAATATAACAGCCACAGGCCTAAAGTGTAAGCATGTTTTAATGGTTAGTTCTCTCTTCTATCATAAACAGGGCTTTCATGTTGCGCGTGTTGAACTCATCCACGTGAGCGATCTCGCTTCTGATTTGGGAATAGCAAAAATGCATCATAGACAAGAGTTTGAATATTATTGCATATAAAAACAGCTGGTGACTCTGGCGGGATGGAATTTGCAAGATAATGTGTATATATATATATATATATATATATAGCAATAATAAATGTATGTGTGTTTTCTTAATTTCTCCAGTACCGATAACAGAACCGTTAACGTCAGAGCTTATCGATACTCCGGTCTTTTATAATTTAGCCCCGAGACCGATTAAATACCGGGTTTCGGTACCCATCCCTAGTCCTTACTGGGGATCTGTCTCTGGGGCTCATCTAGGTGTCCTAGACTCATCTAGGTGTCCTAGGTTGTCTCTAGGTGCTGATCCATCATCTGATCTGGATACGGACTGGATCTGGTGACTGCAGTGACCATCTGGGCTGGATAAGGACCGGATCGGGTGGTTACGGTGACCTCGGAATAAGAAAGAAACAGACTAATATTAGAGTAGATGTCAATCTTCTTACGATGTAACAAGTACATTGTGTTTTATGGGAAGTGTTCTGGTTGAGCTAATTAATGCAGCCTAACAATCCTTTAACGGATTTGAATATTAGAAGTGTATTAGTTTGCTATGTGTACGCCATGGGTTGAAGACATGGGTCTTTAATCTAGATTTAAACTGACAGAGTGTGTCTGCCTCCCGAAAAGTGTTGGGTAGATTGTTCTAGAGTTTGGGCGCTAAATAGAAAAAGGAATTGCCGCCCGCAGTTGATTTTGATATTCTAGGTATTATCAAATGGCCTGTTTTGAAAACGCAGTGGACGTGGAGGACTATAATGGGATAAGAGCTCACTCTAGTACTGAGGAGCTAAACCATTTAGGGCTTTATTAATTAACAATATTTTAAAATCTATACGATGTTTAATAGGGAGCCTGTGCAGTGTTGACAGAAACGGGCTAATGTGGTCATACTTCCTGGTTCTGGTAAGGACTCTAGCTGCTGCATTTTGAACCATCTGTAGTTTATTAAGCGTGCAGAACATCCACCCAATAAAGCATTACAATAATCTAACCTTGAGGTCATAAACACATGAATTAACATTTCTGCATTTGACATTGAGAGCATATGTCTCAGTTTAGATATATTTTTAAGATGGAAAAAATGCTGTTTTACAAATGCTAGAAACGTGGCTGTCAAAGGAGAGATTGTTATCAAATAGCACACCTAGGTTCCTGATTGATGACGAAGAATCGACAGAGCAGCCATCAAGTGTTAGACAGTGTTCTAGGTTATTACTTGTGGGGGTTTTAGGTCCGATAATTGACACCTCTGTTTTTTGAGTTTAGCAATAAGAAATTACTGGTCATCCACTTTTTTATATCAACTATGCATTCCATAAGTTTCTCAATTTGGTGTGTTTCACTGGGTTACAAAAAAATATAGAGCTGAGTATCATCAGCATAACAGTGAAAGCTAACCCTGTATTTCCTTTTGATATTTCCCAAGGGTAACATGTAAAGCGTGAAAATTAATAGTCCTAGTACTGAGCCTTGAGGTACTCCATACCACACTTGTGATCGATATACCTCTTCATTCACTGCTACGAATTGATGGCGGTCAGATAAGTACAATTCGAACCATGTTAGTGCACTTCGACTAATGCCAACAACGTTTTCTAGTCCATTTAAAAGAATGCTGTGATCAATAGTGTTGAACGCAGAGCGAAGATCCAGTAGCACTAATAGAAAGATACAACCACGATCGGATGATAAGAGTCAAGTTGTGTTTTTTTAATGAGAGGCTTAATAACAGCCAATTTAAAGGTTTTTGGGGACATATCCTAGTGACAATGACAAATTTAATATAGCCAAAAGAGGATCTATGACTTCTGGAAGCAACTCTTTTAGTAGTTGTTAAACTTCAGCTTCCTTATGTTTTGGATCACTTCTAAATCAAATCAGAAATATATGTTGGATGTTGTGAAAGAAGTCTTCAGCAGATCTAGGAGAACAAAGATAAGACACAGAGAGGCATCATGGCTTTCAAACTCAATTCATTCTTGACACCACATGTCTTTAAATATGTTACCAGAAAGTCTCATATGTCCTGGGGGTTCACCAACTGATCAAATAATGTACAGAAAGCATAGTATGACAGACAAAGAATGTTTCTGAAAATAACCCTTCCTCCACATATAGCTAGGAGCCATGTGCATTCAGTGAGCTTAAAAACATCACCCTTCGTTTATGTGGCTTTGCATTTATTTATGCAGAAATTAAATCTAACAGTAGCTTAGATGGAATAGGGTCTAACATACATGTTGTTGGTGTTAAATGTTGTTGGAGACTAAAGTGTCTCTTTATTATTTTTCTTGTGAGTCAAAACCTAGAAAGTTATCAAACTACGGAGTATTTTCATGTGGTTCTACACCAAGAAATGACACCATTTCATCTGTTAAATGTGAAGCTTCATTGCCCATCTTCTCCAAAGTTGGGCCCCAACGTAAAATCCAAGTGCTTGGTATATGAACAATTAAGCATTCATAGGGTGAATATGTTAGGCCTATTTGCTTTACAACTTTAAACTCATTGAGGTTTAAAGAAGGGGGAGAACTAAAAAGTGGTATTGCCTTGTTACCTGGGGTTTTTCTCATGTCTGATTTTATTTAGTTAGTTTACTAGTTGGTAGTTTCTGAAAGCAAACACAAATATCCTTCTAGAGGTAATCCAGCTAACTCACTATCAATTGCTGGAGCCCAGGTGTTGCTGATTTAAGTGCCACTATTACTTTACTGTAGTGTTATATCTGTGGAGGCACCGCTGCGATTTTATTTAATTTATTTGCATTTATTTATTTTCTGTGTGGTGCTGTTGTGTTTCCCTCATATTTTCTTTGTTTTGTGAAGCATCGTGAGATATGGATATTTCTAAGGCTGGTGAATGGAGTCGTCAGGTGCAAATGAATCCATCTCTCTGTATAACATTCAGTGATGTCCCAATAGATGTAAAAAAAACAAAAAACAACAACCTTGTGTTGGGTGAGACTATACAAAGATGCCAAAATATGCTTACAGACAAATCTGACCATGATATAAGCAAAAGACAAAGTAGGAGACAGAGTAATAATTGATTTCTACCAAAAAAATTAAACAATTTCAATAACTCAAAAAAGTAAAATAGAACCAAATGGTGCTAAACAGGTAAGAACTTTTCTTTGCACTTTTGTCAATTAAAAAAATTGACCCCATACAAAAAAAAAAAACATACAAACCCCCTAAACATGGACCATCACCCCCCCCCCCCTCCAAACTTACCACATCACGGAAAATAATTATACCACCAGAGATAGGGATTCCTGATGAGGTGAGGCCATGGAGAGTACATTTACCTGAAAGAATAGTGTCCGATCCTCCTGTGGGTGATACTGTGTTTCAATAAAAAAAAATTGTCTCTGCTGCAACATGAAGGAAAGTCCTTTGAGGATGTGAAGGCTATGTTGGAGCCAGGTTAGTCCTCTAATGTAAATGTTAATCTGGACCTGGTGAATGCTATTTAGTAGCCTTGTTGAAAAGTGTTTTCATGTGCCCAATTGAGTTACAGGAGATTAAGAGCATTTTCACCTGCTGGGGAGGGAGTATGACCCTTGGATGGAGAATTCGGTTCAAATGACCAGCGAGTGGCATTGTGCTGATTCTGTGAAAAGACAGAATATTGTTGAAAGTCTGAGAGGACCTGCTTCAGATATAATCCAGTTTCTGAAGTTTAGTAATCCAGCTGCTACAGCTACTGATTATTTGGTTGCTCTAGAAACTTATTTGGTTGCCTATGGTGACACTGAAAGTGCTTCTGATCTTCTTGCAAAGTTAAGGAGTACTTTCCAAAAGGAAAACAAAAGGCTTTCTGCTTTTCTTTATAGACTAGGCAAGCTATTTTACCGCATGCTTGTAAAAGGAGTTGTAGCTGCTGATTTGAAGTATGCATGGAGCAGGTGGTTAACGGAGCCCGTACGACTGCTATTGTAGCACTGCGACTGAGAATGACCCACAATTTGTGTGATCCTCCTAGTTTTCAGACTTTTTAGAGAAGAAGAGAATTGGATCTAGTCTAGGGATGGTGGAAAAGCAGTAGTCGCTGCTACCTCTGTTCCAACAGCTTCTTCTAGGTCTGAATTGAGCAGTATAAAGCAAGAGGTGAGTGCACTTAAATTACAAGTGTCCAAGCTTTTGATGGCAGTCACATGCACACCTGTTTCTGAGCATTCTCCCAAGGCAATTGGCCCTGTGTGTCAAAGTATAAGATGCTAGTGGTACAGAAGTTTCCAATACGAAGAGCACATCCAAGATTTATCAGCCTGGAATTTACTGTTACAGGTGTGGTGAGGATGGTGTAGTGAATTTTCTTTCGCCAACCTAGGGAGGTGAAATAGTGTAGTGATGGGTACTCACGTCACCAATGACATTATGCTATATGGTGTTTTATTAACAAAGATCGGGAGTAGCACATTCAAGTAATTAACCTAATTAACAGGAGAGGAGTACAATCAGTAATCGTGTGGCTACTTGTGTGTGTGTGTGTGCCATCTGCCTGATAAACAGTTAAAAATTTCAGTAACAACAAAAATACACATTCATATAAACAGACCACAGTGGGACTCTTACCACAGACTCAAGTAGACTGCATGAGAGAAATGCTGGGATACCGTGCATCAAAATCCACAAACACAGAGATATATATATATATTCCACAAACACAGAGAGATATATATATATATATATATATATATATATATGTTGTTGTACTTGGTGAAATCACGCTCACATACATACATATATATATATATATACACCCCACCCCCTTCACCATGTCCCTTTTTTATGGAATGCCAAAGCTGCCGTAAATAGAAATAAATAAAGAAATTTACAAATAAATGTGAAAATGCTAAAATAAATAAATGCATAATAAATAAATATACAAAGAAAAGTTAAAAAGTTAAAATAAATAATTATTTATAATTATAATCAACCCAGTAAACAAGATAAGAGGCGTGTATATATACACAGTAGACTTACCTCTGTAATATATATATATATATATATATATATATATATATATATATATATATATATATATATATAAGGGAAACAGGTCAATTTAGCTTATCTATTAATATGGGTATTAAATCAATTAGGTAGAATAAGTTTGCATAAACTTTTAAAGTTCAAGATTTATTTGAAACTAAAATGATTAGGCCCAAAATAATTCTAGAAGTAATTAACATGACATGATCTGAGGGGGAAATCTGAATGATTCCAAATAAATGTAATGTTTTAATTAATTATTGTGAACTAGTATTTCCATTTCTAGTAAAATGCAAATATGTGGTAAGAAGTTAGAACTTAGAGAAATAAGAAAGAGAAAGACCAACAAGTGAACAAGTTGAGATGTTTAAAGGGTTAAACCACTTTAGCTTTTCACCACACACTGTATTAAACCACTGAATGTTAATGCTAACTGCTAATCTTTGAGGCCAATGGCTTTAGCATATACTTCTATGTCAATGTAAACACAACCGTATCGTTAGCTTAGCAACAGAGTTTTTTACACTAGCATCGATGTGCTGAGCGTGCGCTAGGTTTGTAACGATATACCGGTATGACGGTGTACCACGATATAAACATGTACGGTTATCATACCGTATACATTTGCTTATCTACGGTATTTGGAGAAAATAAAAGCTGCAGTATCTCACCTGCGCCTAGGCAACAACTTTCCACTTATCTGTTTTCTTGCTCCACCCACACGTGCAGCGGAGACAACATCAGAGACAGAAGCCGTTATCTCTAATCTCACGTCGAAATATAAATCAAAATTGGTAGTATAGGAATACTTTGGATATAGAAAAGATGAGTGCTTATTTGTCATCGAGGATAGACACAGTTCACAAAAATTGGTCGCAAAGCAGCCGCAAAAGGAGGAAACATATCGAACATGATATATTTCAGAACACTATCCCTCTGTGCAGATACAGTTATGTCCCATTTATAACTTAAGGTTAAAGCCTTGTGATTTCCGTGATGCGGAGTGAATCCCAGAATCCAGTCATGATGATTAATTTACAATGCAAATGTCACATAAAATGCGCGGTTTGATGGATTGATGAATAAATCAAAAACAGAGCTGTCAAATCACTACATGGTCTAGTGTCTGTGATTATTAAAGCAAAAAACACTGCTATATAAAAATATAATCTGTTTGTTTTGCGTGTCTCTCTGTGAGTGAGCGGCGTTGTGTCATGTACTAACATTACATACTCAAGTATGCACGCTGGCGCCGCTCAGTGTTTAACTGCGCCTGCTGTCTCACTATCTGAGGACAAACACTGAGAGCCTCACTGACACTGAGAGAACAATTAATAATCCTTTCATCATTTTATTTGAGAACCATTTTCAAATACACGCAAAGCTCTTCACTACTACCCGTCTTCTTCTTTTTCTTCTGTGATTTGCGGCAGCTTCAAACGCTTCAAATGCCCTCCTCAGTTCACTACTACCCGTCAAAATAAAAGTCCGCTTTTTAACTCAAAGAAATTGACAAATTACTATTGTACTATAATGTAGCCTACCTCTAAAGTTATGATAATAATAAATAGAAACATTTAAGGAATATGATTTCCCCCTCATTTTTATTTAGTAAATCTCTGTTGTGCAGCCCTTTATGAAAGCATAAAATGATAAGTTATTTTCATTTGATTACATTTTAAAGCATTAATTAAATTGTTAAAGCTTTATACATTAATTTCATCACCACCATTTTTGATAGTATATTTTTATTATGTCATAAAAGTACAGAATCCATAAAAATTAAGTCAAACCAGAATTTATGAATTGTTATGAATTATTAATCATTATAAGTTGTTAAACTAATATATAAATCAATGATGAAATCAACTTGATTGTTTTTTATGAATGAAATTTGAATAAACACATGCTTTTTCAACCAAACAAAAACTGTTTTGATTGTTTAATACCGTATACCATGATACCGTGAAACTGTGAAATTTTCTGAGATGATTATCATACTGTCAAAATCTCATACCGTTACAACCCTAGCGTGCGCAGTTCAGAGTTGCTCCAGAAGTAGGTTAAGATTTCCGTGTCATGATTGTATCTGTGGCAACCAAAACAAACTAGTGGACTAGCACATGCATTGTTGCATTACAAGTACAGTTAACCATGTTACATGAAATGTTGGCGCATCTCAACACTGTACAAATAACAACACCGCTTTTAGTTGGTTCTGCGATGTGGCGCTTAAACTCTCAGTTCATTCAGAGTTAAACTTAAACCTTATTAAAATAACAGCTCCATGCTGCGGTTGAGGAAACAAGTGATCAGTGTATCAAAAGCCTGTGCCCGTTTCTCTGGACACAAACACAACAGGTTTTCTTCGCTGTTGGTTCAAAGGTAAACTTTACTTGATAAAGCTTTTAAAGCTCCCATTCAAATCACTCTCGGACACACGCAGTGTTGCGCGAGATTTAATTAATTTTGTGAGCAGTGTACACAAACAGGCAAGCATTATTCTCTAATGTTTAACCCAGGGAGTCAAATATCATAGATGATCCGACAATGGGACACGCACTGACAATCAAACTATGAATAATAAGGCTTTGATAAATAGGATTGAGGTATACGCTCAAAACTGTTCTTTATCCAATTACTTATTTCCCTTTTAATTACTGCAGTTTAGCTTCGTGCGGCTAACACTGACTGCGATTCAGGAGTATAGCTATTGAATGACCTGGAACACGCAGGGCATCAATTCAGCTATAAAACAAGGCATTACAGAAAGAGAGGAAAACGCTCACCTCTGACCTTATTTTACAATCACGTCACAGAAGTCAGTTAATTCTCAGCACATAGAGACCCTTTCACCTAGATATCAAACTATAGAGACTGTGTCTGTTCCCCGAACTAGAAAATACAAAAAATGTCAAACCAGTCTATGAGTAACAACTTAATCGATGTTCAACAAATGAAAAATGTATATAACACAGAGAAACTAATGATAAAGCTTGGCTTATTGAATATCAGGTCCCTTTCTATGAAAGCGCTTTTTGTAAATGATATGATCACTGATAATAAACTAAATGTGTTATGTTTGACAGAAACCTGGCTAAAACCAGATTAATACATTATTTTAAATGAGTCTGCCCCCCAAGATTACTGTTACAAAAATGAGCCGCATCCAAAAGGCAAAGGGGGAGGTGTTGCTACAATTTATAGCAATACTCTCAGTATTTCTCAGAAGACAGGCTTTAAATATAACTCCTTTGAAGTAATGGTGCTTCATATAACATTATCTAGAGAAAAAAGTATTAATGATAAATCCCCTGTGATGTTTGTACTGGCTACTGTATAAAGGCCACCAGGGCACCATACAGACTTTATTAAATAATTTGTTGATTTTATATCAGAGTTAGTGCTGGCTGCAGATAAAGTCTTAATTGTTGGTGATTTTAATATCCATGTTGATAATGAAAAAGATGCATTAGGATCAGCATTCTTAGACATTCTGAACTCTATCGGGGTTAAAGTATGAAACTATAGATTCTCTCTTTTCTAGCACTTTAGATGCGGTTGCTCCTTTACGCTTAAGGAAGATTAAGGAAAAGAGTCCAACACCATGGTATAATGAGCAGTCCGGAAAATGGAGCGCAGCTGGAGGAAAACAAAACTAGAGGTATTTCATATGGCTTGGCGGGATAGTACCCTAACCTACAGAAAAGCATTAAAAACTGCTAGATCAGATTACTTTTCGTCTCTTTTAGAAGAAAACAAACATAACCCCAGGTATTTATTCAATACAGTGGCAAAATTAACAAAAAATAAAACATCAACTGATGTTGAAATTTCCCAACAGTACAGCAGTAATGACTTTATGAACTATTTTACTTCCAAAATCAATAATATTAGAGATCAAACTGTAACCATGCAGCTGCCAGCTGCAGTATCACATCAAATTGTGCAATAAAGATCCCCTGAGGAACAATTCCCCTTATTCTCTACTATAGGAGAGGAAGAATTGTATAAACTTGTTAAATCAGCTAAAACAACAACATGTATGTTAGACCCTATTCCATCAAAACTACTAAAAGAGGTGCTTCCAGAAGTCATAGATCCTCTTTTATTAATTCATCATTAGGGTATTTCCCCAAAACCTTTAAACTGGCTGTTAAGCCTCTCATTAAAGAACCACAACTTGCCCCTTGTGGAATCTCCCTTTTCTGTCAAAGATACGGGAAAAGGTAGCATCCTCACAATTATATTCCTTCTTAGAGAAAAATTATATCTGTGAGGATTTCCAGTCAGGATTTAGACCATCTCATAGTATTGAGACTGCTCTCATTAGAGTGATAAATGACCTGCTCTTCTCATCTGATCGTGGTTGTATCTCTCTATTAGTG
This sequence comes from Oxygymnocypris stewartii, assembly GCA_003573665.1. Classification (NCBI taxonomy): domain Eukaryota; kingdom Metazoa; phylum Chordata; class Actinopteri; order Cypriniformes; family Cyprinidae; genus Oxygymnocypris; species Oxygymnocypris stewartii. The sequence goes on along the minus strand of QVTF01018830.1, from coordinate 739,911 downwards.
CTCCTGGATCTTAGCGCTGCATTTGACACTATCGATCACAACATTCCTTTGAATAGACTTGAAAACTCTGTTGGCATTATTGTAAGTGCATTAGCATGGTTCAAATCATACTTATCTGACCGCCATCAATTCGTAGCAGTGAATGAAGAGGTATCATATCGATCACAAGTGCAGTATGGAATACCTCAAGGCTCAGTACTAGGGCCGTTACTTTTCACGCTTTACATGTTACCCTTGGGAAATATCATCAGGAAACATGGGGTTAGCTCTCACTGTTATGCTGATGATAGTTTCTTATTACTAAATTCTAAAAAAAACAGAGGTGTTAATTATCGGACCTAAAAACCACACAAGTAATAACCTAGAACACTGTCTAGCACTTGATGGCTGCTCTGTCGATTCGTCATTATCAGTCAGGAACCTAGGTGTGCTATTTGATAGCAATCTCTCCTTTGACAGCCACGTTTCTAGCATTTGTAAAACTGCATTTTTTTCATCTTAAAAATATATCTAAACTGAGACCTATGCTCTCAATGTCAAATGCAGAAATGTTAATTCATGAGTTTATGACCTCAAGGTTAGATTATTGTAATGCTTTATTAGGTGGTTGTTCTGCACGCTTAATAAATAAACTACAGATGGTCCAAAATGCAGGAGCTAGAGTTCTTACTAGAACCAGGAAGTATGACCACATTAGTCTGGTTTTGTCAACACTGCACTGGCTCCCTATTAAATATTGTATAGATTTTAAAATCTTGTTAATTACTTATGAAGTCCTAAATGGCTTAGCCCCTCAGTACTTGAGCGAACTTAGTCGCTTAATAGCGCATTATAGTCCTCCACGTCCGCTACGATCTCAAAACTCTGGCCACTTGACAGTACCTAGAATATCAAAATCAACTGCTGGCGGCAGATCCTTTTTCTATTTAGCACCCAAACTCTGGAACAAACTACCCAGCAATGTTCGGGAGGCAGACACACACTGTCCATTTAAATCTAGATTAAAGACCCATCTCTTTAACCTGGCATACACTTAACACACTAATACGCTTCTAATATTCAAATCCGTTAAAGGATTGTTAGGCTGCATTAATTAGGTCAACCGGAACCAGGAACACTTCCCATAAAACACGATGTACTTGTTACATCGTAAGAAGAATGACATCTACGCTAATATTAGTCCTTTGCTTTCTTATTCCGAGGTCACCGTAGCCACCCGATCTGGTCCTTATCCAGCCCAGATGATCACTGCAGTCAACAGATCCAGTCCGTATCCAGATCAGATGGTGGATCATCACCTAGAGACGACCTCTACAGCTCTGAATGTCAGTGGAGACCAGGGCACCTAGATGAGCCCCAGAGACAGATATCCAGTGAGGACCTCGTCACGTAGACAGCCATTGGGAAAAGACCAGTGGAGCCCTTACACTCTGACGTTGCTGCAGTTGGAACAAACTACTGGTTCGTCTGGCCAGAGGGGAACTGGCCCCCCGACTGAGCCGGGTTTCTCCCAAGGTTTTTTTCTCTGTTCTGTCACCGATGTAGTTTTGGTTCCTTGCCGTTGTCGCCTCTGGCTTGCTTAGTTGGGGACACTTCATTTCCAGCGATATTGCATAGATACTATTTAAACTGAGCTGAGCTGGACAATGACATCACTGAATTCAACAACGAAATGCCTTTAACTCAAAAAGTTTCCTATTTTGATATTGTGCAGTTGCTTTGACACTTTGTATTGTTAAAAGTGCTATATAAATAAAGGTGACTTGACGATCTCAGATGTTAACTTTGAGTTCCCTTACTGCAGATTAAAATGAAGAGGCGGACTTCAGTTACAGCCTTCTCTGCGCTCATTCATTCAAGCAGGGTGTGCGCAGCTGACGACACTCACACATACACGTCTTGGCTCAGGATCTCATCCGCAACAGTAGAAAAGATTAAATAAATTGGTTTATGCTCACAAATTAGATTTATCTGCCTGCTTTCACCACCAATATGTAAGGATAATCTATTATATATATATATATATATATGTGAAACGGGTCAATTTAGCTCAAAAGGGAATCATTAATTATTTTATTGGGAATTTGAAAAGACACACTGTTTCACGGCGATTCACTGAACAAGCCATATAAGAAACTCTGCACTGGATATTAAAATCCCAAAATATAGTGAAAACACTATTAAATAGCCCAGTAACAAAATCGGCAGATTAAGACATTAACTTGTGAGCACAAAACACAAGATACTTTTCAATATAAATAAGACTTTATTTATAAAAATTTAAACTAATCCAATACATGAACACAAGCATTCACACATTGCAGAAAGAGAGAAAGTGAGGAAAGGATTAGTTTAAGAGAATGAAAATGTGATATCCCACGTTTACAGCAATATGTGCAATTGCATAGACCTTAACAACCATTAATCACTTATTTAAACCTCGCATTGAGTTTCCCAATGAGGCAAAAATTGATATTAAAATACACCAGTTCTGCAATAATCTGGGGGTTTGTACTTGCGTTGCTTTTGTGTTTAAGGGGTTCCCTTTTGTCTTCCGTCTTTGCAGAAAAGGGTTTTAGTCCCTTTCTGTAGTCGTTGAAGTGACGTTTTGGGCATTGGCTCTTGGCTGAAGTTGCGGAGTTGTGGGCTGGTTGAAGTTTAGATGGGCGCTCGAGGTCGGACTCTAAGACACGGCATTGGCAAACTTAACTTAGCTCACGAAACTCAACGGAAGAAAAGAAACTAAAGTAAAAGAATAAAAGGATGTAAAGAGACTAGGTGGCTTTTCTTCTCCTTGTGGTCGCAGCTGGCATGTAGGCCAGAGCACATGGGTCTCAAAGCGCACAGAAAGTGATGACAAAAAGCATGGCTAAAGGTTAGAAAAGGGATTGTAAGAGAGATTTCAACAGAGATTTGATGGTGTCCTGAGTTTTAAACTCGGCTTTCAGACACCTCCCAATAGTTGCCTTGACAAATTATATCCTATCCTGGCTCTGGGTGCTGCTTTGTTTCTCCAATAAATCAACATGTCATGGTCAGTCACATTGCCCGAATTTTACTCACTCTTGCAAAGTATACTTTTGGATGTGATTTCTATTAACAGAATATTATACATTTGACAGAGAATCAATTGGAAGAAACGTTAAGCTAGAATTGTCATACTCATACATACCAAACATGAACATTAACCCTTAAGGTTTAAGTTTTCAATACTTATTAAAAGCAAGACATACAATGAGTGATTAAAACAAGGATAGTCAAATGTGTGGGTCACATACATAATATGCAGTTATGCAAAGAAATGATTAGTTTCATTAAAAATGAAAATCTTTTAAGATGATTTTAGGTGCATATGGAAGCAAACAGTCTTTGTGAACAAAGGAATTTCAGTCGGGTGCTAGCTGGTTGTTGGGTAAAGTCAATCTAAGATAGTCCGTAGCTCGTGATTTCTATCGTGGAAATCGTGATCAGTCTTGATTACTTGCCCCAAATTTGATAATCTCCTTCCTGAGTTGGACACGTATCATTAAGTGTTCCTTTTGTTTTGATGTTATAAGCTGTTCTGTGAAAGAGGCTTGCTGATTAGGCTGGATTCAGATGGGCTGGAGCTAGGGATCTGATTTACGACTTCCTGCCGTGGTCTTGTTCTCCTGTTTGTGGAATTCTGCTCCTCGTGTTTCAATGTTCTGATCGCATCTTAAATTTGTCTGATTTGGTCTCTGATATACTACACCTCTGTTCATTGACAGTTTTCCAGCATTCGGTTTGCACCTTTTACCATTATATCACAGACTCAACTTTTCCAGTCCAAAGAGACATCCGGAATCCTCTTATAATTCAGCCGTGCCAACAATTCCTCAGATCGAAAAAGTGGATCGTATTTAAGCCTGAGGCAAACACTGATTAATTCTGATGCACTGTTCTCACGGAGGGTAAACAAAGTGGATCTGTACGAGCTAAGTTATTTATGTATTTGCAATCAGCCAGTCTTACTCCTAAATCCACTCCAGCAGGGTGGCCACAAACTCGCCTCGCTCGACACCACCATCGCTCCGCACAAGATCTGACTCTCCTTAAGCACTGGGTCACAGTGGCAGGCCTTCAACGAGCCTGTAAAATTAGAGAAGCAACATAATGTGTTTAACTGAAAGCGCTGCTCCTCTCCGCCACTCGCTGAACAATGCAGACGCACAGAGAGAGAGAGAGGAGTGCGCGCACTGGGAAAGCAAAACCTCACGTTATCATATATATAATTAAAGGTTTACCAGTTAAATATATTGATCTCATTTAACAACTAAAGTATTTGTAGCTTATCTATCAGACTATTGCTTCAAAAGAGGGAATGTTACAAATCAAGAACAGTTATTTTACAAAACAACATCAGACAAACTTGAGGAGATTTAACGGTGCCTGAAAGATGAGGAAATGTCAAAGGTTGTGAGAGGACAGCATATGGAATTCTGGAGGTGGAAATGATCCTGGGAGCATTCGTTGAGGGCAGAGGTCACTGGTCTCAGAATTCTTTGATTGACACTGGAGCCTAGTTCACTATGCTTTGAAATAGGAGTCAGTCTGTTGGCTTTAGCGAGTTCTCTGGCTACATTCTCAGGCTTCAGCTCAGAGACAGTTGTCATGTCAGGTGCTTCTGTGGGCAGCTTATTTTTACTACTGGATGCCTGTGTGCGTGTGGCTATTTGTGTGTGTGTGTGTGTGTGTGTGTGTGTGCCATCTGCCTGATAAACAGCTAAAAATTTCAGCAACAACAAAAACACACATTCATATAAACAGACCACAGTGGGACTCTTACCACAGACTCAAATAGACTGCATGAGAGAAATGCTGGGATGCCGTGCATCAGAATCCACAGACACAGAGATATATATATATATATATATGTGTATAATTTTTTTTTTTACTTGTACTTTAAAAAAAAACTTTTTTAGTCATTTAGCAGACACTTTTACCCAAAGCGACTTACAAATAAGAAAAAGTAACTACAACTATAAGTTAAAACTCTATAAATACTATAATATATACACACATTTAAGAAAATTGAGAAATTAAATTAAATGACAAATGCATACAACATTTCAAAACTAAACATTTAAATGAAAACAAAGCTAAAAACATTTCAAAATATTAAAACAACAAAAGGTATGAGTATAAAAATTATTCTAACATGACACTAAGCCAAATACCCATATATATATATGAAGAGCTCTTTTCCAAAACGCGATAAAAAAATGAGTTCGTCATGCCATTTTGCTGTGTACTGAACCTATTCACTGCTCCATCAATGTTTCATGCCAAATCGCTATATTTCCTTGTTTAAAATGTACTGCAAGATGCAGTTCTTTTCCAAACCGCTATAAGCGCCGAACCTGTTTTTAGCCTAAACGCGATATATCCTCATATGACTGGACAAAGAAAATCACAAAAAAAAAAGGTTCGTCACTCAGGTGGCGCTTTAATACCCACTGTGGGATGTCAATGTAACAGATGTGTATGCCAGTAAGGGCTGTGTGTAAACCTCACTCCCCTGACCTCAAAAAGAGGCGCTCTAGCGACTGACGCTAGAGGCTGTAGCCTTTGGCGTTCCTTGTTAGAGCGCCCGCCTCCCGCAACGGAAACCCGGGTTCGCGACCCGCTCGGTGTGATGGTGCGGACCCGGGGGGGGTTACATCAACACAAGGCTGGTGCGACCGGCTTATAGTATGAGTCCCTTATGTCATATGTTGCATGTTCTCTTTTTTTTTTAAAGACATAAACCAACATAAAAAAAAGGATGGATTTGTAGCGTTTTGAAAAAATAAAAATAAAACTTGGAATTTATACTCGACAATATTGTTGTTTAATTTAACAATCATTGTTTAACATGTTCAGACTGAGCCAACAGACCATTTTAACAGGATAAATTGAATATTAACAAAATGTATGGGTCTAGGTAAAAAATTTAATTTTCTCTAAAACTATTAAAATGGATTTATAGCGTTTTGGAAAAGAGCTCTTCGTATATAGATGCTATTTCATTTCTATGTAGTATGTTGAAGTAACATTGCAAAAATAAATACAATTTATTAAAACTAAAACTAAAGAAAATACCTATAAATACATATTAAATTCATACATAATTTATCGTAAAATAGATAACAAATCAAATGCCAGTACTTTATCAGTAATCCTAAAAAAAGAACACTGTCAAAAACACATGCTTACAAACAACAACTTACACATAGTAAGAAATGGTTATAAAAACTAAAACAGAAGTTAAACAAGCAGTAAGAAAGAAGATAAATAAAAGGTGATATACTTATATCCCTTGCCGGTGTCCCTGCCCAGTGGAGTCGCACGGTAGAGTCCAATGGTCTTTACACTCTTCGGTCTTCTCACGACGGCTGCCGAGGTAAACTAAGCTTTTTATATCCATCTAACAAAATACTACTCCAATTCAGCTGAATACAATTTCCTGTTAATCACAATAAATGTCCAAGCAAGCGCTCGACACTGACAAGGGACGCGATACAGTACGAGACCAAACGCGATTTCAGCACGTCTCCACACAATAAACAAAACAAGCGTTTCCTAGCAACAACAACTGCGCTAAACACTAATGAGTCAAGTAAATACACTTACTAGTTGTTTATAACTTCCGCTGATAGACTGCTTCTCTCAAAGAGTATTACTTTACACTTCTATCTTCTGCTGGCGCTTAAACACAATTTCCTGTTAATCACAATAAATGGCCAAGCAAGCGCCCGACACTGACAAGGGACGCGATACATATATACATATATATACATGTTGTACTTGGTGAAATCATGCTCACCATATATATATATATATATATATATAAATACGAAAGTATTTTAAGACTTGTATTGTAATGTTTATCATCTTCCTCTAGGATGTGGCGACAACCCGTTTAAAACATGTATTTGACATTGAATCGTTCATTCAGGAGATTCCAACAGTGAAACAAGTCTTTATGAAGTGAGACACTGACTCCTTCATTTATTTAATTTATTTATTTTGTTCAAATGAATAAATATATATTTAGAAAAACTCAAGCAATGAACATTTTGTTAGAACCACTAGTAAATTACGTTATTTTGTGAGAGAATAGTGATCTCCAATTTATTAAAAAAAAACTGATTCTCAATTTGTCCAGAATTGTGCTGCTCTAGTTTACATGTTTATTAGCCTACTGCATATAATTAATTAAAAAATAAGTTTAATTTAATAAAGTATAAGTTGATTTCAAAATGCACCTACATTTTTTTGCATTTTGTGTTTTTCAGTTGAATGAAAGACCATTTTCCCCTATATATTTCATCATTAAAAAAAAGTATAAAATCTCATCTCGTTCTCGTGAACCCAGTCTCGTGTCTCGTCTCGTCTCTTGGGATAAGTGTCTCGTCACACCCCTAATATATACTATATATATACCCCACCCCCTTCACCATGTCCCTTTATATGGAATGCTAAGCTGCCGTAATTAGAAATAAATAAAGAAATGTACAAATAAATGTGAAAAAGCAAAAATAAATAAATAAATACATAATTAAATGTACAAAGACAACTAAAAATAAATATTTATTTATAATTGTATTTCCTTATGTATGTTTACATTTTTTTTCAGCATTTTTTTCTTTTTTTCTTTTTTTTCCACTTTTATTTATTTTCACATTTATGTATATATTTACGTGTTTATTTATTTACACATTTATTTATTTATACATTTCTTTGTCCGTAGGGTAACAAGGAGGGCATGTTTTACCTCAGGAATAGCAATCGAGCAGTTGAGGGGTAAGCTTGGAGGTCACAGTGACACTTTGTCGTGCCAAGACAGTACAAGAATTGTAGCCTACATGAAGCACCTGTTGATAGTGTGGGATGAATGATCTTATCTTATATCACAGGTTATTATTTCAGTTTCATGTGGGGGGGGGGGGTTATTTCGGCTGGGAAGCGTGCATTCTGTGATCGCGTGCATTGGCTGAAGCTTGCGAAAGCGTTGAATTGCTTTCTTATGCGCACTGTTTTTTTAGTTTTCACTTTCAACGCATACAACGCATGTTTCCAAGATTCGGAATAGGAGGCATCAGTTACTGTAGAAGATGTGTTGCCTTGCGCCACTTCCCGCGTGTTTTCATTACAACTGATTGTAATGGGTTCTCTTGGTGTAGACACGGCTTTAGATACGGATTAATCACGTTTGAGGCTAGAAATATCCAGAATTAGGTCAAACAAAAGGAGTCCATGCGAACAGAGCTAGTAAAACACACATGTCATGCATTGAACATACAAGCATCATGCTCATTCAAACAGCGCCTGTCATGTGCCCTCAGCTTTTTGAGCTAACTGCAATTTTTTGATGTAACCAAAAGCCAAAAACATTGACAGCATCAGAAACAAACCCGTTAACTGATGTTCAGGGGCATTTAAAAACAAAAACAAAAACGTATAAAATGTATGCATCATGAATATGAAATGCCACGTTCTTAATTCCTATCAATAAATTAAGTTAAAATAATAAAGGGCTGTTACTAGTAATAATCCAACCATTGTCAACAAAAGCCATCAGAGCCATCATTACTGAATGCATTTACACCGCAATTAGCCTACAAGTGCATAAAATATTATGAAACAGTTTAAAATCTTGAAGGCTGAAATATGTAAATCAATTAAATTAGACGTTTAATATGAAATTAATATAGACACTAGGTGGCCACTGATAGTCACAGACTTAATAAAGTCACTGTCTTAACGAGTGAGTTTAATCCATTCAACTGATTCCTTCAAATAGGTTATGTTGATTATGAAAACACCACTATTTGTTGTCGCGGTTCAGCTGTGGATTTTTTTCTGTGATAATTATATGTAGGCCTAATGTGTTATTTAAAAAAATAAATATAATATTTTCATGACAAAATTATCAAAAAGATGGAAGGTAGGGGACATGTTCGGGGGAGCACAACTTTTTATGTTAAGAGAACAACGTTTATTTCTCGTGGCCATGCGTTTAATTCACAAACCTGCATGACCATAGCAACCTTGGATGTTCAGAAACGGATATTACGAATACATTTCAAAACATTTTATTATTTAATAAAGCGCAGAATTAAGAAAATATTATATTAATACCTGCACATTGTGTGCATTATATGTTGCAGATATATGCAGTCCACAGACAACATTTATGAACCTTGTTATAATCAATACATTTAAAAATAAGACATGTGACATGCCTAGAAAAACATTACTATTCTTCCCATCCATCCAGCTTTTTAAATCCATTCAGTGATAATTGTTTTCTCTTTCTTTCTTTCTTTCTTTCTTTCTTTCTTTCTTTCTTTCTTTCTTTCTTTCTTTCTTTCTTTCTTTCTTTCTTTCTTTCTTTCTTTCCTAATTTCTTTCTTTCTTTCCTAATTTCTTTCTTTCTTTCTTTAATTAAATTACAGGAATGTTGCGGGTTCTCTAAACAGGAAATTAACATAGGCTAGGCCTATGAAAAATCTTTTTATACATTTATTTTTTGTATAATTTTTTTTTATAGCCTTGTAGGCCTAATTAGGTTATATGCTAATAATAATAATAATAATATAGGTAGCCTAATATATAGCCTAGTTTCTGCGACTTACAAATAAGAAAATGTAACTAAAACTATAAGTTAAAACCCTATAAATACTATATATACACATTTAAGAAAATAAATTAAATAAAAATGACAAATGCATACAACAACATTTAAAAACTAAACATTTAAATGAATACAAAAAATAAAGCTAAAATAATTCAAAATATTAAAGCAACAAAAGGTATGAGTATAATAATGATTCTAATATAACACTAAGCCAAACACCCATATATTATCTCATTTTCATTTAGTATGTTAAAGTACTAAAATAACTCAAATTAAACAAAACTAAAACTTAATAAAAAAAATTGTAAAATACAACATTTCTATAACTGTAACTAAAACTAAAATAGATAACAAATACATATCAAAGTACATTGGTTTATCAGTAATCCTAAAAAATATCACTGAGCCAAACATACATGCTAAAAAACAACAACTTACACATAGTAAGGGATGGTTATAAAAAAACTGAAATAGAAGTCAAGTCACCTTTATTTATATAGCGCCTTTAAAAATACAGATTGTGTCAAAGCACTTAACAGTATCAAATTGGAGGATAGAGTGTCAGTAATGTATAATAATAAGATTAAACACTCAATTTTCAGTTAAAGGCATTTCATTATTGAATTCAGAGATGTCATTGTCTAGCTTATTTTAGTTTAAATAGTATCTATGAAATCAAATTGACGATAATCGCTAGAAAATTAAGTCTCCCCAACTGTGCAAGCTAAAAAAACCTTGGGAGATAGACACCATCTGATCTGGACACGGACTGAGACAGAATAAGAATGAAACAGACAAATCTTAGATGCCATTCTTCTTATGATGTAATGAGTACATTGTGTGTTATGGGAAGTGTTCCCGGTTCCGTTTGATCTAATTAATGGAGCCTAACAATACTTTAACGGATTTGAATAATAGAAGCGTATTAGTGTTTTAAGTTTACACCAGGTTAAAGAGATGGATCTTTAATCTAGATTTAAACTGACAGAGTGTGTCTGCCTCCTGAACAGTGTTAGGTAGATTGTTCCAGAGTTTGGGCGCTAAATAGGAAAAGTATCTGCCGCCTGCAGTCAATTTTTATGTTCTAGGTATTGTCAAATGGCCAGAGTTTTGAGAACACAGCGGAGGTGGAGGACTAAAATGTGATAAGAGCTCGCTCAAGTACTGAGGAGCTAAGCCATTTCGGGCTTTATAAGTAATTAACAAAAATTTTAAATCTATACAATGTTTGATAGGGAGCCAGTGCAGTTGACAGAACCGGGGTAATGTGGTCATAATTCCTGGTTCTGCAGAGAGGGGAGAGCTGACCCTGAGATGCGCTCAGCTAAGCGCACAACTCTCTGCAGAGCTTTGCAGTCTTGATTGGAGGCGTTTTCATACCACACTGAGGTGCACTGAGTTAATACACTTCCTATGGCCCCTGAATAGAAAGTTTTCAGCATTGCTGGTGAGACCCTGAATTTCCTCAGCTGTCGCAAATTGTGGTCTTTGCCTGGCTTTCTTGACCTGTGTTTGAATGTGTGCAGTCCAAGTCAGGTCCTCGGAGATGTTTATACCGAGGTACTTGAAGCTGCTCACCCTCTACGCAGGGGTCCCACTGATCATAAGAGGAGTGTAGGGCCGCTGCTGTCTCTTCCTGAAGTCCACGATCAGTTCTTTAGTTTTGCTCTCGTTCAGAGAGAGACAGTTGTCCTGGCATCATGATGTAAGTCTCTCTACCTCATCCAAGCATGCGGTCTCATCATTGTTGGAAATGAGTCCCAGAACCACAGTATCATCAGCAAATTTAATAATAGAGGTGGAGCTGTGTGAGGACACGCAGTCGTGCGTGTAGAGAGAGTAGAGCAGGGGGTTCAGGGCACAACCCTGTGGAGCTCCTACGTTCAGGGTGATGGAGTTGGAGGTGAACTTACCTAATTTCACCACTTGAGGTCTGCCGGTGATGAAATCTTGATTCCAGTCACAGAGTGAAGAGTTTAAGCCGAGGTCTGAGTTTAACAGCTAGCTTGATGGGGAGTATTTTATTGAAAGCTGAGCTATAGTCAATGAATAGCAGCCTTACATAGTTGTCATTTTTGCTGTCAATGTGTGTGAGGGAAGAGTGCAGGACCTGAGAGATGGCATCGTCAGTAGATCTATTTGGGTGATTGGCAGACTGAAGAGGGTCCAAAGTAACAGAGGTGAAAGAGCGAATGTGGTTCTTTAAAAGTCTCTCAAAAACCTTCATCCGTCCAGAGTCATTGAGCTGAAATTGAGACTCAATTATCTCCCTGTATCGGAGTTTAGCGGATCTTACTGTACGTTGGAGAGCATAGCATGATGCTCTCATGTTGCCCGACAGAATACTGGCGTTGTATGCGGCAGTGTGTTGGTTAACCTCATCACGGATTGTTCTGTCCATCCACGGTTTCTGATTTGAGAATGTCCTTATAGTTACCGTTTCAGTGGCCTCTTCGGTTAGCATGTTTACATAGCTCATTGCTACATCCGTGAACTCACTGACATCAGATGAACTCACCCGGAACATGTCCCAGTCAGCGTCATCAAGAGCCGCCTGTAGCATAGCTTCTGAGTGGGAAGACCAGCGTCACTTCTCTCTCCACCGGGGGTTCGTGAATGAGCCTTTGTTTTTATTCCGGTGTGAGGAAAATGGCGGCATGGTCCGATTTGCCAAAAGCCGGTAGTGAGCGGGCATTGTAGGTATTTTTAAACTGAGTGTAGCAATGATCCAGTGTATTCGGTCCTCTAGTTGGACAAGGATATATGTTGATGAAAGTTTGGCATGACCTGCCTGAGGTTGGCTTAGTTAAAGTCCCCCATGATGATAAAGGCAGTGTCAGGGTGTAATGTGTAATGTAGCCGTTGAGCACATCTTGAAGCTTGGACAATGTTGGACAAACCACGCCTGTGCTGGAATGTAAACCGCAGTAACAATGATCGATGAAATCTCGCAGGGCAGATAGAATGGGCAGCAGATAATGGATAGATGTTCCAGATGAGGCGAGCAGGAGCACGACAGAATGAAGATATTCCTGGGGTCACACAATTTCTTGTTGATCATGAAACACACTCCACCACCTTTGGTTTTACCGGCCTCGGCTTGTTCTGTCCATCCGTAAAACAGAAAATGTATCAGACGGTGTTATAGCAGTGTCCGGAACCGAGGTCGTGAGCCATGTTTCAGTCAAACAAAGGATGTTACAGTCCCTTTTGTCCTGTTGGAAACTTATCCTGGCTCTAAGATCGTCCATCTTATTCTCCAAAGATTGAACATTAGTGTGCAGGATACTCACTAGAAGAGGACTGTGAGCCCTTTCCCTCAGTCTGTTGTGGATCCCAGCGCGTTTCCCGCTGTGCTTCTTGGACTGACGCCTCCTGTGATTATTCAGGTGGCCTTTGTTCTCCTCTGTGTCCCGAAGAATCTCCAATGACCACGTTGGATTCGTGGATAAAGTGTCCTGAAGCAGGTTAGTGTAGCGGAGTCCAATGTCCAAAAGTGTTCTTTTGTCGTAAATAATCAGTGCAGACGTTATGCGTGTAAAAAGAGAAAGCAAAAATATGTAACAAAAAAGTAGATAAGAGCACAATCTGAGCAGAGCTACCCGAGCGGTGACCGAACATAGCGGCGCCATTTGTAAAGTTTACAGCTGTGCACATGTGTGTACCGATTTTCGTACATGTACGTGAAACGTAGCTCGAGGCACATTCTGTTGAAAGTGCATAGGTGGCACTATCGAGCCATATTGCCACACCCAATTTTTAAACATATATCAGACGTAAATTTTTGCCAGTTCTGATGTGTATGCAAAATTTCATGACGTTTCAAGCTTGTTTAGGCCCTCAAAAATGCAATTTATTCCTGAGAATAATAATAATAATAAACACAACAGATCCAATAGGGTCCTTGCACTATTGGTGCTCGGTCCCTAATAATAATAATAATAATAATAATAATAAACCGCAGATTCAAGAGGGTCCGCGCACCATTGGTACTCTGTCCCTAATAATGGCTCCGCTGCACACCCCTATTCCCCAGCTTAAGAGGAGTTTACATTCAACACACATTTGACAATAATGTATTTTCTAGAGAATACATTATGATATATACATTGGAAATGAAAGATGAAAAACATTTCCCACCATGTCTTAATTAAAAAAAGTAAAAAAAAAAATGGTGGTTATATGACATCCCTCACCAAGTCGCTGACAAAGTTGATGCCTGCTCTGTCCAAACAAAACTGTGATTGATTAACTACTCATTGTCAAATATTTCAGAAACATTATTTCTCCTGAAATATTCACACACGTCTGTGCCATCACAAGCACTGGCAACTCCTAGCCACTTGAGAGACCTCTCTAGCTGTCTTCTCAGACAGTGGTATGGTAACGCCTCAAATCAGGACTGCAGAGAGTTGTGCGCTTAGCTGAGCGCATCTCAGGGTCTGCTCTCCCCTCTCTGCAGGATATCTACCTCAAACACTGCAAAAGCAGAGCTGCTAAAATCATCAAGGACTCATATCACCCTGGTAACCGTCTTTTCATTCTACTGCCATCTGGCAAGCACTTCAGGAGCATGATGGCAAAAACTGAGAGACTTAGGAGGAACTTCTTCCCTCAGGCCATCAGGCTCCTAAACTCAAACTCGGTCTAATAACATTTACAAGACTCAATTTAATAAACTGTAAAACATTCACTATTCTCCATTATCCGTATTGCTGCTATGTGTATATACCCGGTACAACCTGTTTGCACATTCCTCTTGCACATCCCTGTTTATATTAATATTTATTAAGTCCACAGTATACTGTATTGCACATATATTGTATAATTGAGTATATGTATGAATAAAAAAACCTTGAACCTGCAATAACTGGTGAGTGGGAAGACCAGCGCATCACTTCTCTCTCCACCGGGGGTTCATGAACGAGCCTTTGTTTTTATTAACTAGTAAGTAAGAGTGATTCTTAACTTTAAGAAATTTGATAACTTGCTTTTATACTTAAAGGGAATATTCCAGGTTAGAGACCCCAGTGAGTCAATGTATAGAAAAACAATGTAGGAACTAGATTTTCTTTAAAATATACTTTAAAGTGCGCTATTAAGTCTTCTGGAGTCGTTTTTGGGAGATAATTTTACTTCCGCATCTGAAAACCGCCAAAACCGGAAGTGACGCAACAAGAGGGAGAGCAGTCCATGTTAACCATAGGAAAACAATGGATCGCAATGACAGTTCGGACGCTGAGGAAATTGTAAATATTTATTCTTACTCGTATGACGGACCATAGCCATACAACTATGAGCCTGCTATACGGCAAAGAGAGCAGGGACAGGCCAGGATTAGACAAAATAAAGGCCAAAGGAGACAAATTGAGTTGTGGCGTGAGGAGAACCAGTGGAGAACAGGGCAGGTGTCTTGTGAGAGACCAGTGTTAAATTACAGATATAATTTACACACGTTAGCAAACGATATGTAATCAAACAATAGCAAAGCTAGTATTGGCCATCTATGAGTACTTATTCTTATCAGTAACATAAACTTATAAGTGTGGGTCAGGCGTATGTCGCAGTCGTTAATATCCGTCCACACTAACGTTACGCGATATAGCGGTTTCTTATCTCCGCAGGAGAAGGAAGGAGGGAGGGGAGTGAGAGAGAGGGAGGAAGATAAACAAATTTTAGTTTCATAGGTGCTTGTGTGGGAAATGCGAGGCCATGGTCACAGCTGAGGAAAGTCAATGCTGCAGGGAGTTGGATGCATACTGGGACTTAGTGGAGAATGTGACCCCCTATACTTGATGTGCAGTGTCTGACTCTGCACCCAGGCTTTGAGGATTGCTGTCTGAGCCCATATGTGCTACAGATAGCCTATATGCACTTCAGACAGGAGCATGGGCCTCTCCAGGCCAGCAGACATGAGTGTGTTTAGGGCAGAGATAATTATTACTCTGAGCTAAATCATTATCTGTATATAAATAGTAAATTAAAGATTTTAATTTGAATATTAAAATAATCTGAATAATTTTACCTATGTTTTTAATGCCATTGGTATAAGACAATCGATACTGATACTCACACTACTGTCCCTATCTCCAGACAATACCACTTCACAGCATACAGGCAAGTTGTCCGCTGGGCCTATGGCATTCTGGGCAGGCACATCAGGTAGCGCTTACCTGCATGTGTTGTCTCAGCCATTAGAACACAGTTTCCAGAAGAAGGAGGACTTTATAAAGGTTTTGAATGGCCCCATTTATGTGACAATGAATAAAAAAATACTCAATCAAAAATGTTCTTGCTGTACAAAAACGTGTTTATTAAGTTTAGATCAGATATATTAAGCAGATCTGCATTTATAGTTAATTCAATTCAAATCAGTTTTATTTATATAGCACTAAATCATAAGTTATCTCATAGTACTCTTAATACCAAACTCAAAACACAACATTGGAACTGTTAATAAATGTGTGTGTGTGTGTATATATATATATATATATATATAGATAGATATAGATATGCAAGTGCTATGACAAGTCCCTGTTAGCCTAACGCAGTACACATAGCAAGTTGTATTTTTGTTTTTTTAGTTATATAATAATTAAAAAGGGTACAAATAGATAGAATAGAAAAATCGAGAAAGCTGGCATTAGAGGCCTTTAAAAAAAAAAAGAAAACAAGCAGTTAGAAATACAGTGCAAGTGTTAGAGGGTCAAGTATTTTTTTTAACGGGTGCAAACTCGTCAGGGGTGAAAAAGGTGACAAAAATAAACTAACCTCCCCGCAAACGCACGCAGACAGACAGTACTCTCTGGCCTAGTGACACCCACCTAAGTAAAATACCAAAATATACCTTCATCACACAGTATTTTATCTGGTAAATGGAACTACAAACAATTTAACAAGTGAAAATGTGAAATGTTCTATTTAGCAACAAAAAAATTGAAGTGGGTGAGTGGTAAAGTTTGGCTACCTGAACTAGTTAAATGCAAATGTAGGAAAAGGCAAGATAATTCACAAAGCACATTTCACACACAATGGCAAGTCAAACTGCTTTACAGGGAGAAAATGTTATACACTGCAACATATGCTTTTCTCACATTTTTTGTCTTCAGTCCAAATATCTAATCATTCTTAAATCAAATCATCTTTGTTTTCGTTTTGAAATTAGATAATTTTTCTTACATTTTTTTTCTTTGACATTTTTTTTCTGAAAACAAGACAATAATTTGTACTTGTGTAGAAAACTCTTCTTGATTTAAGATTTTTTTTTAGATATTTGGACTAGAAACAAGACAAAAACTAGGTAAGAAAGCATTTTTTTTGCAGTGCACCATTCAAGGATAAATACCTTTATATGATTAAAAGGACAACTACTTCAAAAATAAATTGCTTATAGTTAGCTTGTTCCTTCACGTTTTACGTAGCCTCTGGAAATATGGACAGTTGCCTGCAGGGTCTAAAAGTTAGGCTTCAGGAGTGAGATTGGTTTGATGATGAGGGAAACAACATTAAGGTAAGCCAATAAGAGGCAGAGTAGGGCGGGTCCATTCCTTTACCAACATGGGGAAAAAAATGCTACAGGTGACGCGACACAGATATGTATCAAATATGACAATGACCCCCCCCCCGCCCCCCGCCAGACCCGACAGACCCTGGTCATAGTCTCCCAGCAGGTCTGGCTGATAGACTTGCAACATGCCCTACATGTGCAGAGCCCCAACATCCTGGCTAGCTGCTGCATAAGCTCTGCCCACTCATTTATAATGTAAAACGGTTGGGTTTAGTAGGCAGAATGGGAGCCTTCCACAAGGATGCGGTAGCTGGCCAAAGCCTCTTCAATCATTGCATACCCATGACCTTTCAACCACTTCACATTACATTATTTCAGGGTTAGTGTTAGCGTTAGTGTCGACAGAGCTTTTATTGTATGTAAAAAAAAGAAGCACTAATGTAAACACTGGCTTCATTCTTTGGGGGCCGCTTATTTTCAAGGACCTGAACTTTAATAAAGTTTCATGTTTAATCTAAGGTTATGTGTAAATCACTGTTGCAGGAATATTGTGACAAATATAAAACAGTTAGACTGGCTTTAAAAGAGGCACAGGCTGCACTGAGCAAGTTAAAGAGGAAAGGGGAATCATGTTTCTCCTTTTTTACAGCAGCTGATAATTTCTGGTTTAAACCCAAAGTACTATCTTGCCTCTGACTCAGTGCTTTGTGTTGTGCATATTTTTTATTTAAATTCTGCTTTAAACAATAAATCCTGTTAAGCTAAATGTGTGTGTGCCTGTGTGCGTGTGCTTATAGAACTAACAAAAGAGCATTGAGTTGCTTAATTGAAAGCTCATTGTATTATGTAGAGCAGAGTATTATGATAGAAAGATGGACTGAGCAAGTGTGATTACCTGCATCACATACATTGTTCATTCTTCAGCTTGATCTCAAATTCAGAATAAAACATTAGTTTGAATGACTGCTGAGGAAAGCATTATCTTTATTTTAGTAAACTTTAAGCTGCTAAGGGGATCTCCCATGATAATGCTGGTCAATCCATTTGTTAGTTGTGTCTTACAAGGTGTTGTTGAAAGTAAAAATAATGTCCTTGTTTACAGACTTTTTTTCATTGTTCCATTATTACTTGTTCTAAAGTGATGTTTTCGAATTACTAACAGAGACTTGAGCTCAAATGTTAATGCTTTGTGTGCACTGGCATGGACAAACAACACAAACCGACAGACACATTCACATAGCGCACTTGCTTTAGACAAAGTAGCAAACACTGATTGTTCAGGATGTGCTTTTAAGCTTGGTCACTACGTCACCCTTGAAAGTTAACCAACATTACATATAATATGTTTTCCATGGGTTTAAGGCCATCTTCTAATAACACTGAAAGAGTGAAACGTTATTTATTTTGTGAAGTGCAGATTAATTATTTATTTGTTCACAGACAATCTCTCAGCTAATGCATAAAATATCAGTTCACTTATCTGAAATCCCAGCATCTAGATGGTAGTTATTTCAAATTGCAGTTTCATTCACTATTCATTTAGCCCTGTAATTCAATTGTACAGTATATGATTGGTAATTAATTAGAGCATAATTTAATACAACAAGCACAGTTACAATAATATAGAACTTGTATGCAATTCTAAACAGGCTAGGATTGAGGATAGGATTTTATATTTGTTAATGCATTCAGGGTTTATTCAGGGGACGGAAATTGCAACGTTCAGCTACCATATACAGTGGCTATTAAAAGTCTTCATACCCATTTAATTTTTTCACATTTTTTATGTTGAATTATTATGTTAAACTGCTTTAAATGACCACACATAAATCTACACCTCAGTCACCATAATGACAAAGCAAAATCTGGATTTATCACAACTTTGCAAATGTATTAAAAAGGAAACACTGAAAAAAATGACATTGCATAAGCCTTCATACCCTTAACTCAAAGTTTAGTTAAAGCACTTTGGCAACAATTAAAGTATCAGGTCTTTTTGGAAATGATGCAACAAGCTTTGCACATCTGCATTCGTTTTTTTGTTGTTGCCATTCTTCTCTTTAGATCTTCTCAAGCTCTGTCAGGTTGGCTGGGGACCATCGGTGGACAGCCATTTATAGGTTTTTTCAAAGAGGTCTGATTGGTTCCAAGTCCCAGCTCTGGCTGGGCCACTCGAGGACGTTCATAGAGTCGTCCCTAAGCCGGTGCTGCATTGTATTGGCTGTGTGCATAGGGTGATTGTCATGTTGGAAGGTGAACTTTCAGCCCAGTCTGAGGTACCGAGCGCTCCAAACCATTAAGGATATCCCTGTATTTAGCTGCATTCAGCTTTCTGTCTTCTCTGATCACCTCAGTCCCTGCTGCTGAAAAACACCCACACTGCTTGATGCTGCCGCCACCATGCTTTACCGTTGGGATTGTATTATGCAGGTGATAAGCAGCTTGGTTCCCCTCAGACTTGAATAAGGAATTGAGGTTCATCAGACCAGAGAATCTTTTTTTTTCCATAGTCAAATTCCAAATTCCAATCAAGGTTTCATGTATCTTTACTAAGAAGAAGCTTGAGTTTAGTCACTTTGCTATGAAGCACAGATTGCAGGAGTGTCGCAGTGATGTTTGTCCTTCTGTAAGTTTCTCCCATCTCCATATAAGATCATAGTGCTCAACCAGAATGACCACCAGTGTCTTGATCACCTCTCTAACCAAGACTCTTCTCCTTTGATTGCTTAGTTTGGCCAGGAGGCTAGATCTTCAGCTGTTAAACGGTATATAGATAGGTGTGTGTGTGCCTTTCCAAATAATGTCCAATCAACTGAATTTGCCACAGGTTAACTCCAGTCGGAGTATAGAAACATCTCAAAGAGGATCCATTGAAAATGGAATGCACCTGATCTAAATTTCAAGTGTCAAAGCAAAGGGTATGAAGACTTATATAATGTGATTTTTTTTCAGTGTTTCCTATTTTAATAAAGTTGTGATAAATCCAGTTTTTGCTTTGTCATTATGGCGAGTGGAGTGTAGATTTATATGGGGAAAGGAAAGTAATTTAAAGAAGTTTAACAATGCAACATAACTAAATTTGAAAAAAATTAAGAGGTATGAATACTTTCTATAGGCACTCTAGATTTACTGAAGTATGTTCAGTATTAATACTAATTTATAGCTGAAAAGACAGAATAAAGCCTTTTTTATTAAATGTGCAGTGGATGAATATTAAACCATAGACTCTTGTATCAATTAATAATTAGTTTGGAGATTAAAAAATAAATGTTTTGCTCATTTTCAGATTAATACAATTAGTGTCCACACAATTGGTTCTATGACATTTAAACATGCTGTGGTTTTAGGGGCAACTGGCTACACATTAATTATTCATATGCAAATTAGTCAAGTTAAGTCACCTTTATTTATATAGCGCTTTTAACAATACAAATTGTAACAACGCAACTGCACAATATCAAAATAGTAAAATAGTGTGTCAATAATGTAAAATGACAAGATTTAACACTGTTTTTTTGTTCAATTTTCATTATTGAATTTTGTGATGGCATCATCCATCTCAGTTCAGTTAAAATAGTATCTGTGCAATCAAGTTGATGATATTGCAGAAAATGAAGTGTCCCCAGCTAAGCAAGCCAGAGGCGACAGCGGCAAGGAACCAAAACTCAATCGGTGACATAATGGAGAAAAAACCTTGGGAAAAACCAAGCTCAATCGGGGGCCAGTTTCCCTCAACCCAAAATTATTTACATAAAATAAATTATTAAAAATTACTATTCCCCCAATCTGGATTAATTTACAGATTGTATCTCACTTAGACAACTCTCAAAATAAAGTGCTCTTTGTTGCTGGAAAGAGGAAGATATAGTTAACTTAAAATTAGTTGCTTTATGTAACAAAACAGATGTAATTTCCCACTGTTTATAAATGGTAATTTCTTTCCCCTAACCTTATTAAATGTGTCATCTTTCACATTAAATTCTTTGTTTCAATTAATTATGTAAGAATAACAAGAAACTGTGGAGTTGTTACCATTCAAATTAAGTTAGTATTAACAAACTCTATATTTACACTGCTGAGAATACAGAATCTGCATCTGAAGTGGTATCAGATGCATTTACACAGACAGTTTGATGAAGCTGAGGTGCAATAATTGCATTTACACTGCAAAATGTCAAATGCATAAATAATTGTATTGTCATGTCCGGGACTTGAAACAAGCGTGCTGTGCTATGGAGCAGCATGGACCCAAATTTGCAGAGAATTACAAGAGGCAGGATTTGAGGAAAGCAAAGAGTCTTTACTGAAAATTCTTCTAAATAGTAGAAGCATAGGTTTAAAAAAAAGTCTTAACCAAAATTGGCATAGACTGAAGAACTTTAAGACTGAGCAAAGTTACAAACAAATGCAGGTCTTATATATACACACACCCTAGCTATAACAAGCCAGGCAAAGGTGATATCATTGAGCTAATAATTAGCAGGAAATCAGGAGGATGTTGTGGAAAGTCTTTAGCTCGCTGTCCCCCTCTGCTGGACAGAACGTGGTGTGACATGTATAAGATTAATGTTTTACATATTTTTTTAAGCATACAAATAATTGTTGAATTATTGTTGAAAAAATGCAATGATACTTTTAAATATGACTAAACCACTAGTAGGCGGCAGCAAATGTCTGTTTTAACGAGCGAGTCATTTATTAATTAATTCAACCGATTTATTCAAATTCATTCAGAAATGACTCAATTGGCTTTCGTTATGAATTGGCCACTGAATCAATTGATTCACTCAATTCATTCAAAAATGTGGATTCATTCAGAAACGAAACACCACTGTGTGTTGTTCAGAGACACACAACATTTCTGCTGTGGCTTTGATCGCAACTATTTTCGTCAGCGAAATTGTGCAAAAACAGTCAATATTTTGTCTAAAATCTAAAGTCACTTAATTTCAACCTCTTGTTTATTGAAATACTACTGTATAAAATCAGTGTCGCATTGCAATCATGCTGATATTATTATTCAGGGAAACATCATGGCCATCTAATGTTGATTACCTAAATCATATTTTGTAAATCTATTTTATTTATTTTTCTACCGCAGTATGCATCTATACATTTCTGAGAATTACTTTGTGTGTGCTGTATGTGTGCTCTAATTAATGCATGAATTATCATTTCTGCATTTGGCATTGAGAGCATAGGTCTCAGTTTAGATATATTTTTAAGATGAAAAAAATGCGTTTTACAAATGCTAGAAATGTGGCTTTCAAAGGAGAGATTGCTATCAAATAGCACACCTAGGTTCCTGACTGATGATGAAGAATCAAGAGAGCAGCCATCAAGTGTTAGACAGTGTTCTAGGTTATTACTTGTGTGGTTTTTAGGTCCAATAATTAACACCTCTGTTTTTTCAGAATTTAGTAGTAAGAAATTATTCGTCATCCAGTTTTTTATATCGACTATGTATTCCTGAAGTTTCTCAATTTGGTGTGTTTGGGGACATACCCTAATGACAAGGATGAATTAATAATAGCCAAAAGGGGATATATGGCGCCTGGAAGCACCTCTTTTAGTAGTTTCGAAGGAATAGGGTCTAACATACATGTTGTTGGTTTAGCTGATTTAACAAGTTTATACAATTCTTCCTCTCCTATAGTAGAGAATGAGTGGAATTGTTCCTCAGGGGATCTATAGTGCATAATTTGATGTGGTACTGCAGCTGGCAGCTACATGGTTACAGTTTGATCTCTAATAGTATAGAGTTTGGAAGTAAAATAGTTAATAAAGTCATTACTGCTGTGCTGTTGGGAAATGTCAACACCAGTTGTTTTAATTTTTTTTAATTTTGCCACTGTATTGAATAAATACCTGGGGTTATGTTTGTTTTCTTCTAAAAGAGATGAAAAGTAATCAGATCTAGCTTTTTTTAATGCTTTTCTGTAGGATAGGGTACTTTCCCACCAAGCCATACGAAATACCTCTAGTTTTGTTTTCCTCCAGCTGCGTTCCATTTTCCGGGCTGCTCTCTTTAGGGCGCGAGTGTGCTCATTATACCACGGTGTTAGAGCTTGAAAGAGTATCTAAAGTGCTAGAAAAGAGAGAATCCATAGTTTCTGTTACATCATCAAGTGTTTCTGTGCTGTTGGATATGCTGAGGAATTGAGATAAATCAGGAAGATTACTTACAAAGCAGTCTTTTGTTGTAGAAGTGATGGTTCTACCATATTTGTAAGAAGGAGTTGAATTTACAGCTTTAGCTATGGAGTTTAACACAAGACTAGATAGTGATCTGATACATCATCAATTTGCTGCAGAACTTCAACCCCATTAACATCAATTCCATGTGACAGTATTAAATCTAAAGTATGATTTTGACAATGAGTAGGTCTTGACACATGTTGTCTAACCCCGATAGAGTTCAGAATGCCTAAGAATGCTGATCCTAATGCATCTTTTTCATTATCAACGTGGATATTAAAATCACCGAAAAATTAAGACTATATCTGCAGCCAGCACTAACTCTTATATAAAATCAGCAAATGTTTTAATAAAGTCTGTATGGTGCCCTGGTGGCCTGTATACAGTAACCAGTACAAACACCAAACACCAACGACTTGTACATTCATTATATGGACAAACGTATTAGGACACCCCCTTCTTTAGAAGAGAAAAAGGCGCTTCCAAACTGTGGCAACAAAGATGGAAACATAATATATGTAAAAATTTTATTTCCACCTCTGTTGCAACAGTTTTGAAGTATATGAAATGACTCTACCCATATGTACAAGTCATTGTTGTTTGGTGATGAGTTTTTGACTCAAGGTGCGTCATATTGTCTGAGTCAATAGGTGTCATCATCGTAGCCTACACACACGTCGTGGCCAAGTTTATTAGATCCATGTCGCACAGTGTGACATGCAGTGATTCTATAGGATTCCTAAAATCGTGCAGTGTATTTTTGGGCTTTAAGGAAAAATTACTCAGAGTGTCACGGTACTGGTGAGGGGCACTGAGGAAAAAAAGAGGTCTGGGTCCAAATGCAGGTAAGCACACTATTTAGGCTAGGCCCATGTAGTGGAAGAGGGCCTGGAGACAGAGGCAGCCATGGCTGCCAGGGTGGGGCAGGCAGAGCAGGAGGCCAGGGCGGGGCAGGTAGGGCAGGAGTGGACTCAGTGGCCTCCCGGAATGGAGCGGACTCAGTGGCCTCCCGGAGCGAAGGGGACTCTTTGGGCTCCCTGAACGGAGCGTGATCTGGAGCAGACTTGGTGGGCTCCCAGAACGGAGCGGGCTCTGGAGCGGACTCGGTGGGCTCCCAGAACGTAGCGGGCTCTGGAGCAGACTCTGTGGGCTCCCAGAAAGGAGTGGGTTCTGAAGCGGACTCAGTGGGCTCACGGAACAGAGCGGGCTCTGGAGCGGTCTCTGTGGGCTCCCGGAACAGAGCGGGCTCTGGAGTGGACTCTGTGGGCTCCCGGAACGGAGCGGGCTCTGGAGGAGCCAGGTTGAGATAGTACTCCTGTGACTCCTCGGGGTTCCAGTGTGGCATCCTGGATTTGAAGGACTTGGTCAGGCCTCCCCAGTAGAAGACCAGGAGGCAGGTCTTCTCTGTCGCCGACCGATGATCGACTTCTCAGAAGTGCCCGGCGTACTTCTCAATGCTCCCATCTCCCTGATGAATGTTAAAGAGCTTCCCCGCTGGGCCCATGTCTGCTGGCTAAATTCTTAATTTGTGTCAGTGTAACATAATATAATATAACATAATAGCCATAATAACACAATGGCTATGTTATGTTTATACAATAAATTAAAACAAGGAATCAGTTGTAGAACCAGCAGCTGTAATGAATCACAGCACTTTGGAAGGTATTGTTCATTTTTAAGACCACTAGATGGCCACAGCATGAACCGTTTAAAAAAGCTTTGAGTAATGAACCTTTTCCCGATACAATTGGGTTGAAAGCTTCACTGGTTCAGAACGCTTCACTTCACCATCACTACCACAGACGGCAACACAGTGCTGGTGTCCTAGAGAGCATAGAACAGAACGTACTCTGAATACACATAACACAATAATACATTTGATTTAGTCAGGCAGACTGGTGAGTGAGAAGGGAATATAAAGACCGTGATAATGGGGAACAGCTAAGGGTGTGATGAGTGACAGGTGTAAGGAGTTTAGGGAAATGAGTCCAGGAGGAAGGGAGATGGCAACATCTGGTGGTGAGAGGGAGGACCGGGCCTGGACTCATGACACAGAGCTGGCTGGCTGTTAGTGGATGCAGCCTGAAATGCAGTAATTATTTTATTTCCTTTTTTTTACTCACAAATCTTGGAATACCTCAGACACTACTGCCTTTTAGCATTCACGAGAAACTCATCTGTAAGCTTCAGAGGGAAAAAGTGGGCAGGAAAACTAATGGTCCTAAGACACTGTCAGCTTTACACATGGGTAAGACTCGTAAAGAGACCTCTGTGAGTTACTGCAGCAGTTTTTGAAATGATCCACATCACAAACCATTTGTGCCTTACATTGATTGTAATTGTTATTGTAGCGCTCTAATCAGTGTAGACATGTGAAAGCACAATAAATCAACTCAGGTTTATACTCATTCATCCAAACTCTAAATTGCAGTGCTAATCATTAGGTTCAATGAGTATGTTAATAGTCTAAAAGCTTTGTTCTCTCTTGTTCACACCAAGCTATAGTTGGCCAAGCTATAACTGAGCCTGTAAGCGTCAGAGTGGCTGAAAGAGGGTTCTGGGCTCTTTATATCAACTAGATCCTGGCAATGAGTGCGGTCTCTGGACAGTTTGGAAGAATCATTTCTACGGGATACGTCAGTCATCCCCTGTTGACTGAGAGTACAATTACTGTAATTTAGGTAATGTTAATTATTCAGAATACAGCTTTGATCCACCAATGTAAATTGTACACAAGCGGCACTCTTGGATTATTGAGGATTGTTGGTAGGTTTAATTTAAACAACATAGGTTTAATCACTATATAATTTAGTGAAGACTGTAATGAAGCTCCTTTATTTAAGTTGCTCATATTAAAATTATGAATAAAAGTGTCCAAGATGAAGAAAACCTAAAATCTAGGCATGCTCCTGATGAGAGAACCAATGATGTCCTGGGAGATATCCTCCCAGACCTGGATTAGGGCATCACAGAGCTCCTGGACAGCTTTGGATGTTCCGATACATAATGTTCCAGAGGGTATCAATTGGATTCAAATGTAATTTTGGAGAGCTCTGGCAGTGCTCTTCCTGTTTCTCCTTGCACAAAAAAAGCTGATACCCATTCTTATGCTGGGTTGTTGCCTTTCTACTGCCAGGTTCAGCTTTGCTTCTTTATTTAAATTTGGCCCATGGCCTCAATTATCAATCAAGCATGTGCCTAACAACTGCATTTCCTGGAGTTCCCCCATTCACGTTCAATGGCCGGCCATTTTTGACAAGTTTGACTTTTTACAATTTTGTACAAAATAAAACATTTAAAAGCAGACTTCCTGATTACACATTAAAGCACACTGGTGTGATAAACAAATTTTCATGTTTTTTTTTACCTCATATTGTGAAAATTATTCATACAAAGCTTTTTTTCTACTTTCAGATAAATTAGGCGTATGATTAATCATATGCAAATAGAAACACAAAACCAGTCCTAAATGAGATAAAACAAGTTGAAAAAAGAATTAATCCAATATTTGGTGATAATATAGCATAATGAGAGATTTATAAGTAATTGTTTGGAGTCCGGTCATTTTTGACCGGGAACACTAAAAGTGTGACTTTTTGCAATTTTGTACAAAATAAAAGCATTTAAAAGCAAACTTCCAGATTAAACATTAAAGCGCACTAGTGTGATAAGCAGTGCAAAATTGTATATCTTTTTTTTATTTTATATTGTGAAAATTCATAAAAAAAGCTTTTTTCACTCAAATAATTAGGTACTTACTTTCGAATAAATGAGGCCTACGATTAATCGGATGCAAATAGAAACACAAAACCAGTCCTAAATGAAAGAAAACAAGTTGACAAAAAGAATGAATCCAACATTTGGTTATTAATATAGCAAATTGAGACATTTATAAGTAATTGTTTGGAGTCTGGTCATTTTTGACTGGGAACACCAAAAGTGTGACTGGAATCCGAACACAACCAGAGGGTTAATATTATTTATAAAAACATTAATTTACTTACTAAGGAGATGTTGTTTCTCTTGCAAAACAGTCTTTGCATTGATAATCTTTTTAGCCAAACAGTAATGACCACTCTGATCCCAGCACACCATCAATTAACAGAGTTAATTTTAATGTTCAGTGTATGTGCGAAACAAGCCATTTTTTTTAAAAGTTGGAGAGCACTGACTACTACGTTCATGTTTGCAGTGTTGTCCACTGTAACAGCGATTACCTTCTCCCTAACTCCAAACTTCCAGAATTGTCTCTATTTCTTGGGCAACGGCAAGGCTTGTCTGTACTTCATAGTCTGCTTTACTTCTTAGGACTGTTTGTTTCATTTTTCCTTCACTAATGCAATATAGGGTAACTGTTATGTAGAGATCTTGACTTAGGCTTGTCCAAGCATCACATATAATTGCTGCACTCCTGATGTTTTGCAAAGCAACAATTAAATTATTTTCAACCTCATACCAGTCAGGAATAAGTTGATTGGCTAAATAGTCCCATGAGGGTGGGTGGTATTTGGGGTTAAGAGACTTTGTCATCTCCCTAAAATAAGAAAAATATTTGAATAAATATGTTTTAAAGTTTTAAATGAACAAATACCTGACATTAAAGTTTATCTATCATATATATGTATTACATCTGTGTGTTGGACACCAGACTGGAAGGGCAGTGCCGCACCGTGTCTAGAACTACTCATGGTATGCTGGCGTGTAACCTTACCTTCATAGAAAAAAAGTTTGATTTCTAAAATATGGTGCGACGCAAGGCGGTGCACACCATACCTCTCGTCCGGTGCCTAAAGAAAGAGCAGGGACCTATAAATAGTAATGCAACGGCATATATGCTAACCAGTCCTGTGGCACTTTTCTACTCTTTCTGCCATCATTTTGCCTTGGCTTGCTAGAGTAAAAGGAGTAACCGTCTTTGAAGGAGGAGGCAGCGGCGTGGGAAAATGCAAGGATTCCGCATCATGTTGGACATCTAGAATGTAATGTTAATTTATATTTTCAGTCACTTTATAATTTATTCCTGTTGAAGTAGACCTAATAAGCATCCCTACCTGGCAATGTGGACGTGCTAGGAACAGTAGTCTTCCAACACTCAAAAACACTGCACGATTTGAGATTTCTACCATGCTGGAGTAAGTGTTTGGTCATACTTCTTGTACAGCCGCCTTTGCAGGATATCATTTTTTCACATGTTACACATTGCTTCATCATTATACCTTTGGAAATGAATCAAAACTTTTGACTTCTTCTTTGACATGTTTGACACAAAGTATGCGAAGCTCAGCAGCACGAGTGCATTCTGTGGTAAGGTGACCCGTACATTAATTTGGTTGCGTGAGCGTGACTGTAAACAGACAAAATCCACCCAGTGTTTTTTTTTTTTTTTTATCCCCATAAATAATAACCTCTCTCTCAGATCAAGCCGTTCTCAGATTCTTGGCTGAAAGTCAATACACATACCCAGTCTGCTCCCACTGCCGTTTCAGCATAGACCTGCCCTGAGTGAACTGTCAACAGTCCACTTTTGTTTAGACGCCGGTGCAGGGGTAGACAGGGGTGGCTGCTAAGCGATTGAGGTATTTTGTTGGGAGGGGCTATCAGACTCCGATTATTAATGACAAAGTAACCTTATAAAATTCATACACTACATGGTTGAGTGCATAGTGTATAAGTACATAGTTTATAATGCATAGTTGTATAATGCGTCATTTGGGACACAGTTAAGGTTTTTAGTGAATCTTTGCAAATCGCCTTTCCTAATAATGCACTGGTTAGCATGTAGCTAAATGTGGCTAAAGGTTACAGTCTCTTGAGAATGGCTTGTCACCCCACGGATGAGAGAGGCAGGGTGAACAGAGCTCATTAGCATTTAAAGGCACATGCACTGAAACGAATCGCTGTGAACGGAGCTGTTTTTGACAAGGTAAAAAGGGTGTTGTTTTACACGACCATTGAGAAATTTTAACCAAAGTATGTTATAGACATTTCATTAAGATCCTAAAGAATCATGACCCATTTAAGCAGTCTAAATGCACACTATTAATATAGAAATAATTTTCATTTTCATATCAAAATATTTTTTAAATGCTTTTGCAATTATTTGTAAAAGTTAATATCTCACTGTACATTTGTTACAGCCGTTCTTGTTATGGTGGTGCTTAGGATACATTGTTTACACATTACATTTTCTCTTTTTTAGGACACCATCATTTCAGAAGCAATACAATTATTGTCCTGGTTCAATAAACAATAAGTTAATTATAATAATTAAATGACCCTTTTATAAATGTAGTCACTTTCTTTGTTCAGGAATGAATCTGCCGGTTTGAACGAATAAATGAAATTACTGATTATATATTTAACTCATTAAGATTTGCCGCCATCTACTGGCAGTTTTTTCTTTATAAAATAGTCTACTATCTTTAACATGTCAATGTTAACAATTTTACATTTAAAACATTATTTATCAATTTTATATTGAGCATTATTCATAAATTTGTAATAGCAATGTAAATAATGTCATTTTGATAAATGGTAAAATTGATTGTGTTGATACCGATTTATTTTTATTTTGGATGTGTATAGTTAAGCACCTGCCCCCCAAAATGTCTGTTGTAGTGAAAGTTACCTTTATTTATAATTTTTTATTGTGTGTGATTTAAAAAAAAATCTAAATTACTTAACTCTTTCCCCGCCATTGATGAGATATCTTGTCAATTAAGAGACAACGCTTCCCCGCCAAATATGTTTTTATGGAAATCAGTGTTCTAGGTGTATGACAGTAAGGAAAGCCCTAGCGCATGTTCTGAATAAGTTACGGCATTTCCGGGTCTTCTGGCTGCGAATACAAGACGATCGGCATAAATGGAAGGATCAGAGAAAATGTAGATCAAATATGTAGATCATGTCTTGACCATTTTGAATCTGATCGGAACGAAGTAGTGAGTGAGGTAGATGCCTTTACAGACACAGAAACATCTGTAGTTGTGTCATGGATAGACTGATAACCCATCAATTTGAATATGTACAGACTATGTGTGTGTGTATGTGTGTGTGTGAGATCTATATACGTGTATATTAGGGCTGAAACGATTCCTCGAGTAACTCAAATACAAAATATCGAATTGGCAAATTATGTGCGTCGAGGAATCGTTTTGTCCATTTACTAGGGATTCACTGAATTTTCGGCTGCCGAAAATATATGCCACACCGCACCACCCAGCAGTGTTCAGGTTACTCTCCCTCAACCATCATCACTGCGCCGTGTGACGCTCCGCTCTATCATTCTGCTCAGTTACCGCTCATGCTCATCGGAAAAACAGTCCGCTCAAATCTATGTAACATTAGTATACTTGTTGCTGTCTACAGCACAGAAGTAGAGCTGTCTAATTCTGTTGCATAGAACTGAATAAAAATATTACATTGATATTACATTTTAATATATTTTCTGTCCAATTTTCTTTCAATAAATGTGTGGTTATTTTATTGGCTTGTTTTTATTTAATTCCGTGTTTTAAATTAAAATTGAGTTAAATTAAAAGTCCTACAAAATTACTTTATAGTATTTAATAAAATAAATAATTATTACAAAGCATTTTCATTTTTTTACCAAGCACATCCAGAATTCTCTGTTTCGGCCCAGAATTTTCATTTCGGTGCATCCCTACCTTTTACTGTAACTACATACAGAGCACTGTTTGTAACCACATGCTCCTTTAAAGGAGTACACTCACTCACTCACTCACTCACTCACTCACTCATACACTCACAACCCCCCCCCCCCCCCCCACACACACACACACACACACACAATCACACACACACACACACACACACACACACACACACACACACACACACACACACAGGTATGCAGAGAGACAATTAAGAGGGTTTATTCTCCAAATAACTTTAAATTCATGTAGCTGAAAAATGCGTTAGTTAACTTATCTGTATGGACTCTTGTTTTTGTTCCACATTAGCTTCCTGTCCACTAATTTTTGCCACTTACAAATGCCACAATTATTCTAAGAAGACGGTAAAGGCTTGTGTCATGCTTGAGCTTTAGTTAGGATCAAAGGTGGAAGTTAAGTTGCACAATGTTTAGATTTTATTATTTAATACTATTATTTAGATTTATGTCTTTGTTTTAGGTTGTATTATATTTACCTTATTTGTATTTTTAACTTAATATGGCAATGAAATGCACTAAATGGGTTTAGTTTTCAGTTATTAATATATGCAATTTCAGCAATAAAAAATGAATTTTTCTAAAAAGGAAACAAATGACTTAATTTTAAGAGACTTGTCTTATTTTCTCTTGTATATTTAGGATTGCTCTTTAAAAAGAAAAAGTAGTTATCCGATTACTCGATTAATCAATGGAATGTTTGGTAGAATACGTGATTACTAAAATATTCGATAGCTACAACCCTAGTGTGTGTGTATGTGTATATATATATACAGTGCTCAGCTGTGAAATATATACAGTGCTCAGCTGGTCAGGGTGAAAGTGAGGAGTACACCCCCTTTGAAAAGTAACATTTTAAACAATATCTCAATGAACACAAAAACATTTTCCAAAATGTTGACAAGACTAAGTTTTATATAACATCTGTTTAACTTATAACATGAAAGTAAGGTTAATAATATAACTTAGAGAACAAAATTTTCAGTTTTACTCAAATTAGGGTGATGCAAAAATGAGTACACCCCACTGAAAGTCTCTGGAGCAAAGCAAAATTTTAGACTACAAATGTCTAATTCAACAAGAATTCAACCACAGGTGAGTCTAATTATTCATTACACAGGTGACAGTTGACTATAAAAGGGTGTTACTTAAAGAAAACCCCTTCCCATTTCATGCTGTCAGCAATGGCACCACAATGGAAGAGAAATGTCACAAGACCTGAGAAAGAAAATAATTTCTTTACACAAGAAAGGTGAAGGCTACAAGAAGATCAGCACAGCTTTACTTATCAGTCAGAATACTGTAGCAAAAGTGGTACAAACATTTAAAAAAGATGGAACTGCAACCATCTCACAGAGATGTCCAGGTCGTCCACGGAAGTTAACACCTCTTCAGGAGCGTCTTCTGATGAGAAGGGTTGAAGAAAATCGACATGCAAGTTCACTGCAGTTATCTAAATAAGTAGAAAGCCAAACTGGGGTGACTATTTCCCATGACACAATACAGTGTACATGGGTGCCGTCCATGAAAGAAGCCTCTCCTAAAGCCCAGGCACAAAAAAGCCCGCCTAGAGTTTGCCAGGGCCCATGCTGACAAAGATGAAGACTACTGGGACTCTATACTCTGGAGTGATGAGACCAAGATTAATGTTTTTGGAACTGATGGCTTCAAAACTGTATGGCATCGCAAAGGTGAGGAATACAAAGAAAAATGCATGGTGCCTACAGTGAAACATGATGGTGGCAGTGTCCTTATATGGGGCTGCATGAGTGCTGCATCATGAATTCACAAATGTACTGCTCTATACTTAATGAGAAGATGCTACCATCACTCCGTGCCCTTGGTCGTCGTGCACTTTTCCAACATGAGAATGATCCTAAACACACATCTAAGGCCACTGTTGGATTTCTGAAGAAGAACAGGGTGAAAGTGATTCAGTGGCCAATTATGTCTCCTGATCTGAACCCAATCGAACACCTATGGGGAATTCTGAAGAGACAAGTTGAGCATCACTCTCCATCCAGCATCCAATCTCTAAAAGAGGTCATTCTTGAAGAATGGAAAAAGATAGATCTGGCAAAATGTCGCCAACTTGTTCATTCCATGACTTGGTGCTGTCATTAAAAATCATGTAGGCCATACAAAGTACTAGATTTAATAGTTTTTGTTGTGGGGTGTACTCATTTTTGCATCACCCTAATTTGAGTAAACTGAAAAATGTGTAATCTAAGTTATATTATTAACCTTACTTTCATGTTATAAGTTAAACAGTTAAACATGTTATATTAAACTTAGTCTTGTCAACATTTTGGAAATGGTTTTTGTGTTCATTGAGATATTGTTTAACATTTTACTTTTCAAAGGGGGTGTACTCATTTACACTGAGCACTGCATTATATACTGTCTGTTTTGGTTATTGAATGAAATTTCAATTATTCATATAATTATTTACAGGTGAAAGAATATGACATCTGAATGTATTTTGCTTGAAAATGCAGTACTTTACTTTGATAAAAGTGCATTATTCTCAGTTTTTTTGTCCAAAATGTTGTATTTCTGATGAATCCTATCTGCATTCAAGTGGTGATAAAACATGAACACATGAAGATAGAATCAAATAGTTTGTTTTTGTTTAAAAGAAGTAGCTCGGTTCTTTATTTTGATATACAGTATCTCACAGAAGTGAGTACACCCCTCACATTTTTGTAAATATTTTAATATATCTTTTCATGTGACAACACTAAAGAAATTACCCTTTGCTACAATGTAAATTAGCGAGTGTACAGCTTGTATAACAGTGTAAATTTGCTGTCCCCTCAAAATAACTCAACACACAGCCATTAATATCTAAACCGCTGACCACAAAAGTTAGTGAAAAATGAAAATGAAAAAGAAAATTGGGCCCAAAGTGTCAATATTTTGTGTGGCCACCATTATTTTCCTGCACTGCCTTAACCCTCTTGGGCATGGAGTTCACCAGAGCTTCACAGGTTGCCACTAGAGTCCTCTGCCACTACTCCATGATGATATTACAGTTCACAGTTCACAGCTGGTGAATTTTAGAGAACTTGCGCTCCTCCACCTTCCGTTTGAGGATGCCCCACAGATGCTCAATAGGGTTTAGGTCCAAAGACAAGCTTGGTCAGTCCATCACCAGTCTTGGAAGTGTGTTTGGGGTTGTTATGTTGGAATACTGCCCTGCGGCCCAGTCTCCGAAGGGAGAGGACCATGCTCTGCTTCAGTATGTCACAGTACATATTGGTATCCATCCCCCCAGTGAACTGTAGCTCCCCAGTGCCGGTAGCACTCATGCAGCCCCAGACCACGACACTCCAACCACCATGCTTGACTGTAGGTAGACACACTTGTCTTTGTATTCCTCACCTGGTTGCCGTCACACACTTGACACCATCTGAACCAAATACGTTTATCTTGGTCTCATCAGACCACAGGACATGTTTCCAGTAATCCATGCCCTTAGTCTGCTTGTCTTCAGTAAACTGTTTGCGAGCTTTCTTGTACATCATCTTTAGAAGAGGCTTCCTTCTGGGACGACTGATGCAGTGTGCAGCGTATGGTCTGAGCATTGACAGAATGACCCCCCACCCCTTCAACCTCTGCAGCAGTGCTGGCAGCACTCATATGTCTATTTCTCAAACACAACCTCTGGATATGAAGCTGAGCACTTGCACTCAACTTCTTTGGTAAACCGCTGTATGGTCTTGGCCACCGTGCTGCAGCTCAGTTTCAGAGTCTTGTCAATCTTCCAGTGGCGGCTGCTGGTCTTTCAAAGAGGGGAAGCTCATTTTTGGCCAACATCATAAAAAATTACCATTTATTTATACCTAAATTCTGCCCAACATTCCTTTTCAAGAAAATTTTCTAGCCTACTGTATGAATGAATGAATGAACAAACGATCTAATAAAAGATATTAAACTCGAAATATGGGAATTAGGTTGAACTGAAACAAGGAATCTGGGTGAAATGTATGATGAAAATTGGCTAGCAATTTCACCAAGCAAATACCAAGAAATAGGTTGCAGCAGTTTGTCTTTCGACTACACTTCCGCGATGGGACTGAGCTCGAATAGCTTCAGTGTCAGTGACTTTTATAGTACAAAATCGCTGTCAATCAAAAGGAGATGCAGTCTTTCGACAGACCCTCCAATCATCACGCAGACGCTCGGAGTCCGGGCCAGCCCACTCCTCCATTCATCCTAGAGACGCTGAGCGTCCGTGGGCGGGACATAATCGCAGCATTATCCAATGACCGTCTTGTTTCTAAGCACTGAAAAAAACTGTTTAAAGCAGCCCCATTGAAGTCATTGGACGCTGGGCTTCAACAGAGTAATGCACTGTACGCTACGGGAATGAATGAGAAGGAAATCGAGTCAGCCGACCTAAGTAGCTGATTCTGAACGAAATTGTTTTCGTTCGAGATGAACGTGTTTAACGCATTTTTAGTCAATAAAATGTTAACATAGTACATATATTTGACCATTCATTTTTTGACAATTATAGGGGAAGCTGAGCTTCCCTTGCAGTCTTAAAGAAATCGCGTCTGCAATCTTCATATGGCCTATGCCATCTTTATGTTGAACAACAATTATTTTTTTCAGATCCTCAGAGAGTTCTTTGCCATTAGGTGCCATGTTGAACTTCCAATGACCAGTATGAGAGAGTGAGAGTGATAACACCAAATTTAACACACCTGCTCCCCGTTCACACCTGAGACCTTGTAACACTAAATAGTTACATGACACTGGGGAGAGAAAATGGACAATTGGGCCCAATTTGAAAATTGTAATTTAGGGGTGTACTCACTTTTGTGGCCAGCGGTTTAGTTAATGGCTGTGTGTTGAGTTATTTTGAGGGGACAGCAAATTTAAACTGTTATACAAGCTGTACACTCATTACTTTACATTGTAGCAAAGTGTCATTTCTTCAGTGTCGTCACATGAAAAGGTATAATAAAATATTTACAAAAATGTGAGGGGTGTACTCACTTCTGTGAGATACTGTATAATATGTTCATATATTCATAGGAGAAAATATTTTGAGGGCTGTCAAAATCCTCAAAAATACTGGCGATGGCTGGCAACTTAAAAAAAAAACTCTTATGGGGAAAGAGTTAAGGTGCAGTTATGAGTATATCAGATGACCCATTCTCACCTCATTTAGTTCAGAGCACCAGTCAAGGACTGTTAGCTTGATAATATGAGAACATTTCCTGCAGGGGCTGTTTAACAATTTGGAATTGACACAAACTGGAGGGAGCTGGATAACTGATTTATTTGAAGGGTTGATGGGAATTTAGATTCAAAAACTTGAATCATCAGCACAAGGAAGACACTGTTGTAATACGATTAATTAAATGTATTAACAATAGATATGCAAGATTAAATACAACTAGTAATGATAACATCACTGCTGTGTCCTTTGTAACTAAAGGGCAGCTAAATGGAATATAAAAGGGTTGCTTAAGAGCTGAACCTTAACTGTCTTGAAGTCTCTTTCCTCATCAGGTCAGGGACTTAGTGTAACGTGAGAGTCTTGACAATGGAGTAGTGGATCCAAATGTAGGCTATATTAAAGAAAACAAGGTCAGAACAAAACACCAGCAAAACAATATAATCTAAGGCATAGGCAAAAAGGTAATCCACAAAAACAGCCGAAGGTCAGAGCAGGCAGCAAACGATCACAAAACATTTAAACAGTCCCAAATCAAAACACACTGACGAGGCATAAACTAGGACAATGTTACAGGCTATACAATTATCAGCAGTGTGTGTGTGTGTGTGTGTGTGTGTGTGTGTGTGTGTGTGTGACTGATGACGTGATGAGAGACAGGTGACTGCAATTCTGATGAGTCCGGGCAGGATTATTGGAAATGGAGTATTGGGTGAATGGTAAATGTCAGGGATGGAGTGCCCTCTGGCTCCATGGCGAAGCAGATGGAACTGTGGACCACCAGGGATGAGCAGACAAAACTGAGTACGACCAGAGCAGAGCAGACCACCTGAGCAGGGCATATGACCTTCATGGTGGAGCAGAAGACCCCTGGAGAAGAGCAGAAGACCCCCACAGTGGAGCAGATGGCACCAGGGGATCTGAAACTTAAAGCACAGACAAAGTATTTAAGGCCTCAAGGGCCGAGGTAGGGAACTCACAAAGTTCTGAGTTAGAATCTTTGGTTGTGACAGACATGTCAGAGGATTTATGATTAGCCTCAATGGTATAAACTGGACAGAAAGACAATTTAAAACCAGATGCATTAAATGAAACTGGACAGGCGGACAGTTCAAAATCGACTAAAACTGGGTTGGCAGTTCACCGATAGCTTCCTTGGCTGTGACATGGCAGGCAAATTGTTTAAAGACAGTCTCCTTGGTTGTGACTGGACAGGCTGAGCGTTCATAAACTACCTTCTTGACCATTACAGGACAGACAGAGAATTCATAAACGGCCTCCTTGGCCGTGACAATGCAGGCAGAGAGTTCACAGACGGCTTTCGCAGCCATGAAAAGGCAAAAAGAGAGTTCAGGACCGGCCGTCTTGGTCATGACAGAACAAACAGAGAATTCAGGATTGGCCTCTTTGACTGGGACAGTGCAAACAGAGAATTCAGGAAAGACTTCCTTAAACGGGACAGTACAAACAGAGAGTCCAGGAATGGCCTCTTTGACTGGGACAGGGCACTGAGTGAATTCAGAGGCAGTCTTAGTGACCATAACAGGCAGGGGTGAGAATTCATGATTACTTCTAGGGCCGAGACTGGTATAACAGGGGATTCACTGATGGTCTCCATGACTTTGTCAGGACAGACAAAGAGTTCATAAGTGGGCAGCCCTGTCTTAAGAGGTGCTGAAGTGATCATCCTCGCCACCTCTGGAGGTTCTGCAGCGGATGACGCCCCCTCTGAAGGTTCTGCAGCAGTAGCAACAGGAGCTACAAAAAAACACAGAGAGTTCAGAGACTGATTAACTGTAAAAGCGACTGTAACAGAGACATCAGAAAACAGGAAGAGTCCAAAACTAGTGTCTGTGGTAGAAACAGAGGTGACAGGGAACACAGAGAGCTTGGGGAGAGTGCTGCTCTGTCACGGAAGGAGCTAAAGTGGATATTTCAGCCATGGAAGGTTTTGCAATGGAAGTTACCATCTTAGGGGAAACTGGAATGGATTCAGGGACAGGAAAGGGCACTGGGACTGGAGTATGCTCTGGAGCAGGCAAGGGGGTGGATTTGAGTACTGAAGCAGGCTCTGGTTTTGGAGCGGGCTCTGGGACTGATTCAAGGGTTGGAGTGAGCTATGGAACAGATTTGGAGACTAGAGTGGGTACCACCACCTCGGGAGGTTTTGCAGTGGATGCTGCCACCTCTGGAGGAACTACGGTGGTGTGAGCAGCTTACACACAAAGAATGGCCGTAGCCATAACATGCAGGACAGAGAGTAAATCGTCTATCTCCAAGACTGACGGCACTGTGCCTGAGGTACTGGAGTGAGCATCTGAACATACTGAACATCTGATCGATTTTTGAAGGCAGCATAGATGTATCCTTTGCTGACTTTGATATACCACAATCATGTGGTATTCCATGACGGTTGAGCCCAAAATAAAGATGGCATCTGAAAGTTGTGTTTGGTCGTCAGTTTGTGGGTAAATGTATATTTCTGATTAACTTTTTGCAATTTTGATGTTATTTCTAGTGAGAAATTAGTATTATAGTAGTTATATATTCGTTTAGTTATCACCAACACTCGTAGATAAAACGTATTATCTACGTTATAGATAATTAAACCTTTACAGCTGCCTCAGAAGCCTGTCCGAAATCAGTTTCGTGAGGTGCCTTCATGCAAAAACGCTGCCTGCAAAGTCATAAGTCTCTGGGATGGTAACCATGTTGTAAAAAGTCTCTCGGGTTGGAGGCCATCTGAAGAGGAGATTCAGGTGCAGGGAATTTAACCCTTTAAGAATCCAGTGTACCGCAGACGCCTAGTAGTGACAAGTCGTCGGACACACAAAAAAAAAGTTGAACATGTCATGTATCCACGGAAAGCTGAGATTCTTGTGATTTCAACTATGTAATTTTAAGATACAATAAACACAGCATGTACAAACTGTGTCTTTATCAGACCACTTTTTGTTGACATAATGCAGACATGCATGATAGTACAGACATGCATAGGAATAACACAGTAGGGATGCAATATAACACCAATATAAGAAAAAAAACACAAATTAAATAGTGTACTGTGTACAGAAATAGAAATATAGGAAAAAAAATGTATTTAGATTATAAATTATAAATATATGTAATTTTAAAAGTGTACACATTTTGGATTCTATAAATAAATGTCACTATAATGTGTTTATGCTTCAGTTACTATGTGTCAGCAATTATTCACAGTGAATCTGGATGAGAAACTGAATAGCTCTAAGTTTAACCTTTCATTAGAGCCCAAAATGATGACTGTACATTAAAGCATTCAAGAATTACAGCATTGTATGTGTCGTTGGTTACAAAGGGTCGTTTGGAGTCTCCCAAGTGTAATTTTTTTGGAAGCGTCTAGACATAAAATTAGATAAACATGTGTAAAACACTAATTTTCTAATATAATGTTTATCAAATGCGAAATTTGGCTTGGTAAGGCTTCATTCTGTGATCCCAATGTATTTTCCTATTCAATTCTTTTTTTCTTTTTTTAGTGTATTCAAAGTGCTATTACTCAATATCAGTAAGACTTACAGTGGTTCTGACTATTGAGAAACAAACCTCAGAGTGTCACCTTTCAAAGGAGACCAACACCATGCATATCATCCATATGGCCCAAGAACAGCATGCAATTTACTTTGGGTATGCCTTTTTTAGGTGTTTTAGGCCAATTTTACAGGAATCGTAAAGGGTTAAAAACCTCTGCTTCACCCACAGTGAATGGGGAACCGGTTAGCCAGAGTGCAAAGTCCAAAAACTGACAAAGCGACCGTCTCGGGTGAGTTCAATCTTTAATGGTTCATTGAGTCCAAAAAAAGAGAAATCAATCCGCATAAAGTCTGGAAGATCTGAGAGGTAAGCAGTCTCCAATGATAAATGGAACACTCGATAAAGCCATTGGATCTGGGTGTGGCTGATAATTCTGTAACGTGAGAGTCTTGACAATAGAGAAGTCTAGTGGATCCAAATGCAGGCTTTATTAAAAAAACGAGGTCAGAACAGGCAGGGTCAAAACTACAGCAAAAACAGCATCATCCAAGGCACAGGCAAAAAAGTAATCCACAAAAACAGGCAAAAGTCAGGGCAGGCAACAAATAATCACAAAACGTATAAATCAGGGGTGCTCAACCCTGTTCCTGTAGATCTGTCTTCCTGCAGAGTTCAGTTCCAACCCTGATCAAACACACCTATCTGTAATTATCAAGTGCTCCTTCAGATCCTAATTAGTTGGTTCAGTTGTGTTTGATCAGAATTAATGATGAACTCTTCAATAAGGTAGATCTTCAGGAACAGGGTTGGACACCCCTGGTATAAACTGTCCAAAACACAACGACAAGGTAAGACAAGGCGGAAACTAGGACAATGTTACAGGCTATACAATTATCAGCGATCTGAGAGAGTGTGTGCTATTCTTATAGTGTGAGACTGATGAGGTGATGAGAGACAGGGAACTGCAATTGATGAGTGCTGATGAGTCCGGTTAAAGGATTATGGGAAATTGAGTCCTGGGTGAATGGTAAGTCAGGGATGGAGTGCCTTCTGGTGGAGCTCATGGGCACTACAGTGGGTGATCGTGACATTTCGACAATGTCCCCTTCCCTGTTGATTTGGGAATGCAGAACATTGGAGGATGAGTACAGAGTTCACCTGCAGTTTTTTTGGATCTCATACCGTAGTTCAACAAATTCCTGCAACAAGTACAAAACAGAAACAGATTCAGGAAATGCAGAACGAGGATATTACCTGCCAACAACTGAAACCGTATACACAAAAAGACTGGCCAGAACATCGGTAAGCTGCATCGGAACATCTCATGCCATACTGGTCTCATAGAACAAATAAACGGTCTGCGCCGTGTAGCCCAAACTAGTAGCGTGGATTCATTCCGCTTTCGGTTCCGCTTGTACTCAATTATGTTGTTTTCCGCTTGTCCAATGTAGCTCTTGTAAATCGGGCATGAAGAGAACGCAATGCTGTTCATTCCATTTTTGAAACTGAGAAACAACATTTCTTTGACTGAATGCGCAATGCGATGAAGGTCACAGGACGCATCTAAGCCCAAAATCTGCGGCAATTACGTATTATTTTTTTTTTTTGTGAAAATTTTTGAGTTTGCTTGATTTTGCGATAAATTCAGGGATCTCAGAATCGCAAAATCCTGGAGGGACTGATCAGGCACACACAAGACACAAACAACATCTCCATCATTGACTGAATCCTGGTGCAGGGTAATTTGTGAATGGATATGTTAGAAACATGAGAAGACCTAGGGATGCATTGTTTAGGATTATTTGTAATTGGGTCATTTTGATTGGCTTAATTGTCAGGGGTTCGATGAGGCGGTATAGGCGTGCATCTCAAGGTTGGTTGAGTTCTAAGGTTTGGGTTCTTGGTCAGTTTTATCATGACAGAAAATGCGTGGGACGCCTGACGTACATTTGTTGAAAGACTCTTGAATAACGTTCACTTGCTTGTGTAGCAGGAAGGCCAGTGTCAAGTCACAACATATCCTACAATAGTAGAGATGCAAAGCAAGACCAAGACCAAATGATTGGCGCGCCAGCGGGCGGAAGGCGAGAAATAGCTTCTAAACTGTATCAACCGAGCAACCGAGTCAAATCAATGAGTTGCGTTCCTTCCTCCTTGATCCTTTCTTCCAATTATGGATCAAAAGTGAAGGAATGCTGTTAGAAAAAGGGCGATATTTTGAGTTCAGCCACGACAGTGATACTCATCGTCGGTAAGGTGATACAATGCTAAATTATCGATATGGAGGATCGAGTCCTTAGGGACAGTGATCCATAAAGTTTGGTTGGGCCACTTATCTACTTGGCAGTGTCGCGTTGATCGTATGTGAGGGTAGATGTTCGCGCTGCGGTGATGACCAGCTATCGGTTTCTGATGATTTCTGCTGGTGTTACCTCAAATTGAGAACGTGGTGTCGCTTTGGCGGGCAGCTAATGTCAGGTCAAATGGATTCTAAGCCGCAGATGCCCTCGTTAATATCGCGGACGAAGGGTTTACTCGGGCAGAGGAAGTGAATGTCCTTAGTGAGCGTAAGGATCTTTAGGTTTGGGGCCAGATACAACTGCTCGTTGTTATCATAATATGCAACGACTCAAGGAGTGTGGATTTTGGCATAGGTGTTCCCTTGCCAAAATCCCACATTCACAACGTCTTTGAGCCGGTAAATGTCATTGGCGGCGATAATGGGCAAACTGAGGAGAAAGGCCAAGTCACCTGCTTCCGAGTCTACATATAAGGGAATAGCGCTACCCAGGGCAAAGGCGAGATGGGTTTGGATGGGATTAACGGGGCCCGTAGTGGTCAAGGTTAGGATGTTTTGGACAAGGCTTAGAGGTATCATGTAGTGTGGAATCCTACCCATGGCTAAG
This sequence comes from Oxygymnocypris stewartii, assembly GCA_003573665.1. Lineage (NCBI taxonomy): Eukaryota > Metazoa > Chordata > Actinopteri > Cypriniformes > Cyprinidae > Oxygymnocypris > Oxygymnocypris stewartii. The sequence goes on along the minus strand of QVTF01018830.1, from coordinate 697,263 downwards.
TTATCAATCGAGGAGCTTACTTCCCATAGCATGGCGGTCATGTGTAGGGTTGGGTATCGTTTTTTTTTCCATACCGGTGCCAAATTGATACTTTTAAAACAGTACCGGAGCCTAAACGATACTTATATATATATATATATAAAAAAATACCAATTAATAATTTGACTGGCCATTAGCACTAAACACATGGGCCTGGTTTCACAGACAGGGCTATAGACTAAGCCAGGATTTGGCAATAGTTCAATTAGTACATTTAAGTAATTTTTTAACTTGCTTAGAAAAAAATAAAAATACTGGTGTGCATCTTGAGACAAAACAAAGGTACTGATATATTTTAGGATCAGTCAGTGCAAGTTTATTTCAGCTAAAACAGCTAAGAGTTACATTTCAATCTAGGACTGGGTTCAAGCCTTGTCTGTAAAACCAGAGATGATGTCTTTTTTGTTCATACTGGACACTAGAGGGCGCCCTCGCACAGAAAATCCACTGATATGGTCATAGAAGTAGCGAACTCATGAAGCTCCAGGGATATGGATATGTAAACAGAAGAAATAAACGTTTTGAATGATAAAATAAATACAATAAACACTCAACTACAACAATGTATAGTTTATCTGTGTTATTCAAGCATCTCAGGTATTTTCATAATAATGAAGTATATTTGTAATCCATTGTTATTCGATGTATTAGTAGCCCATGGAGTAGTAGTAGCTTAGCTAGTTAGTGGAAGGCTAGCTGCTGCCGTCAGAGCAAGTGTAATTACTGCATTCACGCACTCCTCGGATGCTCTCATTTGCTTTTAAGTCGGAATGTGAAAACTGCACACTCGCGTTACTACAAAGATTTATGGGAAATAATTGTTCACATGCGGTGCCGGTGATTGTGATTTTTACGTCTGTTTCGGAGAAACAAAAGGACAAATATATATATTTTTTAATCAGTGTAGAATTTCTATATCTCAGTGTGTGTTGACCTGCTCATTGTGTTTTACACATAATCTATTAAATATAGACAACTTTACTGTACAGAAAAACAACAAATGAATGAATATGTAATTATAATATATGACAAAAATACTTTTAAAATGTAGGTAAGGGGATAATTCAGTAGCAAAATTAACTCTAGACAAATCGTGAGTGCACAATTTTATAAAATCAAAATTTTTTGAAAAACAATTCATTGGTGAACAAATAAAAGTGAATAAGTGTAGGACTAAATGTAAAATGATATACATTGCTCTTTGTATTGTTGTAAAATACATGAATGGAAAAAAAATCATATATTTATATATATATATATATATGAAGAGCTCTTTTCCAAAACGCGATAAACGCCAAATTTAAAAAAAAGGAGTTCGTCATGCCATTTTGCTGTGTACTGAACCTATTCACTGCTCCATCAATGTTTCATGCCAAATCGCTATATTTCCTTGTTTAAAATGTACTGCAAGATGCAGTTCTTTTCCAAACCGCTATAAGCGCCGAACCTGTTTTCAGCCTAAATGCGATATATCCTCATATGACTGGACAAAGAAAATCACAAAAAAACAACAAAGAGGTGGCGCGTTAATACCCACTGTGGGATGTCAATGTAACAGATGTGTATGCCAGTAAGGGCTGTGTGTAAACCTCACTCCCCTGACCTCAAAAAGAGGCGCTCTAGCAACTGACGCTAGAGGCTGTAGTCTTTGGCGTTGCTTGTTAGAGCGCCCGCCTCCCGCACCGAAAACCCGGGTTCTAGACCCGCTCGGTGTGATGGTGCGCACCCGGGGGAGTTACATCAACACAAGGCTGGTGCGACCGGCTTATAGTATGAGTCCCATATGTTGCATGTTCTCTTTTTTTTTTTAAGACATAAACCAACATAAAAAAGGATGGATTTGTAGCGTTTTGAAAAAAATAAAATAAAACTTGGAATTTATAATCGACAATATTGTTGTTTAATTTAACAATCATTGTTTAACATGTTCAGACTGAGCCAACAGACCATTTTCCTTCCCTTGTCTTAGAAATTAGATTTCATTGCCAAACACTTCCTCTTGAACTGTACGAATTATGAATTGCTCAGCATCCTTCCTTTCTTCAAGTGATGTGGCTTCGTTGGATCTTTCTACCAAACCCTTCACACTCCTCGCACAACGTTTGAGTCTAGTTATGGCTTTCACTGCCCTCTTCCAATCCGAAAACCTTTCCAAGCGATCCGACAGAAACATCTCTTCCTTTACTTTGATTGCAAGAACCTGTGCCCTTTTGAGTTCTGGGTCTTCCTTATCAACCTCTTCTACCTTAATGTATTCCTTAGGGAGTTATCTTTGCCAGAGAAAACCTGGACCAGTAAACCAGTTAGATTCCGTCAGTTCCTTCACAGTGAGTCCACGAGAGGCATGGTCAGCTGGGTTTTGATCTGAAGCAACATATCTCCACTGACTAGGCTCAGTGCTTGTCCTGATCTGCTGAATTCGGTTGGCTACGAATACGTGGAACCGTCTTGCATCATTGTTAATATAACCAAGGACAACCTTTGAATCGGTCCAGTAGTATTCACGGACACCATCCAATTCTAGTTCTCTTTTGAGCAGATCACCAGTTCTTGTGGCTACAACTGCAGAAGAGAGCTCCAATCTTAGGATTGTTGTTACCTTTGTTGGGGCAACTCTTGCTTTACCCATAATGAGAGTGCAGTGAACTTCACCAGACTTGGTCACAGTTCTGAGGTATGAACATGCCCCATAGCCTGACGTGCTGGTATCAGCAAAATGGTGTAACTCATATTGCTGGACATCTTTGAACTCTAATGGCACATAACAACGTGGTATCTTTACTGAGGACAGATTATGGAGGTCTTGTAGCCAAGCTTCCCAATGTGGCCTGAGGTCATCAGGAAGTGGTTCGTCCCAGCCTAGCTTGTCATTGCACATCCTTTGCAAGGTCTTCTTCCCAACCAGAATGAAGGGAGCAACTAATCCAAGAGGATCAAAAATGGAAGCAACTGTAGACAACACACCTCTTCTAGTGAAAGGATTTTCCTTTATTAGTACTCTGAAATGGAACTCATCTGAAGCTACGCACCAATGGACTCCGAGTGCCCTTTCTATCCTAGGTTCTCCTAGAGCCAAGTCAAAGTCAGTTGCACCTTCAGTGCATTCCTCCTTCGGGATTGTGGCGATTACCCTCCTGCTGTTGGTGATGAATTTGTGCAAGTGGAGCTTCCTGGTATTGCAGAGATCTCTGGCTCCCTTCACCAACTGCATAGCCTCTGCTTCCGGATCCACACTTGCCAAACCATCGTCAACATAAAAATTATGCTGTATAAACTTCACTGTGGCTTGATTAAACTTGCCTTCACCTTGTGAGGCGAGGTACTTGAGCCCGAAGTTTGCACAGCCAGGCGAGGAAGCAGCTCCAAATAAGTGGACCTTCATGCGAAACACTGATGGTGGAGCTTCCATGTTGCCTTCTTCCCACCACAAAAACCTGAGGTAGTCCCAATCCTTTGGAGCAACATAAAACTGATGGAACATACGCTCCACATCATACATGATGGCTACCTGCCCTTTCCGGAAGTGACACAAGACTCCAAAAAGGGTATTTGTGAGGTCGGGCCCAGTCAACAGATGCTCATTCAGAGAAGTATTCTGAAATCTTGCAGAGCAATCAAAGACAATGCGAATCTTGCCTGGCTTTTGTGGGTTATAAACCCCATGGTGAGGGATATGCCATGCTGGTTGATTGCATAATTCCATCTCTGGGACCCTTTCAGCGTCACCTCTTGCTATTATGTCCTTCATGAAAGCTAGGTAGTCCTTGAAGTATTGTTCATCCCTCTTCAAACGCTTCTCTAAGGATTTGAGTCGATGCTCTGCACATGCCTTATTGTTCGGCAAGTCTCTCATCTTTAAAAGGCAATGGCATCTCATAATGCCCATCTTGCAGTTGCTTAATGCCTTCATTTAACTTTGCCAGAAACCGTAGGTCTTCTTGCGATGCAGATGCTTCCTCATTACTCCTTTCAACAAAGTCTGACTCAAAAACCTTCAATATCTCTGCTGGAGTGATCATCTCCTTAACCTTGTTCTTGCGAACAAAGCAGACTTCAGACTTGAGCTTGTGAGAAGGTTCGCCTGCTGGTAGAATTTGCTTAATAATAATCCTATGACTCACACCAATTTCATCTTCGTAGTCACCATCGTAGTGGTTGCATCCGATTATACTACAGCCTAACACAGATCTTTGTTCAAAGGGCTGATCTTCATTACCTCTGAGAACATCTCTGGGGAGTAAGGCTTGAGGACATTTATACCCTATTAACAAACCTATTTCACAATCAAGTGCAGGAGCCATTTCCTCTGCCAGATTTTCTAGATGAGGCCAGTTCTTTGCTGTTTCACAAGTGGGTATATGAGATCTATTTGCAGGTATATAGTCTCTGGTATAAATCGTTGGAAGGTGGATTTTCACTTCAGACTTAATGCCTCTTATTTGTAGTCCGTTCAATTTGTGACTGGACACAACCTTCGTCTTGGAAGTTATTGTAGAAATCTTGAGTTTGACTGGTTCCATTTTAGTATCAAGTGTCTCAGCTGTGTCCTTTAAAATGAAAGTGGTGTCGCTTTGGGTATCAAGCAAGGCGTACACTAAAATCTCCTTCCTTGGTTCAGCTGTAGTTGAAACATACACTGGAACGATGGATGAAGTATAAGTTCCCTTCTTTTCTTGAACCACTCTGTTTGAAGTTACATGCATATACTCTTGTATCTTCTGTGATTCAGTTGTTCTGTCAGCAGAGTCTTGATTAGACCTTGACTGACCTTGATTGAGTCTAGCTCTTGGTCCTGGGCCTTTATTTACCCAATCCTGATGCAAGCATGTTGGATGATACCTTTCACATTTTTCACACATACTCCTAGAGGTGCATCCCTTAGAGTTATGACTAGCCTTAAGACAGCCAAAGCACAATTTCTCAGACTGTACAAACTTCAATCTTTCTTCAACTGGTCTTTCCATAATCTTGCGACACTTATGAAGAGTATGGCCATGTCTCTCACAAAAGACACACATGACGCTAGTCTTTTCACTAGAACTAGTAGTGAAGGTCTTAATGCTTGAATTTCGATTCCGTTGAAACTTGGAGTGATCTTGATCAGGTTGCCTGAATCTCTCTTGCTCCACTGGCTTTATTGCTTGCAGTGAGGTGATAGGATTGCATGCAATTCTAGCTTCCTTGTTACGAAATTCAACAAAGTATTTGAAATCAGGGAAACCCTTGTATTCATCTTGGAACTTAGTAACTGCTCTATTCCAATGTGAACTCAACCACTCTGGCAATTTAGCTGATATCCTTTGATTTTCAACACAGTTATTCAGAGCTTGTAAACCTTGAACATAGGGCATGGCTGATTCAACGCTGCTCAGGAAATCCACAAATTCCCGGAGGTCTTTAGTATCTTTAGTAGCAACCTTGTGCCATGACTGTATTTTGTCGCGGTATGACTTGCCAACTACAAATGGATTGCCAAACCGGTCTTCAAGTATATTCCAGGCAGCCATATAAGCTGCTTCTGTTCCTGCCAAGAAGTGTCCTTCAATCGCTTTCTTGGCTGGACCACTTACATACTTGCGTAGAAAGAAAAGCTTTTCTTGGGCTGGTAAGTTCTTGCGATCAATTAACGTCCTGAAGGACAGTTTCCAATCAGTATACTTCAAAGGTTCTCCTGAGAAAACAGCAGGTTCTGGAATTGGAATCCTATTGGCTGTAATAGTTTCAGCGAGTGCCTTCACAAGGTCATTAGAAGCTTCACTGGAAGTAGCTAATGCATCTGACGGAGATATATGAGCTTGAGTGAGTGGAAACCTTTGAGGAGAATAGGAAGGTTGATTTGGTTGAGAGAAATTCGGTTGAGAGAGAGCGATAGGAATGCTTGGTTGAGAGAGATAGTCTTCTTGTTTGTGTTGAAGAGGAGGAACAGAACACATTTTTCCCTCATCAGCTTCGATGCTTTCAGCATAAACATGTAGCCTTGCTTGTGCTGCGTTATGTCTTTTTAGTTCTTCCAATCGTTCCACTTCCTTTTTCTCCTCTTTCAGCCTTATTTTCCTGATAGTAACTTCTGAGATAAATTGAGCTCTTTTTCTTGCATTCTCCGCTTCTATTTCCCTTTCTTGCACTTCTCTCTCGGCTGTTAACCTTTCATCTTCTGCCTCAAGTTTCCTAATTTCCTCTTCATATTGATGCTGTGTCTTCATTATTTTAATCCCCTCTTGAGTAGCTGCTACTTCAGCTGCTGCTTCTTGTCTTTTCTGCAAAGAATCATGTGGAGACCGACTGGACATCTTAGAAACAGACTTTGACTTACTGAGGTTGTGGAGATGATGCTGGACACCGTGGCGTCAAACACTGAATCTGAATCAGGTCAGGGTATGTTCTCAGGATCTCCATTGAGAAAGCGTTGAGCCTTTTCATTTGCAGTGCTAGTAATGGCAAGACAAGTGTCATTTTTTCTCCGAATTTCCGGCTCAGGGCTTGTGATGCTTCTTATGTCACCATAAATATGGTCGACCTCAGACTGCATGGCATTAATGGTGCTCACAACCTCAAAAATCAAATCAGCATCATCATTGTTCTTCATGGCTCTTTTCAAACCATTGACATGATACTTCCATCTTCTATACTTCTGTTCAAAGCTTCTTTTCAGATTGTTTAGTCTAGTGTCTTGCAACATTTTACCTTTTTCACTGAGCAAGCGCACTCGCTGGCTTCTTCTGATATCGGTCTGTATATTATCTGTGCCCACCTGAGGTTGTTGTACTTGTGCAGCCACTTCAACACGGTCACCTAGATCAGCCTTCTGTGGAGGGAGAGCCTGCTCTGCATCGTCAAATTCTTGTGCTGTAGGATCTGCACAGATAGCCTCTTTACTGGACAACACTGTATTTTCACTTGTATCTGACATGTCAATTCTGTATTGCACTATATTGCACTATGATATTCAAAAAGAACGGTCTAAAAACCTAGTGCAAGTCACTCAGCTAGACGTAAATGTGTCAACCATCTAAATTGAGAATTATAGAACTGTGAAGTAGCAGAAGTATGAAATGCGAACACTCAAAAATATAAAGTATACAAAACTTCAACAGAAAATTTCAACTTCAGTTTTTCTCAATAATAAGAGATTTTTTTGTCTCTTTTAGTCCTTATAGTTTCTTTCATAAGCAGAGCGATTATTAGAAAATGTCCACTTTTATCTTAGAATTATGATGATGGAAATACCAGCACAATTGAAGCTTCAGCAACAGTTCACAAAACCTTGCACTGCATCCAAGACACTAACTTAAAGGTGCTCGCTTGTTCAGCCTTTACTTGTTCACTGCTGCTTCAGTCACTCAATAGCAGTCGTTTTGAAAGTTGTACTTCCCTTATCCAACACCTTTTGCCTCTTGCTGGCCGACTTCCACGTGCAGCTTTTACCATCTGATGATCTTAGCCTTCACCGACTTGCAGTGAAGTGTTCTACTGTGCCTCCCTTAGTCACAACGCGAAGGCTGAGGTTCCTTTTACAGATGTTTAATGCACTTATGGACATGGACATCAACGCCAACACAAACACAGTAGAACTAAATAAACAGGACGAATATAGCAAACATCAGTCACGCATTTAGTTACACAGAAAAAACATGCATACGACTTTAAACTCTTAAATGAACAAAAATACATCAACATACCACTTTTTCCTGCTTGTGAGCTAAGAGAGGGGGTTGTATCTTGAAGTTTCTTGACAGATGACTTGTAGTCATACAGAGAAACACCTTAAAACTTTCAACTATAAAATCGTTCCATCTTTTCACGCAGATGACAAAACAGGAAGAGATATACAAAAGGCAAGATGGGAATAAAATGAAACAACCAAAACTCCTTTTCAATCTTGCTCTAGTAAAAAAATACTTCAGTATAGAAATCACAATAAACATTATAAAATAACCAAAATATAAAATTATACAACTTAAACTAATGAAAAGTTATACTATGATAAGCAAGTGTCTAAGTACACTAGCGCCATCTAGTGGAAACGGACATAAACTCAGAAAGCTTTGTGATAGCAAATACATGTATATTTGAATTCTGAACTCAATTCTAGTTGCACTGTCTCTTTATGCTCTCCTCCAGTTTGCTCTGGTGTGGCTGGTGAAGTGAATGAAGCAGTCAGTGATGGCCATATCATTAATGGCTGATCTATGTGTTAATACAGTACATCGGACAGGAAATCTATATGCTCACCTATCATTCATCAACCTCAAATTTGGCTTTTCATCTGAAAGATGCATGTAGTAGAAAATGTACATGGCCACTCAATCTAATGTTAACCTAGAAAAATGTGTGCTGTTCATGTGTCTGTGTAAAGTGTGGAAGCTGAACAGCAGCGCGCTCACTGCAGGACAGATGGAGGTGCCGGTGCGCTCACTTGCTCTTAAAATACTCCCTTATTTTTGGTCATACAGATAAGTTTAATACATCTTTAGAATCTGTAAAGAATATACATTTATTTGTGTGCACTCAGAATAACAATGAAACGTTGCACTTCTGTAAAATAATTCAAGCAAACAGAGACGCTTTCTGCCATCTCAGTCTGTGAACTTGAGCGAGAACGTGTGTGTGTGTGTGTGTGTATGCATTATTTACATGAAATTGAATGTGTGTGCAATGCACTGTGCATTGTTTAAACTGGCTTTCAGTTCAATAAAATAACAAAAAACTACATTTTGGATTTTTATTCAACTAAGGTGGCCATGCTGTGATCTGTATTGTATTTTTACTGTAACTGACCGTTTCTGGTAAAAAAACAACAACACAGGAGTGGAAGGCAATGTGAATCATTCTTCTGTGATTGGTACTTGGGATTTTTTTCCCCCATTTTTTTTAAGGAGTGAGATGGGAAAGGTTTGAAAATCCATTCCCCATGTCACCCTCTACTTCTATTATATAATTTTATTTTTATTTTTTTGGTAAACTCTAAAAATAGTTAAATCCAAAAGTATTGTTTAATGATAAATTATGCTGTCAATTCAGTTAAATAATAAGCCGCATTCTCTAAAAAGCTGTTTATTCAGCATAGTGAAGCCTCTCCTCCTTTGACATCCATTAAAAAATGGCCTCTGGTCTTAGTGTTAGCATTAGCCATTAAATGTTTTGGCTAAAGGTTGCAGGCTTGCCTTCTAGTGGCTATGATATAATTGTGTATTCAAACCACAGCTTGGCCTTAATTTTTGGTACACTGGAAGATGTTTGGATTGTGGATGAACTCGAGTGGAGCACAAAACTCAGAAAATAAGTTTACCATGCAGCGGCAGAAAAACAACTTGACCTCACGCATCATCAAACAAACAAAAACAAATGTATTAAATATGAATTTCTTATTTTTATTTCATTTTGTTTTTAGAAATTGCATTTAGGTCTTGATTTTTATGATTTTGGATTACTCTAAGAGTTTCAATTAGAAAAAGGCTTTTGGGACATTGGCAACTGGCAGACCTGTTCCCCCATGTCTATTGTTTCCCTCCCTCTTGTGCCCATATATGGTCCTTCCTGTTTCCTGTTTCTGTCTTCGTTGTTAGTTCATTAGTCTCTGTCTGTATCTCCTCACCTGTTTCAGTTCTTCCTAGTTTGATTTCCTAGTGTTCTTTAGCCCTATGTTTTCCTCTCTCCCACGTCCGGTATTGTATGCCTACCCTTCGTCCTGCTTGTGTGTGTGTGTGTGTTCTTGTATGTTCCGTGTGCTTCTGGATATGTAAGAATAAAGAATGTTTATGTTAATACCCTTTTTCTCAGTGCTCCTTCGTTCTCCTCGTCTCCTCCACCGTAGGTGAAACGTGACAGAATACCGGACCCAACAATAGTAAACGTCGTCCCTCATTTCTGTTTTTGTTTTTCGCTTTAGAAAGTTTTTCTAGAAAGAAAGTTTTTAGAAAGCATAGAAAACACTGCCGTTCGCGGGAAAACTGCCGCTGTCCTCGGCTAAACCAAGCCTGCCGTTCGTGGGAGATCAACGCCGCCGCCCGCAGCTCACCCTAATCCGCCGTTTGTGGGAGACACCCGTTCGCGGGAGTCTACCCACGGACGCTCATGTGCCCCTGGGCTTGCTGGTGGCATATAAGGGTATGAGGTGGAGCCCAGCTACAGAGCTCACTCCTCAACAGCACCCTCCAGAGTGCGCTCCTCGACAGTGCCCTCCAGAGCCTGCTCCTCGACAGTGCTCCCAAGTGTCCGTGCTGCCAGAGCGCCCCCAAGTGCCTGCTCCTCACGAGTGCCCCGCAAGTGCCCGCTCCTCACGAGTGCCCCGCAAGTGCCCGCTCCTCACGAGCACCCTCAAGTGCACACTCCTCACGAATGCCCTCGAGTGACCGTTCCTCTGGAGTGTTCTCAAGTGCCCGCTCCCCACGTGCACCCACCATAGCCCGCTCCCCACGAGCGCCCACCAGAACCCGCTCTCCACGATCGAACGAGTTCCTGGACCCACCATGGCCGCACACGCTTCCTGCTCTGTCATAGCCGCCCGAGTCCCGGGATCCGCCATTTGCGCCTGAATCTACCCCTCGTCCTACGTGTGTGTGTGTTCCTGCCAGTTTTCGTGTGCTCCTGGATCTGTAAGAATAAAGACTGTTTATGTTTATTCCCTTTGTCTCAGCACTCCTTCATCTCCTCGTCTCCGCAACCATAGGCTAAATGTGACAGCAACAAAGTCTTACAATTTCGACAGGTCCATAGAACAGAAATTAAGAAGACCGCTGTATTACTGCATTCATCTGTTGACTTTTCTATCTGAATTTTAAAACATCATGCAGATATCCATCACAAATACATCTGAATGTGATAGATACAAAAGGCATAGCCTATGTTTTTCTAGGTTATGATTCACATTTAATGTGTAAACCTCAACAGTGAACTCGGATTAGCACAAAGTCATAAAATAGGTGTCTGCAAGAGACATTGTCTTGAAGAGTGTTACACTCAAGGTCACACTAATGAAAATCTGTAAATTCATCTCTTTTCACACATGCCATTGTGCCATTTGCCACACGCCTATGGCATTTTTACATTTTCACTTTTTTTTTTACTGCTGTTTTCCTGAGAGAATCCAACAACAAATATATCCATCTGCCAATACTAAGATGCTACCCCCTAATCTACTCTTCTCACACACATACCTTGTATTTAATTCCATTACCTTTGAATGATATACATAAAAAATAAATTAAATGATTATGAGGTAGTGTTTTCTTACAAGCACAATCTTACTTCAATATGTGCCTGAAGTGCATTTTAAATTTACTTATGATAACAAAATTTAAACAATGTTTTCTCACCTTCTGTAGGTCCACCTGGTAAAAGAGGAAGAAGAGGACGCAATGGAGACTCTGGTGAGTGTGTTTTAACTCAAAGTTTTCAAACTGTTAAATAATGAAAAGGATTTGCTGGCCACAATCTGTGGTCCAGTTAATAAATGTTCCCCTTAACCACAATTTCCAAGTACTTGAGAAATATTTCAGTACAATTGCATGCTAGTATTGGATTATGTGTCCATTGACTAACACCCCAAAGGGTTTGGTTTATTATAGTAGCTGTTACCATTAGTTACATGTTTACTGAACCTCCAGTTAGAGGTGCAGACACAGGCCAGCCACACAAATCCTGTTCAAATGGGCCCAGACATTTTCTGGAAGACACATGTGCATGTGCATATTTCCAGGATAACATTAAATGGAAGAAAAAATATTCAATCTCAATTATGTATATGTAGAGTATCAGTGGTAAACGGATTACATGTTGATTATACAAGGACTATCCTCTGTATTACCCTCTCTATTCTCTATAAAATGCTAATTAAAATTACTCCATGAAAAGGTGCATTCTCTGTCACAGAGTACTGGATTCTATTTGGTTTTCTATTGTGAGTTTATCTTGTAAAAACATCTGTTTGAATGTGTAAATGTGACACATTGGATTACAAAAATAAGCATTATAAGTATACTAAACAATGTTTTAATTAAATAAATAGATAATACAAATTATGATTTTTTTGGCGGGGTGGGGGGGTTGTTTTGACATTTTGTTTTACAAAAATATACATCAAAATCTAAAAAGGAAAATCAAGGTAATACTTCTATTATGCAATAGCAATAGTCTCATGGTCTTTGCAGAAACAGCAAGGTCTATGACTGTAATGAGAAATCATGCCTTCATAAGCCAATATCTATAGTCACATGAGCAAAAACTTAATCAAACTTGTCTACGACTACACACACACATCCATGATGTGGTACAAAGCCAGAACCAAAGTACAGAACCAAAACAAATCATTTGATTGTCACAGAAATATTTCTTATGTTTGGACGTTCCCTCTTACTTAAAAAATCATGCCAATGGTCCTTTTGAGCCGTTTTGTTACACAGACTCATAGAAACAATGCATTTTCTCTTAGAAGTAAAGACTCATATATATGTCTATATGAGCATCTCAGCACTCCTGGGCTTGTTGTTTTTTTTGCTCACTTAGACTCAAATAAAACACAAATAAAGCTTCTCTACATTTATGCAATTTCCCTCCATGTCTGGGTCAGGCGTATGGTGCTTCTGTCAGAAAACAAATTTGGTGTCTGTGCTTCTCATCAATCAACAGTTGAGAAAGATAGTAGCTATTTTAGAGAGACTTTTTTTTTTAACTGCACAACTGAAGAAGTGCAACGGCAAGCTGAACCCATCCACATCCACATCCACATCAGTGTTTGCCTGGCTAGAGGATTTCCAAACCTGGGAAACGCAGACTTTTATGGTAAATGGACCCTTTATCTGGTCACATACAGCCCACATCAACCAGCTAATTGAAAGAGTACAAATGAGAAAAATACCAGGGTGTTTATGTAGGAACTCAAGTTCAGAGTAACGTAAGTAAACAAAAGTAAAATGAGTTTGAAAACGAAGAGATCGTTGTTTGGGTGGGATGCTGGGAGTCTTTAGTTGGGTTAGAGTTTGAAAAGGTAGTGGAAATCTCCTTAAGTCAAGCTGGTGTGGTTATCTGTGCCAAAGCAAAAATAGTCATCAGTGTTGAATGCACAAGGCCTGAGCCATTCATAAGCAGTTAGATAACCCAAGATCTGAAGTACTCATGGCTAATAAAACTGTGGCCACAGACTTTTCATATAGAACTCTCACTTGCTTAAAGGGCACTTTACATTCATTTACTGTATATGATGTTGTTTCTCTCTGGCTTTTTAACTGCATTCATGCTTTTAAATTTAAGATATTGATTTTTACAAATATAATAATTTCACGAAATCAGATTAATTTTGAAATAATTCTTTAATATTTACTTTATTACATAAATACTCTTTGTAACTAAGTTAAACTGGTTAGGTGTAACAGACAATTTAGCTGTGGGCTAAAGTTAATTAAACTTACAATTTTAAGTCAAGCACAAACATTTTGTTTGTTTAAACATTACATTATTACTCTTATAACTATTTTAAGTTGTTATAACTGAGATACTGTTCACTTTTAAATGTCGTGTTGCGTAATGCCGTTGATGCTATGGAATGCTTCTTTGTGAACGGTGTCTGAATCACATGTGAACAATTTTGACATTTCAGCATTTTACACACATTCTTTAAATGTCCCTTTTAACTCTTGCACATGACATGGAGAAAAAATGTCTATAAATTAATTATTGATTATAGTTAAATAATTGTCAACTTCAGTGATTTTAAAACAAGTTCCTTTACTAGATTTCTGTATACATTTCATTTACGATTCGATAAAAACTGCAGAAGCATTTGAATCCAGGAGTAAATCCACTCAATTTTCATTTTGTTTACTATTCCTTATGTAAATAATACTGTAAAATATTAAGAAAGGGACACAAATTAGCTCTTCATTGTAAACCTTTAATTCAGAATGCCAAATGACAATAATAACAGGCATGGCAGCTCTATGTATTCCTTTTATAGGTTTTTTTTTTCACTTCCAGAATTAACCCTGTAAATGTTGGTGTGAGAGAAAACAATAGGGTATACAAATAGACTGGTTTGCTGGTCCCCAACACGGTAAGCCAGTGAGCAAGCAAGCCAATCACAGACATATCTGTTAAGCACGTGAACACAATCACCAATCAGTGCTGTTTATGAATTTGTCCAACAGTGTTCAAATTTTTGAGGGAAATTTACGTTTTTAAAATGTCAGTACTAATTAGTCTCAATGTTGGTACTTTTGACAACACTATGATGTTGAATGTGTCGGAACTAAACGCTCTGCAAGATAAAAAATTAATCACCTTCTATTTGAAGCAGTTGTATAACTATTGGGAAGCCTGTTTTACTAATGATTTTATTTGAGATTGTGCACAAATGCAGAAATGTGATTCCTCTCTTCTTGTGCCATTGAAATTAGTATTCAGAAGTAGAGGATTTTTTTCCATTTCTATTCCCCTGCAGGAATGCTGTTTATCAAAAAGAATGTCATTTTCAGCCAGTAAAATGTTGGAACATGGATAGGGGTATCAGCATCAGCTGCTGGATGTCTTTCATAAATGTGCAAATTATCTCACCTGTAACAAATTTGAATAAATTGTTAAAAAAAATATCTTATTTTCTGCTTTCTCCACAGGGCCTCCTGTAAGTACCATGGCAACAAGCTGAAGGCTTTGTGCATGTCTAATTCAACATTATAACAGGTAGAATATTGTATGTAATATATTTCTATATATTATGTATATAAAAATATTATATACATAACATTTTTTGTAGCTTTATAATAACGAAAATCAATTAAAATTCTTGACTTTACCAAGATTGAAAAGATCTGACACATCTGTATCAGAATTGCCCTCTATTTTACATTTTCTACTCACATATATTCCCATTTTCACTTTACCCAACTAAAAATTAAACAACTGACATTCAAAGGAACGTTTTCTCCATAAAAATCTCCATAGAAATCACCTCATCAAACCATTTGAACAGATCTTGTAGCAAAGCAAACAAAGGTCTTAATCTATTACAATACATAAAAGCATGAAACATTGTAAACAAAAAGGACATTCTTGGTTAACTTCACGATTTAGTATTGAAAAAAATGCTTTAACAGCTATAAATCCATGTAAAACTCTCCATTGTAAATCCCCTATTTTCTTACTTAGTGGTGACTTGTAGAGGGCCCCCAATTCAGGTCTTGCATTTTCACTTAAGTGTAGAACATTACGCCAAGGTGTGTCTATTTTTGTGTCTAAGACTTTTTTTGTTGAAATCTTTAACACAACATCTATACATTGTTTTACCAGAGGATTTATCTTTCCCAGACAAAACTAAATTATTACACCTTAAAAAAAATACATTACACATTTCCAAACCAGGTGCTAAACACAAATTTGGGAAAAAGATTATCTTTCTCAGGCTCCGCTCTTCTGAAAAAGTCCTTAATCCTTTTAAGTTCTTCTTCAGTAATACTTTCTTTCCACTTAGTCAACAAATGAGTCGTTACTCGTATTGACTTCAGACCTCGCTATTTGACACTCAATCTTTGCGTTTTTTGTTTGGGCGACGAGCACGCACACGATGTCCTCGGGGGGAAATCTGCGTGCACTGTGAGTTTTTTCTATGAAAAAGCTCCGCTCTCGTCTGTCCCTCTTTCCGAGGAAAGAGAAGTTAGAGTTAGAGAAGGAGCTTTCCTTTGACGTGCAACGGCCGAGAACGAGGGCGAGCCGCTGGATTGTGATGATGCGATCTTTCTGACATCATCCCAACAAAACCCAGCCCAAACAAAAAATGCAAAGATTGTGTGTGTCATCGAGTGTCAAATAGCGAGGTCTGAAGTCAACTAAACACTATCAAATAGCACAGTAACAAGATCGGCAGTTTAAGCCATTAAATAGTAAGCAGAAAACACAAGAAATATCTCGTTTCAATATAAAAAAGACTTTATTAGATACATCTAAGACATGTAAACTAATCTAACACATAATCAGAAGCACTCACACATTAATACATGTTGCAGGAAGAGAGAAAATAATAAGTATAAGATAATAAAAATGTGAAATCCCAAGTTTATAACAATATGTGTGATTGCATAGACTTGAACAACCATCAATCACTTAATTAACCCTCGCATTGAGTTTCTCGGTGTGGCAAAAATTTATATTAAATGCACCAGTTTAGCTAGAATCTGCAGGTACTTGTGATGCTTTTAAAGGGGATTCCCTTGTTGAAGTTGTTGCAGAAAGGGGTTTCTCGAGTGTAGTCGGAGCTGGACGTTGCGGCAAACATAACTTAGAACATGAAACTCTCAACAGAAAGAAACTAGATTAAAGTAAAATAATAAAAGGATGTAACAAGACTAGGTGTTTTTTCTTGTCATCGTGATTAAGTAGCAGTGAGCATGTATGCCGAAGCACGCTGGAACGACACTTAAAGAACGAAAAAAGTGATAACAAAAAAGCATGACTAAAAGCAAAAGTGGCGACTAAAAGCCGACAAGGCAAAAAGGTGATGACAAAAGCATGGTTTAATGGTGTCCTGAGTTTTTTTTGATTCATCCCAAATGGTGTCTTGACCTTTTAGATACTGTCATAGCTCGGGGTGTTGCTGTCATGAATCCGGACTATGAACTTCCGTTCACTCACCACCAGAGGTCACCCGCTCACCACATGGACTCTTACACTACACAGACTGTTACACTATACAATGGACTACATTTCCCATCATCCATTGCACTGATTACACATACACAGCTGAATCCCATCAGACATGCTTTATAAGCCTTGGACTTCCTCTTTCACATCACCGAGTATTGTCTAGCGTTTATAGCTCTTCCAGTGATAGCTACTTTACGGAGCCCTTCCATGTTTTCTGAGTGTAAGTTTAAGTCTAGTTTATCTAGTTTATTGCCTGAGTCATTTGTATCTTTATCCTAGCCTGTGTATCTCGTTTCTTGTCGGATCTCTGCCTGCCCTAAAGTTTATAGCATACCTTGGATCTCTCTTTAATCTTGTTGTATTGTATTCTGTTTGCTCCTGCCTTGACTATTGCTCACATTATTGGATTGCCCCTCTTGTCAAGCCCTCTGGATATTGTTCACCAATCGAAGACCCATGCTCATCCTAGGAAAACTCTTGTGTCTTGCCCGTGCCATACTTGTTTGCTGTTGTTCGACCCTGCCTGTGTTTTATGACCATGTTAAGGAATAAAAGCTTGCGCTTGGATACGCTCGTATACAATGTATGTATACGCTAATGTATACAATGTATGTATGTATATATATATATATATATATATATATATATGTGTGTGTGTATATATATCAATTCCTTGACACGTCTGTGTGTGGTGGCTCTTGATGCCTTGACCCCAGCCTCAGTCAATTCCTTGTGAGCCAAAATCATCACAATTAAAATAACCAAAGACTTAAACTACAGACTTAAACTTCAGTCTGTGTGCATTGAATTTATTTAATACACAAGTTTCACAATTTGAGTTGAATTACTGAAATAAATTAACTTTTCCACGACATTCTAATTTATTGAGATGCACCTGTATGTATGTATGTATGTATGTATGTATATATAGTAACCGTCCCAGTGAAATTTCTCAAAAGGGCAAAATCACACAATAATTTAGGGGAGGGTCCCTCAACTGAAAACGACACCAAAACACAGTAGGTCATTACAAAGTATTTATATAAAATAAAAGCAATCCACAGATCACTACAACATGTGCATGAAAAAGAGTCAACATCTTTTCGACTACAAAAATGACCCGTAGTGTTTATCATTTATCGGAATAAAGAACACAACTTATCTGGTTGAATGAATACTCGTCTCTACACTTAAGCATGCACTAAATCTGAATACTGAAATACTCTGATTATGATAGAAGGTGAAAAAATCCAATAGTCTGATAGTAAGAGTAGCATAAACAATCGTCGATCCGAGTTTTCTCAAAACATGATAGATAAAGAATGATATTCGGAAAGGGCAGTCAGAAATGCTTAAGCAAGATTTCAGTGAACTCTTTGAAACACTTCATGGACTTGAAGTTCAGTCATTCATCAGTGGACCACTCCCAGCAAGGGGAACTAACATGTTTTCACGGTTGCTTGGGCTGAATACATGGCTACAAAGAACCTGCAGTACAAAAGGAGTCAACTTCATCGACAACTTCAATATTTTCTGGGGCCACAGACAACTGTTTAAACTGGATGGCCTCCACCCAAACAAACTTGGTGCAAGAGTGCTAAAGGACAATTTATATTTCTGCCTCAGTCATTCTGGACAGAATATGAGTGACCACAGGACTTCATATCAGCTTCCGAGTCATTGTGTGGTTGAAGAATCCCACAAGGATACTGATAACGCCACACAGCCAAAACAAGCACTGCTCATGGACATCCCGGCTGAGCCCTGCCCACAGAGCTCATCACATGCAGACTGTGACGTATTACAACAGCTCCAAGACTCAGCACACAAGGACGACTTTCTGGAAAACAGCCTGGGAAGCCAGGACAACACATCACTGTCACCGGAAACACCAGAGCTAGAGCTCCGCTCACCAGACACACTATCCCTCTCACCACCATCTCCACTTCTAAGCTTTTCACATAAAATGGAGGAATTGGTGTATGCTGGGACCAAACTCTCTGCAAGTCCCCAGATATCAACTAAAAAACGGCGGGCCCCCCAACCACCAAAGACTGCAGGCTCAGCTCTCCAGCCTCCTCCTGTGAGAGCTCTCCGACCGCTGCCACAACGCCAGGGCCCAAACCCTCCTCCATCTGCTGTAGGTGAACCAAAAACAACTGATAACAGCTCTCAGTGATATGTGTCGGGTCCCCGCTATATTAGCAGCAACATTCACAAACGTTTACAAAACAAGCGGGAACCCAGTATGCCTGTAGCCTTCTCTATTTCTGTTTTATCACGTGATAGAAGGTCTAAGGCCTTCTCAAGCCGTACGGCTGACCCATCTAATCTGCGGCCTGTAATGCATCAGTCTAAGATTGCTGTAGAGACAAAATGTAATTTTGTCCATCAATATAATTTTTTTTTTTTTTTTTTTTTTTACTGCATGTGTACGATAAAAGTAACATTCCGGCCGCAAGAAGGTTCCCGAACTAAATGATGATACATGTCTTGGCGTTTGATGAGTTTATTTGAACCAATCAGATAAGAGTAAATGGAGCGTCAGCGAGAGTCTCATTTGATTGGCTACAAGAAGGTGGACCCGCCTCCCCTTCGCGCTTGCAAATCTCAGTTAGTGAGAGAATCGTGCCAAAACTGCAAGCGCAGATGAAAGAAAGACGGAGCTGTACAAATCGGATTATTTCGGGAACTTGTTACCCTACATACACAACAAGTCATGTAGACATGTGACAGTCTGTTTTTTTACACATACAGATTGGTTCTACGCGGTCAATCCGTTTTGCAGTTCTTTAAACTGCTGTTTTCACTTGCAAATGTTCACAGGCTTGCAGTGTTCACTGTTCACAGGCTTGCAGTGCTTTTGACCGTATTTTGGCGAAAAAAACGTGCCAAAAGTGTAAGCGCGGAAAAATGGAAGTCATATGAATGCAGATCATATTTATTTTGTGTCAGCATGAAGTTGCAGTTTCACAAAACATTAATTACACTTACGAGTAACAGCAAAATGCTGCAAATCATTTTTTCTTGCGCTTGAGACGCGATTTACACCTTTACAAATCTTCTCTTGCGCTTGCAAATTTTATTTGCGCTTGCAGTCTTATGTACACTTTCACAAATCTTACCATACGCATGCAAATCTTTATGACCTAAAAATACCTTCATAGAAGAGACTTATTTTAAAACTTTAGAAAATATTACAGATCCCAATTTCATTGGTGAATGTTATAGTAAATGTATGAATACAGCTGTTGTAGGGAAATTATTTATATCATTATTATTGCCTTATTTTTTATTTTATTTTACAGGACAAGAGTAAAATTACAATACTAACATTTATGAATGTTGATGGAGCTTTTATTTTTGCGGAAAAATGCAGGAACCAGGAAGACATCAGTGCTTATGTTTGTTGACCACAGCATGCAGATATTTCTCAGATATATCTCATTACGAATTTGGGAAGATGTTTGTCACACGTATCACATTGTCAAAAAATGATAAAAATTTGAAAATGATGAGTAAGTGTTTCAGCGCAGAATTTCCTCGCACTTTGGACTTTGAACCCTGGTGCCGCGAGCTCGTGCAGCACTGTTTGAATACATGCCATTCGTGCGTGTTTTAGAAAACATAACATTCTGTAGTTTATTTGCTAATGCATTTCGCTATTTCAATCATCACAGTAACTAGCAACAACCACCCCTTCCTCTTCTCATCGGAGACATGAGAAGCAGCGCTAAGCAGTCTCTCGCTGTCTGTGTTTTGTGCTTGTAATGATGTCTGCGTCTCTCTCTCTCTGACAGTTTTAAATGCTTCCACACTGCAGACGTGTCTGCTGCATTAGTGCTCGCCTTTATTTGATCACGTAACGTCATTGTTCGATACAAATTATTCGGCCTTTTCGCTTATTCGGCCGAGCACCGACAGAGGTTTTTTTCCTATTTTCGGCCGAACAATTTCGGTGCCGAACATTCGGTGCATCCCTACTGTCAACCGTAAGCAGAACAAATCAGACACCCTGTTTTTATTGTGAAAACCTCTCCCAGTCCAGATTCAAATATGTAGAATGTAGACAATGTCACAAGACAATGAAGGACAAGTGATATTGCACTTTTAAGTAAGGGAAACTTGCATAAAATTGATGAGGTATTGGACAAGGACAGTGGACAAGGACATTGGCCAGTCTGGAATTGTTCAGTCTGAGTGAAAAGACAAACAGGCCATCTGTCTCATGCCAGAACTGATGAAGGGGTAAAAATGGAGTTGGACACCGGTTCAGCTGTTTCAGTTATGTCTGAGAGTGATTGCAAGGTATTTTCAGCAAAGAGAAGCTCAACCCATCTTCATTTTTTCTCAAAACATATACTGGTAATAAAGTATATTACCAAATGGAGGGTTGGACCGAGATCAAAAACCTCAAGTCACTGCATATTGTTATGCAAACTACTAAAGAAAAACTGGAACTGATCTCGAGATGCTGCATTTGTATTTCAGAGTGGGATTGGCACCCTTAAATCCATCAAAGGACAGGCGGACAGATAAAATAAAAAAATAATTATTATATTTGTTTTACTCAGACAGGTATGTTCTATGCAATTGTTTTGAAAAAAGGATACAATATACATGTATGGTTTCAACAGTATTTGTTCTTCAGACATTCCTTTTTAAAATAAAAAGCTAAAATGCAAAGTGACACATGTTTGTTTGGACCACTGAAAATGTGTACACTGTAACAATTTACTTTTTGGGTCCTTCCTGAGATCCCGATATCCCTTGAACTGAACCATACTGAAAGCGTGAAAAGTGCTTTTTCATTTTTTTTAACTGAACTGTTATCATTGTTATATAATGCAACAAAGATTGCTGAAGTCAACAAATTATATTAATATACCAATACCTACCAACCTCTGTGTAAAAATAACATAATTATGCTGTCATCTTTCTAAAGTCATTTTTACCCCCTGTAATTTGGCAACAAATCTTAGGTGAAAATTGTCATTTTAATCCCCCTCTACAAAATAGTGGATTACTCAGACAATATTCATCTATGTTATATAATATTTTGACTTTCATCACTATTTGTACAGTATTTTTCTTTCTTCAGGAGAAAAAAAATAGCCAGGGAGTTTTCTGAAATATGCTCCATTTGACACGGATCTGACCCACTACATAAAAACATTTACTTGTTAGGTGATGTTTTCTCATTGGAATCATATGATTTGAATGTATTGAATAGAATGTATGGGAATATTATACAATGAAAATGTGGGATGCACCAATACCAATACTGGTATCGGTATCGGGCCCGATACTGGAGGCGCACACCAGCGCAGATGCGCGAGCTTTTCGAGTGAATATCCCTTTCTCACAGACATCACTGGAAAGTTTGTAGCTCGGTCAGATATGTCAAAAACAAGCAAAACAATGCACAAGTTACTTAACGGTATGGAGGGAGGGAGGGAGGGAGAGAGATAGATAGAGCACACTTCTGTTGTGTGATCTTTATTGATGTTCGCTCACATAGCACGCATCATTTGGATTAAAATCAAATTTTAAAAATAAGACAATTTATAGGGGCATTGACTATAAAAATAATTTATTTTTAACCTTTAGCTTACACGACTTTCTGGCGAAAGTGAAACTAGCAGCCTGTGTGAAATGAGCTAGGCTGTAGTTGTCCCTCTTACCAGTACAAATATGTGCGCGTGTTGCTCATTTTGCATGCTTCATGAGAGTTTTTGCATTATAGTGGCTTTGGAATATAAATCCCAGCATGTTTCAGATGGAAAGAAAACACGACTTCTATTTCTGGAAAATATCACAGTTAGGAGATTTATAACGAGTGGAAATAATTCGGATACAAATTTGGAACAAAAAATTATTCCGACAGAATCTGGGAAAAAAAATGAAGTTCAGGTTTGCATGAACCTGGTTGATAGCATGCCCAGAAGACTACAGGATGTCATTAAGTCTAAGGGTTGCCCAACAAAGTATTGATAGTTGTGTAAATATTTTCATACTAACAGCTGTCTGAATAATTTTGGTTGATTGTAATCCATCACATACCTTTCTGTCCAAGTTCAATTAAATTAAATTCAAGATTATTTGTATAGCGCTTTTTATAATACAATCGTTGCAAAGCAGCAGTGAAATTAAGTTTCTACAATAGATGTATATATTGCATAAACTTAATATATTTAACTTATGGCAAAATTTGGTTAATTTTTTATACTGTCTGAGGGGTTGGCGTCATCTCTTCTCAGGTGTTTGGTCATCTAAGATCATTTAAGGGTTGGATCCAGACTGAAGCTTGTGTAATTCCTAGTCACCACGGGATGTTAATCCCGTGACAGAAACAGAGAAACAAATAGAGACATAATTAGCGTAGCTGTTGTTCCATCCTGAAAGCAAAAAAATATTTGTTCAACCCAAGCTAAAGCATAATAATGTGCGTTTGATCAGATATAACTGCAGTACAAGATTATGAGGTGCATTATATGAATGCTTGGCTAAAGAGATGTGTCTATAATCGAGATTTAAATAGATAGAGTGTGAAGCCCTAACGTTATCAGCAAGGCTATTCCAGAGTTTGGGAGCACAATATGAAAAAGTTATACCTCCTTTAGTTGTCTTTGCTATTCTAGGTATACCAAGAGTCCAGAGTTTTGCGACCTTATGGAGCAGGTTGGATAGTAGCGTGATAGAAGACTAGTTACTGTGCGTTCACACCACAGGCGGCGAGAGCGTCAAAATTCGCCCTGGCCGCCCTGCCAGCAATGCTGTAAAAAGATTTGTGGACGCTCTAATGCTCTAATGTAGATCGAATGCTTGTCATGTGTTTAAAGGAGCCGCAAAGCAAAAACGCACGTTAATCTTGTGCAGACTGACCACAAGTAGAGTAGGCTCATTAAATATTTAATGAAGTAAGAAATGTATCAATGGAAACTTCACAATTATAGTTGCATGTTTGCTAACAAAATAAACCAATTTGTGTTGTGTGGCTTTTGTGTTCATGATTAATTTCAACATGCAGTTTAGAGGAGATGTTTACTAGCTTTGGTCCTTAATTAACGTTAATTAATTAACGTTAATTTGTGCACAGCCTACATTACAAACTGTCCTGGTTGAAGTGTAGCCTTAATGTAATTGTCAAATCTATGTTGTTTTGAGGAAATTAATAGTATTCCCGCTGAAAAATAAAGCATTCCTCTAGCGCTAAAATGCTTGGGAACTAATGTGGTCAGAACCAAAGTTTACAGTGCTGCGTTCTCTGGAATCCTCTCAAGCAGAGGACTTCTACATTCCGATTGGTTGCCGCCGAACCGCATTATAACCATAAAAGTTGACCTGATTTCAACTCTACTCGATGCTCTCATCGTCTAAATTGCGCCGCGCTGCTCGCCGGAGCGCGCCGCGCTGCTCTCGCCGGAGCGCGCCGCCGGCTCACATTGAAAATGAATGACTTCCGGCCACTTTGACGCTCTCGCCACCTGCGGTGTGAATGCACAGTTAGGTATGCAGGAGCTAAACCATTTAGGGCCTAATAGGAAAGTAATAATATTTTGTAACTGATACGAAACTTATTTTCTTGACCTGGTAAGGACTCTAGCCACAGCATTTTGTACTATCTGTAGCTTGTTTATTGAAGATGCAGGACAACAACCTAGCAGTGCATTACAATAGTCCAGTCTAGAGGTCATGGATGCACAAACTATCTTTTCTGCATCTGAAACAGTTAACATGTTCCATAGCTTGGCAATGTTTTTAATATGGAAGAATGCTGTTTTTGTAACATGGAAAATATGATTTTCAAATGATAAGTTGCTATCTAATATAACACCCTGATTTTTGACTGTAGAGGAAGTAACGGTACATCCGTCTAGTTGCAAATTGAGATCCAAGAGATTCTGTGTACTGTTTTTTTGGTCCAATAAGTAATATTGCTGTCTTATCTGAATTTAAAAGGAGAAATGTATTGGTCATCCAATCTTTTAAATTTTTAACACACTCTGTTAGCTTAGATAATTTTGAATTTTCATCTGGTCTTATTGAGATATATAGTTGAGTATCATCAGCATAACAACGGAACATAAAATAATAAAATATAAATAAAATAAAATAATAACAATTATTTTCTAATAATATTACCAAGGGGCAACATGTATTTTGAAAAAAGCAGAGTCCATTCAGGCCGGGTTTGAGCCGTTTTCTGTTTTTGCGAGATCGGGCTCAGATCGGGCTCGGATCGGACTCAGGCTCATTTAGCTTCTCGCCTTTTATTGTGCCCAAATACGCGCACACCACACATGTACTGTATGAAATATTGTTATAATAATTATATTATAAATATTATACATCGCCTATGCAATAGGCAAGTACGCAACGCATATACGCACGCATTAGCATACAGGTGACAGTTGACCATGCAGAGCATCAGGGAGAAGTTGGAGCGTGGGGAGTTACTAAAAGTTCCCAATGCTTCGGGAAAATCTGCATTTTGGCAGAGTTTTGTCTATATTGATATTTGTGGGCATGATTGTCGGTGGTGGTATTTATGTTTGAGGCCTATAATAAAAGTTTACCTCTTAGTAGCGTGTGTGTGCGTTTGTGTATAGCAGAGACAGCACGCGTCAGAGAGCTTAAAGTGAAATTGATGTTGGTCTTGGATTAAGTTGCAGATCCCGACTTGCCATCTCCTCGTTAGACCTGCCTTTAATAAATTAATCTATGGATTATGATGATCAAACGCGCTATGATCAGCTCACTGTCTGCTGCTGGCAGCTGGTCGTTAGCAGAGGTGGAAAGAGTACAAAAATATTGTACTCAAGTAAAAGTACCATTACATTAATGAAATTTTACTTAAGTACAAGTAAAAGTACCAGTCTAAAAATCTACTCAAGTAAAAGTAAAAAGTAGCTCATTTCAAATTTACTCAGAGTAAAAATTACTTAGTTACATTTTAACAATGGGATGGAGGAAAAAATGGGATAGACCAAGGGTGTCAAATTCAGTTCCTGGAGGGCCACAGCCCTACACAGTGTAGATATTAGCCAAATTAAACATCTGATCCAGTTAAACTAATAATTTAGGCTTATTTGAAAACTAGATGGTGTGTGTATTGGAGCAGGGTTGGAACTAAACTCTTTAGGGCTTAAAGAGCCCCTCCAGGAACTGAGTTTTACACACCTGGGATATGGGCCTATAAATCTCAAACTAGGTG
Organism: Oxygymnocypris stewartii; assembly: GCA_003573665.1. Taxonomy (NCBI): domain Eukaryota; kingdom Metazoa; phylum Chordata; class Actinopteri; order Cypriniformes; family Cyprinidae; genus Oxygymnocypris; species Oxygymnocypris stewartii. Next base: position 671,378 of record QVTF01018830.1, on the reverse strand, counting down.
TTTTCAATTAAAGGAATCAGTTAATTAGAATAATAAGACATTTGGGCTGTTACCAGGCAAATTAAATCAGTATCAACAAAATTAATCTTTGCAATGCAGAGGAAACGCAGAAGCTTCATCTGAAGTGGCATTTATGTATTTACACACTGACATGAATGCATTTAGCCAGCAGTTACAAATGCAGAAATAATGTTTTGATAAATAAGACATAAAATGTGACCCTGAACCACAAAACCATAAGGGTCCATTTTCCTAAATTGCTATTTATACATCATCTGATATATTTACAGTAGGAAATTTACAAAATATATTAATGGAACATTATCTTTACTTAATATGCTAATGATTTTTGGCATAAAAGAAAAATGTATAATTTTAACCCATACAATGTATAGTTGGCTATTGCTACAAATATACGCCAGCGACTTAAGACAGGTTTTGTGCTCCAGGCCAGGGTCACAAATGTTAAATAGTCATTTGAAATTAAAAAATAAATACATCAAAAGATACTTTAAATGTTAAATTAGAACCACCAGTAGGTGTCAGCAAGTCACTCACAAGTGAGTCATTGCGATTGAACTGAATCATTTAAACGGTTAATTCATTCAGGAACAAAACACCGTCATTGCAGAGTCAGAGACGCAAAACTGTGTATGGTGGCTGTGTTTGGGATTATTTTTGTTGTCGAAATAGAGCAAAAACAGGCAATATAGTGTCTAAAATGTAAGTCTCTTAATTAACTTCTTGTTTTTTTGAACTGTTGTAAAAACAAAAATTACAGGCCTGTGTAATCATGGTGATTTTTGGAGAAAAACGTCATTCTTCGTGTGATGACACTATATTAAATTATATAAATCTAAATTTTCTGCTTCTATATCTTCAATTTTGTGATCATTCTAAACGCATTTTAACACTGAATCACGCAGTGAAAGAAAGCACTCCAAATGCACGCGGATTAGTCTAATCTACTAACGTTACTAGATTTCACGGCACACTGTTTCGAGTGTTTTGTTTTGTTTTTGGCAAAATACTGATAATGTCAAATCGCACATTGTTAAAACAACAATTACTATATTATCGCAGATGATATTGCACACCCTGCACCACTGTCTTTTTGGCTCATTTGTGCAAAACCTTTTGTAAACTGTTATAGCTTCATTTTAACCACCAATGCAACGATGCAAGTATTTACATTACCTCTACATGCTTGCGAAGGGCGATGTCGAGATTTTATAAGCTGCTAGGTCGGTCTCCCGAGGCAAACACAGCTTACTCTGCATAATAGAGCATGGATATATGGCCAGGGGTTCACTTCATTCCTTTGAGTTCAACTTCAGCAGAATACGACAGGGTTTGGTTTTCAGCTGGGTCTGCACCATAACGCCTGTCTTGTCCGTCTGCATCTTTCTTGTGATTTTTTGCGCCAGTTTCTTCTTCTGCCATTATTTACTGCAGTTGTTTCCACGGAGCGATTTTTTTTTACTCAGTAATTAATGTGTTTTAAAATGTAGCGAAGTACAATACTTCACACAAAATATACTTAAGTAAAAGTAAAATTACAGATAAAAAAAAATACTTAAAAAAGTATAAGTACACAAAAAAGCTACTCAATTACAGTAACGCGAGTAAATGTAATTCGTTACTTTTCACCTCTGGTCATTAGCTACTTTAAAAAACAGAAACTTACATTTAACAAATAAAAAAATGCTCCAAATGTTTTTCTAAATTACCTTAATAAAATAACGAAACAAAATACAACCACTTTGCCATTTCATATAAAACGAAAGTATTCTATTTGCTGAAACAGTATAGTATAAGCTTTTTGGGAGAAGGGAAAAATAAAATACGGGCTCGGGTCGGACTCGGGCTGGTAAGTCTGATAAGCTGTCGGACCGGGCTAGGGCCTGAGCATCTCGGGCCAGGGCCGGGCTAGGGCCTATATTTTAGGCCCGTGCAGGGCTCTAGTACTCCATACATTACTGGTGATAATTGAGATGACTCCCTGTTTAAATAAACAAAGTGGTAGTGATCGGACAGACACAGTTATCTGACATTATCAAGCTGAATTTGTTCTGACACAGTTTAACTCTGAGTTCTTGTCATATTTTATTACCATAAACTATAGCAAATAAGCTGTGATAATGTGATAAATGTTGAAGGTGTCTGAATTAATTTTTGTTTGACTGTATCTATTTGATAAATTAAGCTAACCAATTAACATTATACATCCTCTTTTCGTTTCTGTACCCAATATAATATTTTTTTTTACAAATGCAATGAAAATATTGATATCGGTATCGGCAAGTACCAAAAATAAAAGTATCGGTATTGGGCGAGTACTGTAAAAAGTGGTATCGGTGCATCCCTAATGACAAAACTATACTACTATTTTTTGTATTAATACTATAATACTACAGTTTATGGAGTACACTTTTAATTGTTCTGTCTCTTTTGTAATTAGGGTCCACCTGGTCCAAAAGGTGACAAGGTAAGATCCCTTTCAACACTTCTTATTTCAACAATGCATGTATCCCATTTTTACAGCTGCAGAAATATTGAATATCCCATAATATCAGTTGCTATAGTTTTAAAGATGACAGTTGGATTGTCAGGGCAGAGGGCAGTTTCTTTATTTAAATAAATAAACAAATAAATTAAGTATATTATTAAACATATTTCAGAATGTTTTATGTCAGGGCCGATGTTATGACGAAAATGTAAACGAAAGAGTGTCATGTAATTTTGAACAAAACATTCAAATTTTTCAGTTGCTTTTGAAAGTGTTCTCAAGGTTTGAAATGTATTACCTGTGTACACTTTCAGAAAACTTTTCTCCAGTTGTTAAACACCTTCAATTGGTACTGGTCAACAGTTATGATGTAATAGGTGGCCTGTGGCTCCACCTGATTTGACCCAAACCTATTTTTCAGTTAATTTCTTCACTCAGTCTATCACAAATTCTCAGCTGGTTAACACGTATTTTTAACCATGTGTAAAAAACAAAGGTGAGTATACCAGAGGATTAATTCTCAATGTATATAATTACAACCAATAGAGAATATGGCACATAGCACTATGCCTACTTAAATATTCCTCTAATTTCAGGTGTAAGTATTCTGTTCACATTATTTCTTCACTTAGTTGTTAATTCAATTTAATAAGGATTGGATCCATATAGAATGGATTTCAACAGAGCTCTGCAGTCACTATGAAGTGACCCTGACCTCAAGACTAATTTTGGAATATCTAAATACTCACATCGTTCACAAATCCACAGTGCACTACATTAATGCCTTTCCAGCAGGCCCTAGGGTAAAGTGTTTTAATTATTTACAGAGCATCCCTGTATAAAACAAATGCCAAGCATGAAAAATGACCAAATTGTTTTTATTAGTCTTTAGTAGTCCCAACAAGCGGTGATCCAGCACAGAACTATTAAAAGCAAGTGTTGGAAGTTCTTCACATGTTATGAAAATACATTGTTGTGGCATTGCAGTCAAGACAGAGCCAAAATGTGTTGAGCATGGTGCATGAAGGCCTTGAATGTGTTTTTTTTTTTATTACATTTTATTTTTCAGAACTGTGTCATACACCCTGACACATTATTTTAACAAGAAGAGGAACACACAGACATATAGGGGACCGGGGGTAGCAGAACATTTTTTTTTTTTTTTTTTTTATCATGTTAATTTAACAGTAAAAAATCTTGTTAATGGTAAGACTAATTTTTTTTCATGGTTGGCTGTTACAAAAATACGTCAAGCATGATAGTATTTTGGTGCCTTATTTCATTAACTAGTTTAATCTTAAAATGATTCAATAAACATTGACTAAACATCATTAGAATTAACAAACACCTTTATGGTACTTTATGTAATGTAAATTATATAAACAAAAATAAATTTTATTATATAAATAAATTGTTAAAATGAAACGTCTCTACAGGACTTCTACGAATATTTGTTCACTGTTAAAAATATTTTTTATTGATAAATGAATACATTTATTGATAATTGTAATATATTTTGTTGTAATTTTTTATGGTAAGGTATTGTAACAATTTATTTAATATATTCACATTAGTTTTCTGTTAAGATTATAAACATTATTTTCAGTGTGCACACTCACTCCTCTTCCTGACCTCAACAATTGTTATCATAAGTGATTTTACTCTCAACTGCAATTAATTTTTGAGCATGTAGATATTGCCAGTGTGTTTTAAATTACTCCTTTCGTTGCTTGTACTCGTGTACAACATGAAAAAATGATAATCTCTTATTAAATTTTTTTTCTTCTTTTTTATAGGGAGATCAAGGCGACCAGGGAGCAAGGGTATGTGTTTTTTTTTTTTGTGTATGTTTTTGTTGCATGTCCTGTTCTGATGAGTGAATTAATCTGTTATATCGCCCATATGGCCTTTCGGGCTGCATGTTTGAGATGCATGGGTATCTTAATGGTGTATGTAAAAAAATGCTTGGAAAGGCCAAACTATGAACATTTCAAGGAGCCATTTGAAATGTTCAGTACCAGCAGTCTGCCTGTAATTCTTGCAATTCAATAAAGCTGAAGGTTTTGTGGTAGAATCAAGTTCCTAACATACTCTGACATTACAGTGACATATGAGTATGCTAGACTAAGAGATCGTTCAAAGAATGTAATTATTTTCAGCTCAGTTGCTTGACAACTTGATTAATTCACAGGATGATTAACAATGCATTTAGCTACATATGGCAAATTATTAAATAAATCACTGTAATGAAGTTAGTAGATACGGGAAGGAGGAGGCGGGAACCGGCGAACATTTAATACACTTTAATAATAAAATAAACAAACACAAATGAAAAGCGGCAGCCCCTCACGGACGACTGCCGCACACAAAACACAAACTAAAATGCCAGGCCTGGTCCTCTCTCGTCTTCCACTGTCGTCACTCCTCATTGAACCCTTCCGAAGCTCTTCCGTGGGACTCGAGACCGGTGAGTGGCGCAGGTGTCGTTCATTACCATTTACTCCACCGGCCTCGCTCCGTTTCCACGGCTCTCGGCCCCGCCCCACTCGCCACAATCACTTAAATATCTCATTCCATTATTCTTGCATGTGTTCTAAGTTTCAATGGTTGCTCTTTAGCTGGTTAAAACACAGCTTCTCTCTGTAAGGCTCACTCAATTGGTACAAGGAAGGTATCCAGTGGTGGATGAAGGTTTCTTGCATATTCAGTCTTTTCGATGCACAAAGTTATTAAATTTAGGTTACATTCAAATCTGACTCCATTTTATCATGACCTAATTTAGGTTGAAATGCAAATTGGTTGTTTGTCTGTTTCTAATTAGTATTCTTCTGACATTTGATTATTCTAGTTAACTCTTACTTTATATTTACTCGTTCATTAGAATCCATGTCACTCGGGGTGCATCACGTCAGTCAATGTACATGTACCCCACGGTCACAAACTCTCCAGTCTGATCATTAGTGAGAGGTTATGACTAACTATTTAATAAGTCGCCTATGCTTACCATTCTTTAAATAGTTGTTCTGTTTAGCACCCTACAGTCACTGATGTAACAACTTAGTTAAAGCTCAAACAATAATCAGAGGTTATGGCTAGCACAATGAAATATGTTAATACTTCCATAGTATTTTCTCTAGCCCCTATAGTTAGTCTAACTACGTAACAACTTGAGTAAAGCTGAGACAATAACCAGCGGTTATAGCTAGTATTATGATATATGCCTGAACCATGCTACTACTCCAATAGTATTTTGTCCAGCCCCCCATATTTAATGCAACTGCATAACAACTTAAACAAATTCAAGCGGTTAGTCAGAAATCTATAATCTCACTTGATGTGCCCCATGCTCCATTTAACCTGAGATTTAGTATGTACTAACCATGGACACAGATTGGTGGTAACATACGCCTTCACCTAATCTACTTAAGAAAATAACTTCAGAGATAGTCAGAATAAAATCAAATGTAACAATTTATTATCAGTCAGGTAAATATGTATTGTGCAAATTAAATAGCCAATTAAAAGATATTACATCAATATAAGATATGACATTTTTAAAGATGAATCTAAGAGTAAGATGCATACCTGGGCCCGTATTCACAAAACATTTTATCTTACCACTAAGAGTTCTCCTAAATAGCAGTAAAAGTTTTTAGCTAAGAGTTTTCTCTTAAAACCTATTCACAAAGCTGCTGATCCTTGCTGAGTCACAGGATTTTCTTCAAGATGTCTCTCTCACGGTTCTCCAGATGGGAGGCTTGCCATCTCAGGATGACAGGTTAACTCAGTGTAACGTATATCGGCAGGAATTCAACTGGCTCTACACGTCACCAGAAGGGGGGCAGCTAAAAAAATCAGCAACCCTTTTCAACCCCCCCCCCTTCTGGAGAGAGTGAGATGGTCATCTGACCTAAGGTGCTGTCTCCTCCAGGCACTAACGACTCAGCCCCCTCCGCCTCAGCGCAAAAGCGCGCGTTTTCTTCCTATTATGGAACAAAGGAATGTGATGGGAACGTTTTCCAAGAGACAAATTCATTTCATGATAATAATAATTCATCTACACAAGAAACATATGGATATTAATTGTTGTACTCTTTCTCTCATATGCTTGTGTGAATGTGAATTATTTAGGACGACGTGGGTAATTTTTAATCATGCTTTAGACGGCATAAACTGTAATGTGTGTGTTAAAATGCGGTGTTTGATCTCTAAAGAAAGCTGGCAGCGTATGTGACAAACTGTGTTGATGACCGTTAAATTTTAGCACCCTGCATAATTATACATGTATAAAGATCGATAAGTTTATCTTTCCCAAAAGTGAAGATAAACCACAGAACTTAAATTCCACCCCAGCAAGCCTGGACGTGGGCGGGGCTCCGCCCCATACCGACACTCTGATTGGACCAGCCGCCTGTGGGCGATGTCCACCCCGGACAGTTTAAAACGACGCGCGAGTGCGCGCGCTCTCTCTCTTCTCTCTTGACCTCCTTGAACATGGCTTGACTCTCTTGAACTCTGTGGAACTCCTCGAAGCTACGCTTCCCGGGTTCGCAACTGCGCCATCCAACGCGCGCCGGTCCGCTGGACGCTCACCTCGGAACCAACCATCGGAAGAAGTCTAAGACCGTGCCAAAGCCGTAACGGAGCAACGAATTCAACGACTGCAGAGGAGAGCTTCCCGGTGACGTCACGCATCAGTTTCAAGTCTCCACACGAGAGCAACCGAAGGAGCACGAACTGATCACGTGACACCCGAAACAAAGAACTGAACTCACGCGGGAAAACGAAACCAAAGCCTCCATCCTGCTTAAACCAACACAAGCAAGTACAAACTAAGCGTTCCTAATCCTGACTAAACTGGTAAAATTTGATCTGAATGCAGTAACAAAGCAGACGTATTTGTTCGTGATCTTTTCCTGGTTAGTTAAGTTATGAAATAGAAAGAAGGGTATTCTTTCCACAGTTAACCTCAAAACTCTCGTATGTGTGTGTATGTTTGTGTATCATTAGTTAATCCATTTATGTTAGAATAGCAATATTACGAATAAACCTTGTTTCATTTTATAAAGAAGTGTCTCTGGAATGTGATTTTAAGTATTTTCATCCTTATTTGCCCAAAGATAACGCAACCTAGCTCAAACTTGAGAAATTATTAATCTCGTTTATTGTTACCGGGGCCACGGGCAATGAAAGCGAGATTTTAATAGAGATATACTGATGTAGTTCGCTGGCCGAGCACTCAAAGTATAAATCGTAAGTTAAATATTAATATGGCTTTAATCAAGCAATATTGAATATTTAATAACTAATTCCCGGAGCTGAAACAATAGCTTCATATATATTAATTTTATTACATAATGGTGGAGGATAAAGCTGGCATTAAAGATTTAAATCTGAAAATCAAACCAGAGACAATAGAAATATTTCTCACTTTTATCCGGAAGAATTGAGTAAATATAGAGAAACAAACGGTTATTTGTGATATTGCATTCTTGTTTGTGAAACACAGTGCGTTTTGAATGAAAGAGATTGTAACGGTTAACTCGAGCTCGTTGAGAAGAAATTAAACTGCAGTAAATAATTAATAAAAAGTCGCTATACAGCGCATGAGAGGCGAACGAGCGTGTTCCTTGTTGCCCCTCTCTTAAGGCCTTCGTGGTAAGGTTTTGTTAGTGCGTGTTCCACTTTCAAACCCAGCCACGTTACTCCCCAGGCTGTAGGATTTTTAAAGTAGCTATTTAAGTAATTCTCAGCCAATATTTGATTTCAGAGAGTGAAATTCAAACGCACGGCGCTCAGACAAAGGAGTGACCAGGCGGTTTGAAAAGGGGGAGAAATTTTGCAATCGATTGAATTTTTTTTTTTTATGTGTGCTGTCTGAACAGACAAATATTCGCATAATAGCCTGCCGAGGCTTTGATGATTTATAAGTAACCTGTAGATAAATTTATCTCGCCCTAAACGAGTGAGATTATGTGCTATAAAAATTCAAGTCTGAACAATGCTTGTTTAATCTGAAGCGTGGAGCACATTTTTCCCTTTTTCCTACAGGCACTGAGTTGCCATAGCGACCAGTTTAGCCACGTGTAAGCTAATAGCACTAGCGCGATATAAGCTAACTGAAACAAAGAAGCTTTAGCCATGCTCTTAGCATTACGGCTAGCGACTAGCACGTAGCAGTTAGAGAGCTTGAATATGAGTGAATGCAGTGTGTGTGGAAATGTGGCTCACAGCTAACACTAATTCCCTCTCTCTCTATTTTCCCAGTTAACAGACTAACATATGTTGATAAGCTGGCTGTGTTAATGTTATTCCCAATCATCAGTTTAACAATTTCACAGGTTGGTTTAATATACTGTTGATTAAAATCTTACCTTTTTGTGGGTTATTAGAAGATACTTTAGTATTACCTCATTATCTTGATAATATGGTGATTTGATTGCATTCAATTATAACCGCTTTTCTGATTTTAAACACTTCAGTGGAGGAGTTGCTATTATTAGGAATTTTTAATTGTTAATTGAATGTCACAATTGATTACAAATTAATTTTGAATTAATTTCATTTAATAAAATTATTTCAATTCCTGCCTCAAAGTAGCAACATTATCCAGTTATTAATCACAAGCGATCTTATAATTTGACAACCATAGTAAAACCTTAATTATCAAGAGGGCCAGAAATTTTTAATTTCGTTTACAAGTAATCAGGATACAAATTAATTTGGTTTGATGTTAATGACAATGAGGAATGAGTAAGTTGAACATTATTTTAATTACTATTATAGGAATCCGAAACTAGTGATTTGGAAGCTGTAATTTAATTTCATAATTAATTATGAATTAGAAAATTCTAATTACATTTAATAATTAATTACACTTCCTGTATACATGTTGCAACAATATTGGTTTATCAACTCAATTGCAGATTGCACGTGTAAATTCTAATCCTAGGTGAGCCTATTAATTTTAATTATAACATCATACATTTTAATTAGAAACCACAAATTCTAATTTTTAATTCTAATTTCAGACTTAATACAAGTCTGGCTCTACCTGTAGGCCATACTTCATCTCCTTAGGTGATCTGATTAACTCAAATAAAATTAACAATAATTTTATTAAAATAATTTTATTAAGTTAAAATTAAATGAAGTCCTCTTTACTTAGGCCTGAGAGTAGACAGTGCTCCCCCTAGTGTTGTGTTGGAGAAGTGACAGTGACACCATACAATCAAAGTCACTTCTCACCAATCTGGAGCATAAAACACAACCTTCTAATTAGAAAACCCCAAAAGGGAAGGTAAGGTTTCCTCAACTTAGGTCAGTTTTGTTTACCCTGTAAACAGCCAAACCAACCTAAGCATATCGACTCAACAGCACCACCTTGTGCCAACATATTAGTTTTAAATCTTGGGAATAAATCTTAATTTCTCTTTTCTTTTCTCCCTGTTACTAACTTCTAATTTGACTTGTTTGCTTAAGACTTGGCCAGGGGAAGATCACGAATAGAGCGAAATGTCACAATTGAACAGATGTTTATGAAACTTGAGAACTACATTCAAACTGTTTATCATTTACCCTCTATTGTGAAATCCTACCCCTCCCAGTTAAAGCAGGTGCAATGAGAAGATAGACATCGGCAAAATTTTTAAACACGTGCAAGAGACACGCTAACCAGCGTCGCGGTGTAAAATCTTGCCATTAAGGGACAAGCACTGTCATTGCTGTTGTTTTCCATCAAGGAGAAAATTGGAATAGCAATACCAGTCTTATTACAAAAGAGAAAATCTCGCCTACAATCCTCTGATTAGAAGCGTCCTTCTAAATCAGACTTAAAAAAGCGAAGAGAAAATCTGCTATTAAAAGAGAGATCTGTTTAGTGCTATTGTCCTTGTGTACCCATTCTGTTTGTGTGTTTTTCTTTCTCTGCTTCCCAGCTGGGCTGCCCTTATGTGTGCCCAATAATTTATCTGCAGAGACTACGAATTAGAAGCACCTGCCAGAGGACCACAAACACAGAGACACACTCAACACTAGCATACACTACACTGTGCACATTTACACCCCTGTTTGTTTTGTTTGTGTTTTGTTTTGCTTTGTTTCTCATCCAAGGTCTGTGTCAGTTCGGTCCAAGATCCCCATCACCCGCCAGAACATGTCTCACAAAACAGAACATGTCGGTCACTGGGAAGGACTGGAAATGTGGCTAAGTGATACAACAAACAGCATCCTCCCTAAAGCTGCTGAAGCACTCCAACATCAGACACAGGACCAACTAGATGACAACATCACAAGCATCATGAGACAAGACCCAAGTCAAAACTACAATCACAAAGAATTAGCCAAGATCACCTCAAGCTTAAGTCACACACTCATCGCCACCCTCAAACTGAGCGACAAGCACGCCACACAACGCCAGCAGGAGCTGACAAGCGCACAACAACGCATAGAGCAGCTGGAACGTGAAGCTCAGGTACGACAGGAAGGGACCGATGAGGTGGAGCAAGGCGCCGAGGAGGAGATCAACAGGCTAAAAGAGATTCTAGCAGCTACCAGCCACGAAATGCAGCAACTCAAAGAGGACTTCGCTGATCGGGCAGACAAGCTACAGTATGCAGAGAAGCTACTAGAGAAGGCAAAGACTGACTTCAGGGACAAAAACAGCAGAATCAAGGCCCTCGAAGCTCATTTGGCTGAGTCAAGAAACGAGATCAGCCGCCTAACACGTGTTGTGAACTCCGTTCTTCTAAAGTGTAGAAAACTCAGAAGAAAAGACCAGGAGACTTCGGATTCGATCGTAGGATTCTTTATTGAAAAAAAAAACCCAAGCTGATGGTAGCTGCAGTCCTCGAAATCTCATCTAAAGTAATTTTTACAGGGTATTCTTATAGGCAGAATTGGAGGAGGGACTTTTGGAGACAAAACATCAAATAAAGGCCAGGACAAAGCCATTTGCAGATCAAAGGTAAAATCTCTCAGTAGTCTGACTCATTGATCTTACCATTATCATAGAGACAAAGGCACAGCTGTCTCGAGCTCAAATGGTCAGGAAGCGATCTCAAGCACCCGACCTTGCCCGACACCTCTTAGTCAGGACGTGAATTCAAATCAAACATAGAATAACATTTGTAATCCTTCAATTCCCCCTTTGAGAGTTCTAATAACTCACAAAAATACAAATTTAGACACTTAAAAGTTAATTCTTGTAACTTGTAATCGTTACAGGCACATAGTACATGTTCTGTGTTGCTTATATGTAATTGCATGCTGACACAGAAACAAAACATGCAATTCGGGTCCGTGAAGTTCTTACGGGTAATAATCTTTTCTGGTTGGAACTGTCATTTCCTTGTGAGAGCCGGGAGTCATTTGCTGACAGAAACACTTGATACTGTGGATGCATAGATAGTACGCAAGTAGGAGAAACAACAGCAGAATTGCTATTTCCTTGATCCACAGCCAGGGTTTACCTAACAAGTTTCCGAACCATGAATAATTATCTTCAGTCATCTGGTGTAATTTTGCTGAAAGACCAAGAATGTCTTGTTGGATTTTGTTCAAGTTCTCTGTTGGATCCATTAACCCGGTGCAGCATTCAGGACCGATAATGGTACAGGCTCCCCCTTGTGTTGCAAGAATGTAATCCAAGGCCACTCTGTTCTGTAAGATCATCATCTTGTGCGAGGCAAGAGTGTCCTTGATGTTGCCCAGGGCCAAAACCGTATCATTGGCCAATTTCTGTACTGAATCCGACAGGCTTCTTACCTGATCGAGAGCCTGCATGACACCATACGATGGGATTAATGCTCCAAGAGTTCTTGACCACCACGTTTGTACACAAGTGAGTCCTGGAATGCAGCCATCTTTGTTGGTAGAAGCTGAATTTTGTAGATGTGGAGAACTTGAGGTGGAGTGTGTATTTTCTCTGATGGCTGGTAGGACATAAACCAGGGTGCACCTGCCATTGAATTGGCTGGGTAGGATGCTGTAGACAGAAGTCCCACATAACCACAAAGTGCCAGTCGGTGGAGGAATCATACACCACTGATTTATGGCAATAAATTTCGGTAGGGATGGGTTCCCGTAGAGACACTCTTTTAAATCATTCTCCTCTTTCTTATCTGATGTAGTAACGTACACATTGAATTCGGTTCTTCTTTCAATCACAAAGCTGCAACGTTCACGAGGAATTTCACCCAGTGTAGTCGATGCTGGAGCATGATTTTCCATGCACCAATAGAACATCCTTGGCATGAGTAGATCTGTCATGATGGGAGTAGCTGAAGTTAGGTTGCAGGATGGTAGTCCAGGAATGCAACACGAAGAAGCTGGAGGAATTGTTACGTTGTGACATGTATCCTTGTTGTATAATCCACTGGTATGATGATCGAATAAGGTACACGTATCACATTTGTGCACATCAGCATTTCTAAGATCAATCACACCTGGCATCTGCATTGGGCGTCCAGTAATAATCTCATGAGGGCTCAGTCCTACTGATCTGTTAGGTGATGCTCTCATACTACACAGTACTGCGGGCAGTGCTTCAACCCATGGTACTCCTTCCTGATGCATTTTGCTTAGCCTGGTTTTGATTGTTCTGTTTGATCGTTCAACCTGTCCTGATGCTTGTGGCCTATAGGGACAGTGAAGGTTCCACTTAATCTTCAACATTCTAGACACTTCCTTGACTACCTGTCCTGTGAAGTGGGTACCTTGATCTGAGTCAATGCAATCTGGTAATCCCCATCTGGGAATGAAATCAGTGACAAGACATTTAGCAGTATGTGCAGCTGTAGCACGCCCTGTTGGATAAGCTTCTACCCATCTTGAGAACTTGTCTATTACTACCAAAACGTCAGTTTTTCCTTTACAAGGGGGCAACGATATGTAATCAACTTGCAGGTGACGAAATGGCCCTGGTGGAGCTGGGGTATGTGCTGCTGGTGTAGTGGCTGCTGGTACATCATTATTTTTCTGACATGTAACACATCTCTTGACTGTTTCAGTGGCTGCGTTTCTGAATTTTGGATTCCACCATTGATTTGAGAACCTGTGATTCATCGTTGCTGGACCACTATGACCCAAACTGTGTATTTGTTGAGCCAAATATGGCAACAGTGATTCGGGAGCAACAAACTTTCCCCCTTTGGTCCAGCAGCCGGATGAATCCACAGTGGCTCCTTTGTCTAACCATGTCCATGCTTCATATAGAGGAACGTCTTTATACAGGTCAACGATTGAGTCAGGAGGTAGAATTATCTTCTGTGCTGTACTACCTGAACACACTTGTACAGTTGCATAGAAACAAGCCTGTTTAGCCGCTACATCAGCAAGAGCATTACCTTTAGCTTCCGTAGTATTAGTTGTGAGATGTGCTTTCACTTTGATCACCGCTAATTTCTTTGGGAGTTTCATGGCAAACATTAAATCTTTCACTAATCCAGCATGCTTAATGGGGGATCCAGCAGAAGTTAGAAATTTTCTGGTTTGCCAAATGACACCAAAATCATGAATTACCCCAAAAGCATACCTGGAATCTGTGTAGATATTTGCAACCGATCCTGAAGCTAGCGTGCATGCTCTAGTTAAGGCTACTAGTTCTGCAGCTTGAGCTGAAAAATGATCTGGAAGACGACCTGAAGCAACTACTTCAGTGGTGGAAGTTACTGCATATCCTGCTCGTCTGTTACCTTCAATAACTTGAGCTGAACCATCAACAAACAACTCCAATTCTGCGTTCTCTATGGGAGTTTCTGCTATTTCACTTGTCGCTGCATATGTAAGCGTAACACAATCATGAGTCATTTCGCCTTCATCTTCTAACACAAATTCAGTCATTGCAGACATCATACATGAGGATGGGTTTGTGACTGGTGCACACTGTATAACAATATTCGGGGCTGTGAGAGTTGCTAACCAATTTCCCCAACGGGAGGAGGTGACAGAAGTGACTTTTGCTTGATTCATTAGTGCGGACACTGCGTGAGGGCATTTTACGTTTACAGTCTGACCTAACACCATTCCTGATGAAGCCTGAAGCGCTAGATGAACTGCCTGTACTGCTCTGAGGCATGGGCCCATACCTTGAGCGACTATGTCAAGTTTACCGGAATAGTAATGAATTGGGCGTAAGCTGCCCCCATGATCTTGCATTAGACATGCAGTCATAAAACCTAAGTGTTCATGGACATAAAGCACAAAGGGTCTATCAGATTGGGCAATTCCTAATGCTGGTGCTTGACATAGTGCTCTCTTCAAATCATTAAAAGCTTTGAGATGAAGTTCTTCCATACAAACAGTATCTGAATCTTTACCATGGCCTTTCAACAAATCATAGAGAGGCTGAGCAATCGAGGCATAGTCTTCAATCCAAGGTCTACAATAACCTGTTGTTCCTAAAAATGAGCGGAGTGTTTTAATGGTATTAGGCGGAGGTATGGCTTTGACTGAAGCCGCTCGATCCTGTGTAATGTATCTATTTCCTGCACCAATTGTTTGACCCAGAAATGTGACTTGCTTTTTAGCGATTTGAGCTTTGTGAAAGCTGCATTTGTGTCCTTTTTTATGCAAATAGTCCAACAATGATGCCAATTCAGTTTGATGTACCTCATGATCTGTTGAGGCAATCAAAATATCATCGACATATTGGATCATAGTGGACTGTTTTACCGGACATTCTGGGTCACACAAATCACGTCTGACAGCCTGATGATATATGGTTGGGGAGTTTTGAAATCCCTGTGGCAATCGTGTCCACTGGTATTGTTCATAGTCAACTGTGAAAGCTAACCATGGCTGGCTGTCAGAGTGCAACGGTACAGAAAAGAATCCATTAGACATATCAATTACTGAAAAAATCTTACAATCTAATGGTAAGCCATTACAAATTGTAGATGGATCTGCCACTAGAGGGGTGATTTTTTCAATATGTTTATTGGCTACTCTGTAGTCTATAAGTCTCCATGTCCCATTAGATTTCTTGATGGGCCATATGGGTGAATTACATGGACTGTTGGTTTTAACTAGCACTCCTTGCGTCAGCAAATTTTCTACAATAAGTTTGATTCCCTGTATAGCTTCCTTATTAATCAGATATTGTTTGGTGACCGCAGGTGGAGTTCCTGTCAATTTAACTGGTTCTACACCTGTCAACAACCCACAATCATCCTTGTCTTTAGCCCAAATTGGATGATTCTGTAAGAAAGCATACTCGGGAGGGGTTGCATTATTGGTAGAAATCTGTGCTGAGGAAATTTTTATGCTAGTAGATTCTGAGGACATGTCTAAAGTTAGATTTATTTGTCTCAGAAGATCCATGCCTAAAATTGCACCTGTATTTAATGGAGCGCATAGCAATTTTGTAGTCAGAGTTTTTGGGCCAAATTGTACCTCTATGGGCGGAGTTTCATACAAAACAGAATCTTCACCTATTACACCAGTTAAACAAAGTTTGGTTTTCTTGTATGGGATGTTTAAACCTTGTGCCAATTTTGTAGGAATTACTGTAATTTCTGCACCTGTATCAAGCAAAAAATCAATCTCTTTCTCTTTTATGCTACCTTTCACAAAAATTCTTTGGTCATTGTGTTGGATTACAGGGGAAAGGTAGCTACTCACAGCCCCAATAATTAGTTTTTTCCTGGTCTTGTTGTGCTCTTAGAAGAGCCTGAACTATCTGTACCACAGTTTCAGTGGTCACTGGCGGAACTACTTCAGGGTTGTGTGCAGGCTGAGAAGGAGCAGAATTATGCATAGCATTTCTTTTACTATCTTGTAACTTCTTCCTACACTCTTTCTCCCAATGTCCTAATTTTTCACAGTATTTGCATTTGCTTTCTCTTTTAGACCATCTATTGTCTTGTTTCGTTGTGTTTAACGTAGCTGCTGCTACTCTTACTTTTGCCTTGACATCAGCATCTCTTTCCCATGTAGCTAACCTGTCTAGGTTACTTCTGAGAGTTCTGTTAGACCAAGTTAGATCTAAGAATGGTAAAGCTTTTCTGTATTCGGCTACAAGGACATCTGACCAGATACGAACCAGGGGTCCCTTGTCATCAAGTACACTTTCAGGGTCATCAACAATTCCACTGTAGATTACAGCTGACTGACAAAATCTCTCAGTATATTCACTCACAGTTTCTTCTTTCCTTTGCACACAGGTAGTAATTCTAAACCAATCTATTTTGGGTCCTAAGATATTCTTTAGGATTTTCAAAATACCTTCTCTTAAATCACCCTTACTGGCATTTCGCAGTTCAGAAGTGACAGCAGATTCAAAACTGTTGAATTCAGATTCAGTTAGTATTTGTGACATCAGCTGCGTGACTTCTGCCAACGACATGTCATGAAGACGCATTTTACTGATCAATGTTCTTCTAAATTCAGAAAAATGTGTGCGTGCTGACGGTAAACTCTGAGATAGTCTCTCTATATCTTTAGGACATAAAGCTTTGGCAGCAGTTTGTATTTGCACAACAGAAGAATTGAGAGGAACACCATCAGTGTCCTCAATCCCCTGAGATCTTCTTCTAGCCCCACACACATGGACGGAATTTACAGGCACATCAGTTACTGATTGGAGAGCTACATCTGTTTCAAAGAACGCTTGTAAATCAGGGTAAATGTTATCAGGCTGACTTACTTCCACATCAGTTTTTGCTGCAATTTTCTTGAGGTTCAATTTCTTAGTCAAAGTGGATACTCTCGCACGGAGTTCATTGTTCTGTTTCTCTTGCTCTGCGTTACGCTGAGACTGTTGTGTCACTAGCGTTACACTGAATTCCCTGTGACAACAGATAATGTCTTTCACATTGTTCTTACGAATACTTGCTCCTAGTACCTTTTTACACTCATCTACCGACCAAGTCTTGTCTGGATGAATCTCATATTTCTGCGTTAGTTTTTGTCTAACTTTTTCAGTGACTATTAGGTCCATTTGTTCCCCTAACAGCGTTTTGAATTCACTATCTGACCACAAAGGAGTCGCAAGACCAGTCTTTTCTGTGGTTGGAATCAGTCTAGCATTCATTCTAACCATTTTGTAAGTTTCTTCGGTACCACACAAACAAAAAAACAAAAACAAAAAAACTTCTCTGATCAACAGAGGGTACACTTGTTAAATAATAAAAAAAAAAAACTTAACTATTGTTAACTTTCCAAATTACCAACACTTCACACTTAACTGCCTACAAGAAACAGAGGATAAAACTAAATTATTAGCCCGAAATGCTAACCTTCCCTGCCTGAAACAGAGGGTAACTAATTTTTAGCCCGTAATGCCAAAATCTTCCCTGCCTGAAAGAACAGAGGATACTTTCATCTCTAAAATAAAAAAAACTTTAGAGGATAAACTCTTCCCTGCCTGTAACAGAGGATAAACTTCCCTGCCTACAAGAACAGAGGATACATTTAGTTAAACAAACCCTACAGATGTATGTTAACTCTTCTCTGACGGCACAGAGGATACACTGGTCTTAGGTTCTTTTGGATTAGAGACAGCACTCACCACAACCCTTGGTTGAGAGAAAAATTCAGTCTGGGAATCCTTGTTCAGCTTGAAGTTTCGCTGGATTCCAAAAGATGCAGATCTTTTTTTGAGCTTGAAGTTTTTCAGGTGAGGAAGCTGGAACTCTATCCGGCTCACGGCACCATCTGTTGTGAACTCCGTTCTTCTAAAGTGTAGAAAACTCAGAAGAAAAGACCAGGAGACTTCGGATTCGATCGTAGGATTCTTTATTGAAAAAAAACCCAAGCTGATGGTAGCTGCAGTCCTCGAAATCTCATCTAAAGTAATTTTTACAGGGTATTCTTATAGGCAGAATTGGAGGAGGGACTTTTGGAGACAAAACATCAAATAAAGGCCAGGACAAAGCCATTTGCAGATCAAAGGTAAAATCTCTCAGTAGTCTGACTCATTGATCTTACCATTATCATAGAGACAAAGGCACAGCTGTCTCGAGCTCAAATGGTCAGGAAGCGATCTCAAGCACCCGACCTTGCCCGACACCTCTTAGTCAGGACGTGAATTCAAATCAAACATAGAATAACATTTGTAATCCTTCACACGACAGCTCGACTACGTCACAGAGGAGTCTGAAAGTTTCCAAGAGGAACTCAAGCACGCTTACGAACTACGCCATGAGCCGTCAAGGACAGGACGTGCACCAACCGCACCCCTGCCAAGCAGGACCAAGTCACCTGTGCCTGGACTGACACGTGAACATAAGACAGAGGGGGTGGTGTTAAAACAGTCACCAGCGCCGTCTGAAGAACTTTATATCACGACAGAACCAGAAGAATCTGCTGCAGCCAGCCGCAGATCGTCACATGGCTTGGACCTAAAAGATCTTGACAAGCTCGCCCGAAACGTTGGCAAATTCAACCCCAGCGTGCCAAACAGCCAAAAGGTCCAAGCGTATCTGCAAGATATTGATTTCCATCTGGAAATGCGACCTAGCGTTACGGACAAAGATAAACTCTATTTACTCCGAACGACATCCAGTCCTGAAGTACGCAGCTTCCTTGACCGGCAGCCTGTTAACACAAAGACTGATTATCAACAGCTGCGAAAAGCCCTCATTAAAGAGTTCGCCGACCCTGAGTCCGATCAAGGCTTAGTGGCTGCCCTGGAGACGAGACAAGGACGTCACGAACCTCCTCAAGCTTACTATAGTCGACTCAGACAAGCATATTTTGGAACTCGCAATGATTCTGACATGGAAGATGAACTGAACTTTAAAACTCTCTTCCTCAGGAACCTTCATCCTGGCATAAGCCACCATCTTGGCATTCTCGCATGCCCACGAACAATGAACATTCAGCAGTTGCGAGACTTGGTGCAAAAGGCCTACTACAAACAAAAGATGGCCTCAGAAAAGAGCGCAAAAACCCCAGCAGTTCTTGATTTCAAGACGCAACACCATGAACTGGCTCTAGAGGGCACCCAACGCCAAGACAGCGCTAAGCCACCACACAGAAAGTGGAATGCACCCCCGTCCAACAGAGAACGATACTCACACGCTGACACCCGACCTAAACAGAGGTATGACCGATGGGATGGACCGCGTGGACGTCAACGCTCACCTGGACGACACTGGGATAAGTCATGGGACCAAGCAGGGCCTCATGAGAGCCCATGGGACAGATCGTGGAACCAGCCAAGCTCGTATGGAAACTCCAAGGGAAAGCGACAAACTCACCCTGGAGCAGTCAGCCCAAGGAATCGACGAAAGAAGTCACCAAGATTCCAAACTGACCGAGTTCAAACTGAATCCACACAAGAACAAGAAACACCACCGCATTTTGACTCACAGAAGCTGATGGAAATGATGGTGAAAGAGTTCTTCCAACGAAAAGAGGAGGACCGGAAGTGGGAAAAGAAAGAGGAACCAGAGTCAGTCTGACTAGCTGTCGGACGAAACGGCAGTGACAAGCTGAACAAATCAGCCATAGAAGACAGCACTGCTTCACCCCACTCTCAGAGAACAGTAAACACCCTGACTTCAGATGGACATGAAACCCCACCTGAAAACCCAGCAACAGAGTTAAACACTAACTCAACACCCAATACTCCAAATCACAGCAGCGTCCAACAAACACCTGCTGATGAAACTCCTCAAGTTCCTGAAAGTGCTGTCTCAGTCACCTGCCATTCCTCCGGAGAACACCAGATCAGGTCTGACATCCTAAACGTTTCCTCCCAAACTCCAGCCCCTCCAATGATCAAACAGATGCCCTCACCAAAACAGGTGCATGACATGAAGAGTCCTGGACACTTCTTGCCCTCCCACCCAACCCTACAGTGGCAGCAGTAACCCGCCGCCAGCACGCCACTGGCGAGCACACCCCTGCCCTCCTGCATTACCATACCACCTCAGTTCGCTGCTGACGATCTCCTCACCCTCACATGCGGATTCATCACTACGAACCATGACAGCTCATATGTCAAACCCATTTGAACATTCCATTTCCTATACGGACCTGAACACATCCTCCGAGCTCCGCGAGCTCCACTCTGTCGACTACATGCTGCATCTGCAAGACGGTGTCCACACGTATGTCCCTGAGCCACTCACTGCGCCACAGCTCGTAGTACCTCACGGCCAGAGGGGGAGTACGCTGACACACACGATGCACCATGATGGGTTGCCAGTGCCAACCGGCAAATCCAAGCCACCGACAGGAAAAGGGGGAAGATCAGACCCACTGACACAGACCGACAACCATATGCACCACACAAGCATAAGTATTGTCATTTTAGGAAAACATATAGCAACCATGCTTAGACACAACCCATATTCTCTCCTCCGCAGCACTGCTAGGACCAATCTAGTAGAGAGGAGTTACTCAATTATTTTTTTTTTGTAATTTTTTTTTTTTTGCATTTTTGAAAAAAATCATTTTAATTTACTTTATCGTTTGGTTTCTTTATCTCAGGTCTCACTTTGTGTTTTTCCTTTCCTCTCTCTCACTTTGAACCCCTTAACCAATCCTTGAATCCAGGTCCTGAAATTGAGATCGACTTCCGTCAGTAAAGTCGTTGTAAGTAGCTGTGAGAACCGTTGTCGACCGATCGAGGCCACCCGCCAAAATCATGAACGACATGATACACGATGTAAGTTCCTCGATTGACAACGTAGCCATGAATAGGATTCCGTGCTACACGATACCTCTTAGCCTTGTTCAAACGTTGTAACTTCGGCCACTGCGGGCCCCGCTAGTCTCACCCAAACCCATCTCGCCCCTTTCCCGATAGCGCTATTCCCATATACGCAAACCCGGAAACAGGTGACTTAGTTGGCTTTTCAGTTTGCCCATTATCGACGTTAATAATGTTTACCGGCTCAAAGACGTTGTGAATGTGGGATTACGGCAAGGGAAAACCTATGTCAAAATCCACACTCCTAAAGTCGCTGCGTATTACGATAACAACGAACAGTTGTATCCGGCCCCAAACTTAAAGATGGGCATGCTCACTTAGGACATTCACTCCCCCCTACCCGAGTAAACTCTGCGTACGCGATAATACCAGGGGCATCCGTGGTTTAGAATCCATTAAACCCGACACTAGTGCCCCGCCGAAACAACACCACGTTCTCAAGTTGAGGTAACGCAAGCCGAAATCATCAGAAACCGATGGCTGGTCAATACCCCAGCACGAACAGCCACCCTCACAGGCGATTAACACGACACCACTACGCGCATTAATTTGCCCAACCAAACGTTATGGATCACTGTCCCGAAGGGCGCGATCCTCCATATTGACGAGTTAGCATTGTATCACCTCACCGACGACGAATATCAGGTTGAAATCGAAATCTCTTATTGAATTGACACCGGCTGACAGCGTTAGAAGCTATCGCTCGCCTTCCGCCCGCCGGCGCACCAATTATTCGGTCCTGGTCTGCCGCTGACACGGCGCTTTGTATCTCTACTATCGTAGGATATGTTGTGACTTTGACACTGGCCTTCCTCCTACACAAGCGAGTGAACGTCGTTCAAGAGTCTCTCAACAAATGCACGTCAGGCGTCCCTCGCCTTTTTCGACGTGGTAATCGCGACCTAGAACCCGAACCCGAGAATTCGACCAACCTGACTGAGATCATGCCTACACCGCCTCGTCGAGCCCCTGACAATTAAAACAGTCAAAAATGACCCAATTGTCAATAATGATAAACAATGCATCCCTATGTCTTCTCAAGTTTCTAACCTGTTCCTTCCCAAATTACCCTGTACCAGGCTCCAGTCAGGGATAGAAATGATGTTTGTGTCTTGTATGTGCCTGTTCTTCCTGCCTCTTGTTCCAGGGCCTTGACGAGGTTCCATCAGGGAACATCACCAAGCCCAAGGGGGATATGTAACGTATATCGGCAGGAATTCAACTGGCTCTACACGTCACCAGAAGGGGGGCAGCTAAAAAAAATCAGCAACCCTTTTCAACCCCCCCCCTTCTGGAGAGAGTGAGATGGTCATCTGACCTAAGGTGCTGTCTCCTCCAGGCACTAACGACTCAGCCCCCTCCTCCTCAGCGCAAAAGCGCGCGTTTTCTTCCTATTATGGAACAAAGGAATGTGATGGGAACGTTTTCCAAGAGACAAATTCATTTCATGATAATAATAATTCATCTACACAAGAAACATATGGATATTAATTGTTGTACTCTTTCTCTCATATGCTTGTGTGAATGTGAATTATTTAGGACGACGTGGGTAATTTTTAATCATGCTTTAGACGGCATAAACTGTAATGTGTGTGTTAAAATGCGGTGTTTGATCTCTAAAGAAAGCTGGCAGCGTATGTGACAAACTGTGTTGATGACCGTTAAATTTTAGCACCCTGCATAATTATACATGTATAAAGATCGATAAGTTTATCTTTCCCAAAAGTGAAGATAAACCACAGAACTTAAATTCCACCCCAGCAAGCCTGGACGTGGGCGGGGCTCCGCCCCATACCGACACTCTGATTGGACCAGCCGCCTGTGGGCGATGTCCACCCCGGACAGTTTAAAACGACGCGCGAGTGCGCGCGCTCTCTCTCTTCTCTCTTGACCTTCTTGAACATGGCTTGACTCTCTTGAACTCTGTGGAACTCCTCGAAGCTACACTTCCCGGGTTCGCAACTGCACCATCCAATGCGCGCCGGTCCGCTGGACGCTCACCTCGGAACCAACCATCGGAAGAAGTCTAAGACCGTGCCAAAGCCGTAACGGAGCAACGAATTCAACGACTGCAGAGGAGAGCTTCCCGGTGACGTCACGCATCAGTTTCAAGTCTCCACACGAGAGCAACCGAAGGAGCACGAACTGATCACGTGACACCCGAAACAAAGAACTGAACTCACGTGGGAAAACGAAACCAAAGCCTCCATCCTGCTTAAACCAACACAAGCAAGTACAAACTAAGCGTTCCTAATCCTGACTAAACTGGTAAAATTTGATCTGAATGCAGTAACAAAGCAGACGTATTTGTTCGTGATCTTTTCCTGGTTAGTTAAGTTATGAAATAGAAAGAAGGGTATTCTTTCCACAGTTAACCTCAAAACTCTCGTATGTGTGTGTATGTTTGTGTATCATTAGTTAATCCATTTATGTTAGAATAGCAATATTACGAATAAACCTTGTTTCATTTTATAAAGAAGTGTCTCTGGAATGTGATTTTAAGTATTTTCATCCTTATTTGCCCAAAGATAACGCAACCTAGCTCAAACTTGAGAAATTATTAATCTCGTTTATTGTTACCGGGGCCTATTGTTGCTTTAATCAAGCAATATTGAATATTTAATAACTAATTCCCGGAGCTGAAACAATAGCTTCATATATATTAATTTTATTACATCAGTCTCACAAAAAAATCCTGACCTGTTTATACAAACAGTGTCACAACATCACAGACAATTAACATGACTGTTAAACTCAAATCTTTCATACATAAACTCAAACTGGTTGAAAAAATACTATTCAAGCACTTTTGTCACTTAATACATATGGAACCAGTTACATAAATTATAATCTTCTGCTGATTAGCATTTTTAAGCACTTCAGTAATACAATACACAGTGTAACAATTTACAATAAACTTAAATTTATAAGTACATTATACGTGACAGGTGAACACTAAATGCATATAAACTTGCATAAAACACTTCAAAACATTAATACAACATTAACACTTCATTGAGAGTTGAACATATAATGTTGAACTCACCAAATCCGGGCGGGATCTCAACACAACTAATCAACCACATTGGATCTCACAGGGTTTATTCACATATCATCTGCTTCATTACCATCGATCATTACTCTTTTAATCTGCGTTGATAACACTCGCGATCTGCGAAGCGCGTGCTCTCTCTTCTCTCTTTGCAGCTATGTGTCTCGTATTAGTGACGTCATACACAGCACGTCTTATGACAACAGTCTTGCTTTAGTTTTTTTATGGTTATTGTCAGAGGTAGAAAGTAACGAATTACATTTACTCGCGTTACTGTAATTGAGTAGCTTTTTTGTGTACTTGTACTTTTTTAAGTATTTTTTTTTATCTGTAATTTTACTTTTACTTAAGTATATTTTGTGTGAAGTATTGTACTTCGCTACATTTTAAAACACATTAATTACTGAGTTTTAAAAAAACGCTCCGTGGAAACAACTGCAGTAAATAATGGGCAGAAGAAGAAACTGGCGCTAAAAATCACAAGAAAGATGCAGACGGACAAGACAGGCGTTATGGTGCAGACCCAGCTGAAAACCAAACCCTGACGTATTCTGCTGAAGTTGAACACAAAGGAATGAAGTGAACCCCTGGCCATATATCAATGCTCTATTATGCAGCGTAAACTGTGTTTGCCTCGGGAGACTGAACTAGCAGCTTATAAAATCTCGACATCGCCCTTCGCAAGCATGTAGAGGTAATGTAAATACTTATGGCAAGCCCTTTTAACATTTAAAACGTTTTTCTGACTATCCATAAATATAATTTTGGATAGTCATAATTATAATTCGACTAGTCGTAATTGATTTGAAGATATCTACAATTCAATTATGACTAGCCGTAATTGCTTTGAAGATATCTACAATTCAATTACGACTAGTCATAATCTTCCATTGACTTCCATTGAAAAATATTTGCAGATATCTTCAAATACGATTCGCCTAGTCAAAATACAATTAGAGATATCTCCAATTACAATTTGACTAGTCATAATTCAATTAGAGATATCTTCAAATGAGTTAGAGATATCTGCATATGAATTGCGGATATCTTTAAATATGATTTGACTAGTCAAAATACAATTAGAGATATCTCTAATTGCATTTTTTTAAAGATATCTCTAATACATTTGTAGATATCTGCAATTCATTTGTAGATATCTCTAATTGAATTACGACTAGTCGAATTGTAATTGGAGATATCTCTAATTGTATTTTGACTAGGCGAATCGTATTTGAAGATATCTGCAAATATTTTGCAATGGAAGTCAATGGAAGATTATGACTAGTCGTAATTGAATTGTAGATATCTTCAAAGCAATTACGACTAGTCATAATTGAATTGTAGATATCTTCAAATCAATTATGACTATCCGAATTATAATTGTGACTATCCGAAATGATATTTATGGATAGTCAGAAAAACGTTTTAAATGTTAAAAGGGCTTGCCATAAATACTTGCATCGTTGCATTGGTGGTTAAAATGAAGCTTTAACAGTTTAACAAAATGTTTTGCACAAATGAGCCAAAAAGACAGTGGTGCAGGGTGTGCAATATCGTCTGCGATAATATAGTAATTGTTGTTTTAACGATGTGCGATTTGACATTATCAGTATTTTGCCAAAAACAAAACAAAACACTCGAAACAGTGTGCCGTGAAATCTAGTAACGTTAGTAAATTAGACTAATCCGCGTGCATTTGGAGTGCTTTCTTTCACGGCGTGATTCAGTGTTAAAATGCGTTTAGAATGATCACAGAATGTAAGATATAGAAGCAGAAAATTTAGATTTCTATAATTTAATATAGTGTCATCACACGAAGAATGCCGTTTTTCTCCAAAAATCACCATGATTACACAGGCCTGTAGTTTTTGTTTTTAAAACAGTTCAAAATAACAAGAAGTTAATTAAGAGACTTACATTTTAGACACTAAATTGCCTGTTTTTGCTCTATTTCGACAACAAAAATAATCCCAAACACAGCCACCATACACAGTTTTGCGTCTCTGACTCTGCAATGACGGTGTTTTGTTCCTGAATGAATTAACCGTTTAAATGATTCTGTTCAATCGCAATGACTCACTTGTGAGTGACTTGCTGACACCTACTGGTGGTTCTAATTTAACATTTAAAGTATCTTTTGATTTATTTATTTTTTAATTTCAAATGACTATTTAACATTTGTGACCCTGGCCTGGAGCACAAAACCTGTCTTAAGTCGCTGGGGTATATTTGTAGCAATAGCCAACTATACATTGTATGGGTTAAAATTATACATTTTTCTTTTATGCCAAAAATCATTAGCATATTAAGTAAAGATCATGTTCCATTAATATATTTTGTAAATGTCCTACTGTAAATATATCACATGATGTATAAATCGCAATTTAGGAAAATGGACCCTTATGGTTTTGTGGTTCAGGGTCACATTTTATGTCTTATTTATCAAAACATTATTTCTGCATTTGTAACTGCTGGCTAAATGCATTCATGTCAGTGTGTAAATACATAAATGCCACTTCAGATGAAGCTTCTGTGTTTCCTCTGCATTGCAAAGATTAATTTTGTTGATACTGATTTAATTTGCCTGGTAACAGCCCAAATGTCTTATTATTCTAATTAACTGATTCCTTTAATTGAAAACACCTAGTTTGAGATTTATAGGCCCATATCCCAGGTGTGTCAAACTCAGTTCCTGGAGGGGCTCTTTAAGCCCTAAAGAGTTTAGTTCCAACCCTGCTCCAATACACACACCATCTAGTTTTCAAATAAGCCTAAATTATTAGTTTAACTGGATCAGATGT
This sequence comes from Oxygymnocypris stewartii, assembly GCA_003573665.1. Lineage (NCBI taxonomy): Eukaryota > Metazoa > Chordata > Actinopteri > Cypriniformes > Cyprinidae > Oxygymnocypris > Oxygymnocypris stewartii. Next base: position 644,355 of record QVTF01018830.1, on the reverse strand, counting down.
TTAATTTGGCTAATATCTACACTGTGTAGGGCTGTGGCCCTCCAGGAGCTGAATTTGACACCCTTGGTCTATCCCATTTTTTCATCCATCCCATTGTTAAAATGTAACTAAGTAATTTTTACTCTGAGTAAATTTTAAATGAGCTACTTTTTACTTTTACTTGAGTAGATTTTTAGACTGGTACTTTTACTTGTACTTAAGTAAAATTTCATTAATGTAATGGTACTTTTACTTGAGTTCAATATTTTTGTACTCTTTCCACCTCTGGTTATTGTAATTATTTGTTAAAGTTTACAACACAGCAGAACAACTTTGAATATCCATTATATCAAGCATTTCAGTTTGTTTTCATTATTGAAAATAGAATTATTGCAAATTATATTAGTTTTTTTTATTATCACTATTTTTTGTCATCTCATTTCTGACCTGGGTTACAACAGACTCATGCAAGTGCGTTTCAATGGCATCAGGGCTCTAGAGTATGACCTAATTTTTCAATGGTGCGACTAAAACAAATCTGAGGTCGCACTGGTGCAACCAGTCGTTCAAAAAAATAAAGTCTCCGCGACTCTGAAAGTCTCCCTATGGTTCAACAACAGACACACGCTAGGCCCATATCGTGGTCTAAACCAATCAGAGTGAAGGGCGGACCCCCCTCTGATTGGCCATGGTCCAGATATCCCTGTACGTGTGTGTACGTTTGAAAATGCATGTGCTGCTGCAGTCAGACAGAGAGAGAGGTGAGTATATGATGCAAATTTCACTATTCTGTATTTACAGTAAACTGTGGCACATGTTGTACACCTTCAAACGTGACTGTCAAATTGTATTTGCAACAATTTTTTTGTGTACTGCATGTTTGCAGAACTGAAAAATAGCTGCCTAGAGATATACAGTGCCTTTATTCATACCCCTTCATTTTTTCATGTTTTGTTGCTGCCTAATGTAAAACTGCTTTAAATGACTATTTTCCCACATCAATCTACTCTACATACACCACAATTGCAAAGCAATTCGCATCTTTTGCACGTTTTTAGCATCTTTGAAAATGTATTAAAATAAAAAATAAAATGATTCCATTGCATAGGTATCTGGGACAGTTGAAATTTAGAGCATTCATATTGCTTGTGGATGTTACTAGACTTCAAGCGAAGTTAACCTGTGGCAAATTAAATTGAATGAGAATGATTTGGAAAGGCCCACATGTCTTAATAAAAGGTCTAACAGCGGAAAATGCATATCAGAGCAAAAAAAAAATGCCTTCTGGTAAAAATAACTGCCTAGTAGATCAGAAACAGGTTTGCATCAAGCCACACATCTGGGGAAGCGTTCATTAAAAAATTATGCTTCATTGAAGATTTACAGAATCATGTAGTCTCTGTTACCCTTAATGGAAGAAGTTTGAAACAACCAGGATTCTTCCTAGAGCTGGCCTCCTGACCAAACTGAGTAACTGATGGAGAAGGGCCTTGGGTAGTGTGGTGACCAAGAAGCTGATGGTCACTCTAGTTGAGCTTGATGATCATATATGCAGATGGGAGAAACCTCCAGAAGGACAAACATCCCTGCAACACTCCACCGATCTGGGATTCATGGTGGTTTGGCCAAACTCAATCCTCTCCTTAATGAAGACACATGAAAACAAACTTGGAGTTTGCAGAAAAGCACCTAAAGGACTCTCAGACTTTGAAAAACAAGATTATTTGGTCTGATGAACCTTAATTCCAAGCATCATGTTTGAAGGGAACCAGCTCTGCTCATCTCCTGCAGAGTACCATCCCAAAAGTAAAGGTTGCTTGTAGCAGCCTCATGCTGTGGGGCTGTTTTTCAGCGGCAGGGACTGTGGGACTCTTCAGAATAGAAGAAAAGCTCAATGCACCAAAATATTGAGATAGCCTTAATTAAAACCCAGTCCAGAGAATTCAGAACCTCAGACTGGGCAGAAGGTTTACCTTCCAACAGGACAGTGACCCTAAGCGCACAGCTAGAGGGGCTTCTAGACAATAATTGGGATTAAACCCAGGCAAATATTTCTGGAGAAACCTATGGAGTCTCCCCCCATCCAACCTGACAAAGATTGAGACATGAAGAGGTGAGATGAAGAATGGCAGAAAATTGCCGAATACTGATGAGCAAAGTTTGTCGTATCATACCCAAAAATACTTGAGGCTGTACATTTGCTTTAGCTAAGTACTGAGTTAAGGGCATGAATACTAATACAATGTTCTTATTTCAGGTTTTTTATTTTTTATAAATGTACAAAGTGACAGTTCTGTTTTTGCATTGTCAGAATAGTGTATGGAGTGTAGATTGATGTGGGAAAAAGTAATTTAAAGCAGTTTAACATAAGGCAGCAACATAACAAAATGTGAAGGAAATGAAGGGGTATACTTTCGCAAGGTACTGCAGCTATTCTTGTGTCAGGAGACCAGGAGACTATAGTATTATATACTGTAATGAAATTTGACCAAACGTGCAGAGGAAGCTGAATAGACGTTTTTTAGACTATTTTTACTGTACTGTATTGTGATGCATACAAGTTCATATACAATTATTTGGTATTTGAACTTTTCTAGTGTGTTTCGTCTACTGCATGATTACTTTACAGTAGTAAAATGAAAATTATCTGTTCCCAAAAGTTCATTGCTGAATTATTATTATTATTATCTGTAATTTAATTTATGTTGCATTGTAATAGACATTGAGCTGCAAAAATTATTCCTGAATCCTAATAAGCGTTTTTTTTTGTTAAGTGTTATTTTCGGATGAGTGTTCACTGAGCAGGAAAGTCATCTGTGTATTTGAATTGTGTGTAAGCATTTAAGAATACCTGTAATAACTAGATTGAAAAGTTTTAAGGACAAATTTATGCTGACTTGTCTTGAAGTCTTGTTTAAGAAATAAATAGTTTGGTCAGCTAAATATTCTAGATGTTTGCTAAAGTGTTGCTAGTTGGTTGCTGGGATATTCTGGGTGGTTGCTAGGCTCTTGCTATGCAGTTGCCGGGGTGTTGCTAGACTATTGATAGTGTGTTCTTGGTCATTACAGACATTCCCACCTCTGGTAATAACAGAAAATTAAACATTGTTTTCAAAACTGATCCAGTTCCAATGCTGTGATATTATTGTATTTCTTTCTAATGTTAGGAAATTCAAAAGTGTTATTCTTAAACTTGCACTAAAACGTGATTTATACCATCTAAGCAGCCAATGTAATATTAATAGAACTGTAAGGCCCGGCTCGATCGACCCAATGACGGCAGTCGTTCAGCGGGTGAAGGCCTTTTGCGTATTACTGTCTTTCCTTTTTCACGACACAACAAGATTAAATGGAACACTTTTTCTTATATATTTTATCTCGTTATTTCATCTGACTCCATAAATGAAAAGGTTTTAATGATATCTGTGCATCATTAAAATATGAACGAATGATTGATTATTCTTTTCAGCTCTTTTTAATACTTTATCCGCTCAGATGTAGGGAAACTATATCGCTTAGAGGCCCTGTTTTTCACAGGTCTCACGGACACAATCTCGTCAGGCCCGGTCATCAATCAGAGGTAAATTATGGTTATGTATCTAAGATTTGCCGTTAATTCACACGTACACAATCAGAGACATCGAATAACCCCCTTGGAGCCCCCTCAGAACTTTAGTTCAATCGTTTACTTCAGTAAAGGTTTCTTGGCCACTATTAGATATGTTAGCAGATCAATGTACCACACTTGTAATAGCTTTGGATTGGTCAAGTGCTTGTTTAAAGTAACATTAAATCAAAAGTCAGAGGTATAGGCGTACCCGAGTTTAGTCTGACCAGACGGCATTCGCCGTCCCTAAACGGAATTATCTACCCGCCTCTGCATCCAAGTAGACTTGAATTGATGCCGGATATTAGCCATCGCTAAAACTGATGCAGGCTTGCGGAAATATACGAATCCACTAATCTCTTAGGGAGAAAGCAATCTTAGAGGCAGTCAGAATAGAATCAAACGTTACAATTTATTGACCAGGTAATCGAAGCAATAATTCAGAACTCCAATGTTACAAGAATAGAATCATCAGTTAACCATAACATAACAATAATTCAGGAATTGAAGAATTTGTAGAAATTACCACCTGGCAATGAAAATTACACACAGCGATTGTGTGGGCAGTCAACCTACAGACTCCTAGAACTTTGTGTCACGTTTCCTTATAAACCCAGATAATTCAATAAGCCCACCAAATGGTGGTATCTTGTTATTATAATTAGACTTTAGAATTTGCAACCAAATGGCTTCTTGGTATCCTGTGGCAGAGAATACTTATTTACATACAGGAGGTGGTTTGAATAGAAGATCAGGGGGAGGGCACACCTTTAAGTTGTACACTACATTTCTCATACTTTAGAACTTCTTTTATCTTTTCATTATGATTGGGAGAATGAGACCATTTTACCAGGCGCACTGAGAGTCTGGGGGCCCAGACATACTGGCACCAGGCTTACAGAACCGTATGTCTTCTTTAATGAAACAAGCTCAGAAACATTTATAACCTGTTGAAGTTTTTTATATTGACTTGGTGCTATGATGGATATAGAAATGTTGTTATTTATTTTTCATTTTAAACAGTATATATGAATACTTAATGGTAAGGCAATATTTGTGAATACAATTGTGCAATTCAGACAATAAATCCCCAAAAACTATAAATGGGGGCTTGCTTTGGTGTTGCCACCCCTCACAGACCCCATACCACCCTAAAAAAATATTTTCTAGATCTGCCCCTGCATCCAGCATATAGAAAATAATTTTTAGCTACCTTTTTTTATGGTAAGGTCTGCTTGCATTATTTAAAAATGTCACTATTTCATACCTCAAATATAAATCATGAATATGTTTAGGGTTCTTACAATTAATATCATTACACCTAATGGTATCAGAAGACACACCTATACTACTTAAACTCTTCTCAGTTACTAATGTATATTGGCAAAGCTCATTTGCTGTAAGTTTTACCCAATCTAATTTTCCACTTGGCTCATAATTCTCATAATTGCTCAGTTCTGGTATATTTTCAACATTTAATGTCGTTAAAACAGGTATATGTTCTGATATCACCAAGTCATACAATATCTCATGTTCTTCTAAACAATCATCTGCATCAGCAGTACATGTACAGTGGTCCAGCCAGGATGTTGTACTCCATGCTTCACTAATATAAGTATAGCTGTCTTCTGGCATCAATATTTGGCTTGATAGCATCAACTTATTATCTTTACAAAATGCTGATAAGATGTTGACCAAACAAGGATTTTTTTTATCTGATATATCAGCATTCATGTCCCCTACTATAAATATACATGTATGTACACGTGCTTTTATTAAACCACTCAGAAAAGCAAGTCTATTTATATATTCATCTTCATTCTGACAACATTCATGAGGAGTACACACATTCAAAATTATAAAAACATTATGTTCCACATTAATTCCTATACACCAGTCTACCTCTAATCTGATTACAATCATCAATGGTTCATACTTCTGATGCCAGAAGACAGCCACACCCCCTGGTATTCTACCTCACAAAATGTCCATACTTAAATCAGTTGTTGATTATCCTACCCTATAAAAATCATTATTACCAATGTTACGTTTATATAAATCTAGCTTGGATAAAAAAAGTATCTTGCACAAACACAATATCCGCATTCATCAATAGCTTGTCAACAACACTGCATTGCGCTTTATCACCAATACTCCATCCCAAGTGCAACCTATGTGAGTTATACGACACTACTTTAAGATTCATACATCATATTCACAACTTCAGTACAGCACGTGCCTCAGGTGCACTCACAACACTCACCTTACTGGATGTTTCTATATTCACTCGACCAGCATTTATCCTGGGTTTGCGCACCTCATAAAATCGGCGTACAACTACACATCAGGCCAGAGCTGTGACGTATATCACCCACCTTATCACATTCAGCAGTTATTTTAAAATAACTATAATCTTTCTGAATAGTGCCCATTTTTTGACAGATAACTTCACGTTGGAGTTTATCTTTCAGATAATTAGCCAGTGTCTCAGAGTCTAGATCAGGGGAGAATCATTTGTCAAAGACACTCACCAACTTCGTCTTCACAACTTGTATACTCCCTCCAGCACAAGTTCCAAGAAAGACGCTTGGCTTCTTCTTCACTTTAATTTGGTTTAGGCTGTATATCGCCATTCTTGCTAACAGTTTTCAAGTGGCGACCCTCCTTTACCACACGGCTCCATGCAATTGAGGTTACAATGTTACTTTTCAGCTTCACATTTGATTTTTCCTCCACAACTTCAACATCCCGGGCCAAAACTCCAGGCATAAGCGCAACACTCTCTAATCCACAGTTTGAGGCCTCTCTCCTAATCCATGCTACAGCCAAACTCTCTCCATCCGAACCATGCCGATAAAAAAACGAAGATGCGGGAGCCTCCACCTCCAGGCTAGCAGGTTCACGTTGTGCAATTGTGCACAATCGTTGATTTACATCTGTTGTAACCATACGAAGATCCTCACAAATAATCGTCTGTACACTCATGACCTGTTTCAAAATAGAAATATCTGCACTTAATCGCTCCATCTTCCAAAGTAGACGGGAGACATCAAGACTACTGAAAGTCACTGGTGGCAGTATGTCTAAATCAGGGGTAGGCAATGTCGGTCCTGGAGTGCCGATGCCCTGCAGTTTTTAGCTCCATCCCTGAAAAATTTCCTTTGGATAAAAGCGTCTGCAAAATGACTAAATGTAAATGTAAAAAAACCTCACCTGCCTGTAGCCCTAGTAATTCTGAAGACCTTGATTAGCTTGTTCAGGTGTGTTTGATTAGGGTTGGAGCTAAACTCTACAGGACTGTGGCCCCTGGTCTAAATTATATGACACGAAACGAGTAATGTTCTCACCAACCTCGTTAAGTAGTTTCAGACAGCTCTTAACGTTGTTCATATCTTTTTGGGATCCCTTATGTGCAACAAAGTGTTGAGGGGAGCTTGTACAAAGATTAAAGATAACTTTTTTAGAGCTCTCAATCCAATCCAGTCCAAAGTGATTCACCACCAGCAAAATAATATCATCCTTGCTCATAGTTTCCATCTTGATAACAAGAAAGTAAAAAAAATCCTCTTCCATTATAACTTGGCCATCAGGAGCTCTACAAATTACTGGCTTTATTTGAAGTTTACCCGTAGCACCAAGTTCGTACTTTCCGCCGCCTTCTGCCATCTTGTATATTAATATGGGTTATATATTGTAATTAAGTTCTTAGATCGGGAAGAAGGAGGCGGGAACCGGCGAACGTTAAAAACTTTAATAATAAAATAACCAAACACAAAATAAAAGCACACAAAACACAAACTAAAATCCAGGCCTGGTCCTCTCTCGTCTTTCACTGTCGTCACTCCTCCTTTGATCCTTTCCGAAGCTCCTTCGTGGGACTAGAGACCGGGGAGTGGCGCAGGTGTCGTTCATTATCATTTACTCCACCGGCCTCGCTCCGTTCCCAAGGCTCTTGGCCCCGCCCCACTCACATATGTATATATATATACATACATACATACATTCACATATACATACATATATACATACATGCATACTGTGGCAGGGTGGAAGGATCACACAACAAGGAGAGCTCAGTTTAAGTCCCCAGAGGGTGGATTTTATTATTGAGGGTGAAAGGTGTTGGTGCTCTCAGTCGTGCCCAGGTGCAGGTGAATCCGTGCGGTGCTTGTGGCGGTGCTGATCGGTTACACGCTGCTGTCTGGAATGGAACAGAGAGAAGGTTAGTAGGGATGGGTCACGATTTTCGAATATTCGAATATTCTATGTAATTATAGAATATCGATTAGGTTGTGCGATTATTTTCTAAAGGTGTACCAGGGCTTTACAATAAAGACTGTCCGATGGCGTGAAGGACGCTCGGATTTGTCACTTGCCAGATCGGGCCACTGCAGGTGGTCACTAAATTGTATCATTTGCATGCGTTTTTAAGCCTTGTTTGTTTAAAAATGTAAGCGATTAAAAAGCATGTGGGCGCGAAAGACAACTCCTTTCAGTACATGCGCGTTGGGTTCTGTTATGTGTGAACAGCGCGAGCACAGACAGCCGCCTGAACGGGCAAATACATGAAGTATGTCAAACTACCTCTCTTGGCAAGTAACTTTAGCAATAATTAATCTATATTGAATTTATATACTGGAGTACAGATGCACAGATCAACAGGATATTTGTTTGTTTTATTTTAGAGCATCTTCTGTTCCATGCTTGCACACAAACTGCACTGTCGGCACTCGGGCGCGGCACACATAGTGTGAGCGCTAACCACGCCAGAGAACGGAATTTCTGATACGTGCATTCTGATTGCGTGAACAATAGACCTGTTAAGCAATATATTGTGAGAGGGCCGTTTGCTACAGCGTCCCAAACAACTCAAAATAATAAACCAAAGTTAACAAAACGATGCACTCCACAGAGTGCTTCTCTGCCGCCTTCACGTCCTGTTTCCCATTAATGAAGCCGTGACGAGCTCCCTGCATTCAAATTATTAGTTTTTTTTGCTGAAATAATAACGTAATATTCCACTGGTTGATATATTTTATTTATATGCAAAATATTTGTGTTGTTTTTGTAATATGTTTTAAGAATGATATTCTGTTTAGCGCGCAATATGTTTCACGCCTAATATTCATTGATGCATTAATCAGATTTAAGATTTTCTTTTTAATAATATGAATGTTCATGCTCATTTTTAAAATAGAAATGTCCTAGCCTTATGATCAGTTGATAATCGAGGACTGTTCTGTTAATAAATGCTGTCCTTCGGTTATGTTATATTAATATGTTTCAGCACTCATACTTTACAACCATTAATTTTCTTGGGTTAAGATAGACTATTCTCTAATTAATTAAACAGTTTGTTTTACAGATTGTATGCGCGGGAGGGTGCGATTTTCGAATAGTAATCGAATAATACCCAGCGATTATCGAATATTACTTTTGCTTAAAATACCCATCCCTAAAGGTTAGGCTGCTGTCTCGTGGAAAGGTTGACTGGTGAGCAGGTGCTCCTCGTGAGTTTCTAGGTCAATGCTGATTTGGACTCGGGACGCTCGTCACATTCCTCGCCCTAAGCGTTGTCCTGGGCCTGGCCAAAGGATGTGGTGTAGTAGGGGAGACTACTATGTTGCACCAGGAAGTGGAAGTCCTTGAGCGCAAGGAATCATCGTGTCACCCTGTCATTCGTGTCTTTGGCCCGGGCCATCCACTGGAGGGGCACGTGGTCCGTAACAAGGGTGAACTTGCGGCCCAGGAGCTAGTAACGCAGCTCCAGGACTGCCCACTTGATGGCCAGAGCTTCCTTCTCCACGGTGGCGTAATTCCTCTTGGCCGAGGTCAGCTTCCTGCTGATTTACAGGACCGAATGCTCCTCACCTTCTTGAATCTGGGACAGGATGGCTCCAAGTCCTGTGTTGGAGGCATCTGTTTGCAGCAGTAAGGGGCAGCTGAAGTCCGGGGCTTGCAGGATCGGCTCTGAGGTGAGCGCGGTTAGCACATTCTGGAAGGCCTCCTCCACTTCGGGTGTCCAGCACACCTTGTCTGGCTGCCCCTTCCTGGTCAGGTCTCTCAGGGGGCAGCTAAGGAGGAGAAGTTAGGGATGAAACAGCGATAATACCCCACCAACTCCAAGAAGGCTTGTACCTGAGACTTTGTGCTGGGTTTCGGGGAGGACTGCTTCCACCTTCTTTTCCTGGGGCTTAATGAGGCCCCGTCTGACCTGGAAGCCCAGGTTCTTTTCCTCAGATAGGTCCAGGTGACGTGCAGGAGTTGGCGGTGAGCCCAGCCCTAAATAGCTCCATCAGCACCCTTCACGGGCGGTCTAGGTGGTCTTCCCAATGCTCGGAGTGGATTACCACGTCATCCAGGTATGCTGTGGCATAAGACTGGTGAGGCCGCAGCAAGATGTCCATCATGCGCTGGAACGTGGCAGGAGCCCCGTGCAGCCCGAAGGGAAGGGTCCGGTATTGCCAGTGTCTACTGGGGGTGCTGAAAGCCATCTTGGGTTTGGCGGTTTCAAAGAGGGGCACTTTCAAAGTGTGGAGATGTACCGGGCCCTACCGAGGTGATCCAGGAGCTCATCCACCCGAGGCATTGGGTAGCCGTCGAACTCTGAGAATTCGTTGAGGTGGCGGAAGTCATTGCAGAAGCGGAGGGTGCCATCTGGTTTTGGTACCATGACGATAGGGCTGGACCAAGGGCTGTTAGATGGTTCAATCACCCCTAACTTCAGCATTTGTTGGATTTCCTCCTCAATAGCCCGGCGACAAGCTTCTGGGACTCAATAGGGCCGTTGTCTTACGATGGTTCCTGGTGGCGTGCGGATCTCGTGATGGAGGACCACTGTACACATCGGAGAACTGACCGACCAGGTGCTGCAGCTCGGCTTTCTGAGCCGCCGACAGCTGTAGATTGACATCCACAACCACTGCCTCCACGGTGGTGAGAGAAGCGAGCTGGTCCCTTGTCCACACCCATTTCTTTATCAGGTTGATGTGATATACTGTAGCTGGTCTGCCCTCCACCGTCCCGACTAGCGGACCTGGTAAGTGACGGGACCAATCTTCTCCGTTACGGTATACGGGCACTGCCAGCTGGCCAGGAACTTGCAGGTGGAGTTGGGGACAGTGACCATCACTCTGTCTCAGGTTGGAACTCTCGAGGTTGGGCGGCTCGGTTGTAATGTCGCTGCTGCCCCTGCCCCTTGGTGAGGTGTTCCCGAACTAATGGCATGACCCGGTCGATCCGTTCCCTCATCTCCTTAACATGTTCGATCACAGAGCGGTGGGGCGCAGGCTGTTGTTCCCACGCCTCTCTTGCTACATCCAGAAGCCCCCGGGGCTGGCGGCCGAACAGTGGCTTGAAGGGGGTGAAGCCGGTCGAAGCCTGAAGTACCTCCCGTATCCTGAACAGTACATATAGCAGCATGAGGTCCCAGTCTCGCTTGTACTCAGCTGCCTAGTCGTTCTATTGGGCCATCAGTCTGGGGGTGGTAAACGGAGGTCCTCAGCTGCTTCAACTTGAGTAGGGTGCATAGGTCAGCCATTAGCCGGGACATGAAGGGGGTCCCCTGGTCGGTCAGTATCCCGATGGGGAAGCCTACCCGGCTACAGTGCAGGAAGAGCTCATGGGCGATGGACTTGGTGGTGGCCTTTCGAAGGGGCACTGCTTCCAGGTACCGGGTGGCATAATCAGGGATCAAACGGCGGTGCTCGCTCCCCAGCATCCCGGTGTTGGGCAGCATCCGCCAGCTCCACGGCCTCGACAAGTTCAGCAACGGTGGCAGGGTTCTGCATCCCGATGTTGTGAACTTGGTTCTTCTAAAGTGTAGGAAAATCAGAAGAGAAGACCAGGAGACTTCGGATTTGATCGTCAGCAGGATTCTTTTATTGAGAAATCCAAGCTGGTGGTAGCTGTAGTCATCGAAATCTCAATCTTAAGTAACTTTACAAGGTTATTTTATAGGCATTTTTGGAGGAGGGATTCTTGGAGGTGGAGACAAATTCAAACAAAGCAAGCACATGAGGGAGGCGTTAGTTTGTTGCTAAACTTACCGTGGTTCTAATCTCATCAACATAATCAAATGCATAGACACTAATTCAATCAACCTAACGAATCAAAGTCTGGGCCAGGGGGCTCCGAAAGATAGACACTAATCCAATCAACCTAACGAATCAACGTCTGGGCCAGGGGTTCTTTGAATCAACGTCTGGGCCAGGGGTTCTTTGAATCTCTGCCAATCAACATGACTTGATTGAGACAAAGCACAGTTATACATTGAGTCAGGAAGGGGATAATAAGAATCTAAATTACACATTTAAATACAATTTGTAATCCCACAATTCCCCCTTTGAGAGTTCTAATAACTCTCACAAAATACAAATTTAGACACTTAAAAGTTAATTCTTGTAACTTGTAATCGTTACAGGCACATTGTACATGTTCTGTGTTGCTTATATGTAATTGCATGCTGACACAGAAACAAAACATGCAATTAGGGTCCGTGAAGTTCTTACGGGTAATAATCTTTTCTGGTTGGAACTGTCATTTCCTCGTGAGAGGCGGGAGTCATTTGCTGAAAGAAACACTTGATACTGTGGATGCATAGATAGTACGCAAGTAGGAGAAACAACAGCAGAATTGCTATTTCCTTGATCCACAGCCAGGGTTTACCTAACAAGTTTCCGAACCATGAAGAATTATCTTCAGTCATCTGGTGTAATTTTGCTGAAAGACCAAGAATGTCTTGTTGGATTTTGTTCGAAAATCTTGATCATGTTGATGGATGACTGAAGTTCCCGTATGTGAGTCTCTGCGTTGTGTATTTTTTTTTCTTCTTCTTCTTTCTTTTCTCTTTCTTGTGTGATAGTTGGCTCGGCAATGGGTCTAGTTGTTTTCTAGAGGTTGTGGCTTCATCCGCAGGTGAGAAGGGCGGTGCATATGGATCTCAGGACAGCCATCAAGTGGTATCTGCACAGAGGAAGAAATAAACCAAAACAAAAGAGAACAACGGCACATAGCAGTATTTGTTGTAACGTCTGCAAACATTAGGGTTGTATCCTCTGTTCAAATATAGTCTGCTATTGTTGTTCCTTCTTTCCCTATTTCTCAATTCCTGCAACACCTAATGAACAGTGAGGAAAGGATGGACTAATTGGATGGGAAAGGCCTATGAGGAAATCTTCACCGCAGGGTTGGCCCCCGAAGCCTGTTGCTTTCGGTTCTTCCCTGGGCTCCTCACTGGTTCTTGTGTCTGTCCTATCCTATCCCTGCAGGGGGAGCTTGCAACTTTACAGTGTGACACATGAGTCCAAGTTTTCCTTCCCTGACACAATACTGCAGCAACTGTAATCAACATCACTTGATGTGGTCCGTACCACTTAGGCTCTAATGGCTTGTTTCTGAAGGCCTTTATCATGACCCATTGACCTGGGATGATTGTGTGTCCACCTTCTGGTGGAGTCTGCCAACACGACTCAACTCTCTCTTTGGCACTCTGCACTGCCTTTGTGAGGTTTTCACAGTAAGCGATCAGGGCATCTGAAGTAATGTGCACATCAGCATTTCTAAGATCAATCACACCTGGCATCTGCATTGGGCGTCCAGTAATAATCTCATGAGGGCTCAGTCCTACTGATCTGTTGGGTGATGCTCTCATACTACACAGTACTGCGGGCAGTGCTTCAACCCATGGTACTCCTTCCTGATGCATTTTGCTTAACCTGGTTTTGATTGTTCTGTTTGATCGTTCAACCTGTCCTGATGCTTGTGGCCTATAGGGACAGTGAAGGTTCCACTTAATCTTCAACATTCTAGACACTTCCTTGACTACCTGTCCTGTGAAGTGGGTACCTTGATCTGAGTCAAGGCAATCTGGTAATCCCTATCTGGGAATGAAATCAGTGACAAGACATTTAGCAGTATGTGCAGCTGTAGCACGCCCTGTTGGATAAGCTTCTACCCATCTTGAGAACTTGTCTATTACTACCAAAACGTCAGTTTTTCCTTTACAAGGGGGCAACGATATGTAATCAACTTGCAGGTGACGAAATGGCCCTGGTGGAGCTGGGGTATGTGCTGCTGGTGTAGTGGCTGCTGGTACATCATTATTTTTCTGACATGTAACACATCTCTTGACTGTTTCAGTGGCTGCGTTTCTGAATTTTGGTTTCCACCATTGATTTGAGAACCTGTGATTCATCGTTACTGGACCACTATGACCCAAACTGTGTATTTGTTGAGCCAAATATGGCAACAGTGATTCGGGAGCCACATACTTTCCCCCTTTAGTCCAGCAGCCGGATGAATCCACAGTGGCTCCTTTGTCTAACCATGCCCATGCTTCATATAGAGGAACGTCTTTATACAGATCAACGATTGATTCAGGAGGTAGAATTGTCTTCTGTGCTGTACTACCTGAACACACTTGTACAGTTGCATAGAAACAAGCCTGTTTAGCCGCTACATCAGCAAGAGCATTACCTTTAGCTTCCGTAGTATTAGTTGTGAGATGTGCTTTCACTTTGATCACCGCTAATTTCTTTGGGAGTTTCATGGCAAACATTAAATCTTTCACTAATCCAACATGCTTAATGGGGGATCCAGCAGATGTTAAAAATTGTCTGGTTTGCCAAATGACACCAAAATCATGAATTACCCCAAAAGCATACCTGGAATCTGTGTAGATATTTGCAACTGATCCTGAAGCTAGCGTGCATGCTCTAGTTAAGGCTACTAGTTCTGCAGCTTGAGCTGAAAAATGATCTGGAAGACGACCTGAAGCAACTACTTCAGTGGTGGAAGTTACTGCATATCCTGCTCGTCTGTTACCTTCAATAACTTGAGCTGAACCATCAACAAACAACTCCAATTCCGCATTCTCTATGGGAGTTTCTGCTATTTCACTTGTCGATGCATATGTAAGCGTAACACAATCATGAGTCATTTCGCCTTCATCCTCTAACACAAATTCAGTCATTGCAGACATCATACATGAGGATGGGTTTGTGACTGGTGCACACTGTATAACAATATTCGGGGCTGTGAGAGTTGCTAACCAATTTCCCCAACGGGAGGAGGTGACAGAAGTGACTTTTGCTTGATTCATTAGTGCGGACACTGCGTGAGGGCATTTTACGTTTACAGTCTGACCTAACAACATTCCTGCCAATTTTGTAGGAATTACTGTACTTTCTGCACCTGTATCAAGCAAAAAATCAATCTCTTTCTCTTTTATGCTACCTTTCACAAAAAAAATTTGGTCATTGTGTTGGATTACAGGGGAAAGGTAGCTACTCACAGCCCCAACAATTAGTTTTTTTCCTGGTCTTGTTGTGCTCTTAGAAGAGCCTGAACTAGCTGTCCTACAGTTTCAGTGGTCACTGGCGGAACTACTTCAGGGTTGTGGGCAGGCTGAGAAGGAGCAGAATTATGCATAGCATTTCTTTTACTATCTTGCAACTTCTTCCTACACTCTTTCTCCCAATGTCCTAATTTTCCACAGTATTTGCATTTGTTTTCTCTTTTAGACCATCTATTGTCTTGTTTCGTTGTGTTAAACGTAGCTGCTGCTACTCTTACTTTTGCCTTGACATCAGCATCTCTTTCCCATGTAGCTAACCTGTCTAGGTTACTTCTGAGAGTTCTGTTAGACCAAGTTAGATCTAAGAATGGTAAAGCTTTTCTGTATTCGGCTACAAGGCCATCTGATCAGATACGAACCAGGGGTCCCTTGTCATCTAGCACACTTTCAGGGTCATCAACAATTCCACTGTAGATTACAGCTGACTGACAAAATCTCTCAGTATATTCACTCACAGTTTCTTCTTTCCTTTGCACACAGGTAGTAATTCTAGACCAATCTATTTTGGGTCCTAAGATATTCTTTAGGATTTTCAAAATACCTTCTCTTAAAATCACCCTTACTGGCATTTCGCAGTTCAGAAGTAACAACAGATTCAAAACTGTTGAATTCAGATTCAGTTAGGATTTGTGACATCAGCTGCGTGACTTCTGCCAACGACATGTCATAAAGACGCATTTTACTGATCAATGTTCTTCTAAATTCAGAAAAATGTGTGCGTGCTGGCGGTAAACTCTGAGATAGTCTCTCTATATCTTTAGGACATAAAGCTTTGGCAACAGTTTGTATTTGCACAACAGAAGAATTGAGAGGAACACTATCAGTGTCCTCAATCCCCTGCGATCTTCTCCTAGCACCACACACATTGACTGAATTTACAGGCACATCAGTTACTGATTGGAGAGCTACATCTGTTTCAAAGAACGCTTGTAAATCAGGGTAAATGTTATCAGGCTGACTAACTTTCACATCAGTTTTTGCTGCAGCTTTCTTGAGGTTCAATTTCTTAGTCAAAGTGGATACTCTAGCACGGAGTTCATTGTTCTGTTTCTCTAGCTCTGAGTTACGCTGAGACTGTTCTCTAGCTCGTGTTACACTGAATTCTCTGTGACAACAGATAATGCCTTTCACATTGTTCTTACGAATACTTGCTCCTAGTACCTTTTTACACTCATCTACCGACCAAGTCTTGTCTGGATGAATCTCATATTTCTGCGTTAGTTCTTGTCTAACTTTTTCAGTGACTATTAGGTCCATTTGTTCCCCTAACAGCGTTTTGAATTCACTATCTGACCACAAAGGAGTCGCAAGACCCATCTTTTCTGTGGTTGGAATCAGCCTAGCATTCCTTCTAACCATTTTGTAAGTATCTTCTGTACCACACAAACAAACACTAAACAAAAAAACAAAAACTTCTCTGATCAACAGAGGGTACACTTGTAAAAAAAAACGTAACTATTGTTAACTTTCCAAATTACCAACACTTCACACTTAACTTCCCTGCCTACAAGAACAGAGGATAAACCAAAATTATTAGCACAAAATGCTAACCTTCCCTGCCTGAAACAGAGGATAACAAATTATTAGCACGTAATGCCAAATCTTCCCTGCCTGAAACAGAGGATAACCAATTATTAGCACGTAATGCCAAATCTTCCCTGCCTGAAAGAACAGAGGATAACTTTCATCTCTAAAAGAAAAACTTTAGAGGATAAACTTAGTTAAACAAACCCTACAGATGTATGTTAACTCTTCTCTGACGGCACAGAGGATACAAAAATTTGTCCTGGTCTCAGGTTCTTTTGGATTAGAGACAGCACTCACCACAACCCTTGGTTGAGAGAAAAATTCAGTCTGGGAATCTTTGTTCAGCTGGAAGTTTCGCTGGATTCCAAAAGATGCAGTCTGGATGCAGATCTTTGTTTGAGCTTGAAGTTTTTTCAGGTGAGGAAGCTGGAACTCTATCCGGCTCACGGCACCATCTGTTGTGAACTTGGTTCTTCTAAAGTGTAGGAAACTCAGAAGAGAAGACCAGGAGACTTCGGATTTGATCGTCAGCAGGATTCTTTTATTGCGAAATCCAAGCTGGTGGTAGCTGTAGTCATCGAAATCTCAATCTTAAGTAACTTTACAAGGTTATTTTATAGGCATTTTTGGAGGAGGGATTCTTGGAGGTGGAGACAAATTCAAACAAAGCAAGCACATGAGGGAGGCGTTAGTTTGTTGCTAAACTTCCCGTGGTTCTAATCTCATCAACATAATCAAATGCATAGACACTAATTCAATCACCCTAACGAATCCACGTCTGGGCCAGGGGGCTCCGAAAGATAGACACTAATCCAATCAACCTAACGAATCAACGTCTGGGCCAGGGGTTCTTTGAATCTCTGCCAATCAACATGACTTGATTGAGACAAAGCACAGTTATACATTGAGTCAGGAAGTGGATAATAAGAATCTAAATTACACATTTAAATACAATTTGTAATCCCACACCGACCGCTTTGCGGTGAGTCCTTGGAAGAGCACGGAGGACTCGGTCGACGACGACGCGCTCTGCTACCTGGGCCGCTGTGGGCTCGCCATCCAATAGCCAATGTTGAGCGAGACGGGACGGTTTGGCGGCTTGGGCTGGGAGGTGGGGTTTGTACTCCCAGTCATGGAAATACTGGGCCGTACAAACTGGAGAAAGCCCCAGGCGGGCCAGGATTTCCTTCTTGAGCTCGCTATATGTGTCTGACACCGCAGACAGCAGGGCGAAGTAGGCTCGTTGAGCCTCACCAGTGAGTAGGGGCGTCAACAATCGCGACCAGTCTTCACTCTCCCAGCCCTTGCGAACCGCTGTGTTTTCAAACATCTGTAGAAATGCTTCAATATCATCATGGTCTGTCATCTTTGGCAGTAATTACATCACTTGGACACGGGGGTCCGGCAGTGGAACGTGTCGTGCGCAGCGCGTCGAGCTCCTGCTCAGTCTGCCCCTGTCGGGCCGCAAGATGTTCTGTAATTTGCTGCTGGCGCATGCTGACCTCCGTAAGCCGCTGGAGGATTTCATCCATGTCAGGGAGGAGCAGCCGCCTGGCAGAGGGGAGACAGAGAAACAAAAAAGGGAGATCGCTTGTCCTCCCACTAACATGCCCGCATTCTCCACCAGTGTGGTAAGGTGGAAGGATCACGTGACAACGAGAGCTCAGTTTAAGTCCCCAGAGGGTGGATTTTATTATTAAGGGTGAAAGGTGTTGTGCTCTTGCTTGCTGTGGTGCTCTCAGCCGTGTCCAGGTGCGGGTGAATCCGTGCGGTGCTCGTGGCGGTGCTGATCGGTTACACGCTGCTGTCTGGAATAGAATAGAGAGAAGGTTAGGCTGCTGTCTCATGGAGAGATTTCTCACCCTTCGTCTGTGAGAACGCTGCTTTTAATGAATTATATGCAGTAATAACAACATGTAAACATGAGCTGCACGATTCTGGATTAATTGAGATCATGATTCTCTCACGATTCTAAAAAAAAAAGATTAGAAAGCTAAACTAAATAACATAATTTATTAGTGGTTCTGACAAAATGTTCATTGCTTAAGTCTTTTAAGAAATATATATTAATTTGAACAAAATAAACATTAAATGAAGGAGTCAGTGTCTCACTTCATAAAGATTTCTTTCACTGTTGAAATCTCCTGAATTAATGATTAAATGACAAATAATTTTTAAACGGGTTGTCGTTAGCAATACAAGTGTTAAGATACATTCGTTTTGATCGCTACTGCAGACAATAAGTGGTTATTCCCAAACTATAATTTTTTTATCTCAGTACATCTTAGGGATGCACCGAAAATTAAATTTCTTGGCTGAAGCTGATGAGTAACAGTGTTTTAGTGCAGATTTTTCTGGAGCTTTGGACTTTGAACCCTGGCACCGTGAGCTCGTGCAGCGCTGTTTGAATAGCATTACATGCAATCCGTGCGTGAATTAGAAAACAACATTCTGCAGTTTATTTACTAATCGTTTGAGGCCATTTCGCAATTTCATTCATCATACAGTAACCAGCATCAACCACCCTTCCTCATCTCATCGTAAACATGAGATGCAGTCATGCTAAACAGTCTCTCGCTGTTGGTGTTTCAGTGCTTGTAATGAGTCTTGTACAGTTCTTTCTCATAGTTTTAAATACTTTCACGCTGCAGATGTGTTTCTGCATTAGTGCACGCCTCTATTTGATTGTGTCACGTCATTTTTTCGGTACAATTTATTCGGTCTTCTCGCTTATTCGGCCTAACACCGAAGCTTTTTTTTGTTGCTATTTTCGGTTGGCGAACATTCGGTGCATCCCTATAGGCGTGTTTCGTCACTGCCCATATCAGTGAATGACAGCGTTCACACATGGGCAGCTACAAAACGTGCTTCTCACGATCCACTGACACTCGTCATGTGAAACAGTCGCAATAGACATAGCTGAATCATTGTCATTCAGGAAAAAGATTGCGTGGGTGTTTGAATCAAGATTGCATTTTTTTTAACGATTAATGGTGCAGCTCTAATGTAAACACTGCTAAATGTTTTGGGAGGATATCGTCACGTTCTCGCGAGACAAATCGGATCTCGCAAGATCTTGTTCCAAGAGATCTCGTCCCATTCCTACTGTTTGTTAATATTGAAGTCAAAATGTTCATATCTCGACATAGTAGGCTTATTGGTCTATAAGCCGTACATTGCATAGGATCCTTTACATTTTTATGAAGTACAGTAATGATTGCGTCGGACCATGAGTGTGGTGAGTCTTCATTCAGTTGAACATAATTATATACCTTACATAAATTAGGAGTCAATTAATTTATAAATTCCTAATAAAATTCCCCAGGTAATCCGTCTACCCCTGGTGACTTGTTATTTTTTTACTTTTAGTATAATCTCTCTTATTTCTTCTTCTGTAATAGGGGATATCATTTCCTTTGTTTCTTCTTCTGTTATTTTTTTTAAATCAATTGGTTGCAAAAGAGGTTTCACTTTTTCTTCCTTATTTATTAGATTCTGACCCTCATATAATTTTTTATAATATTCTTTAAATGCATTAACTATATCCTTTGGTTGAGTTAACATTATTGAGGTATCCGGGTGTTTGATTTTGGAACAACTCTGCTTGCTTGAGCCTTATGTAATTGAAAGGCTTTTAATTGGGCTGCTCAGTCCTTTTATATTAGAACTGACACAAATAACATCATCCATTCACCTCATTATAATTGTTATATGTGCTAGTAACCAATGTGCCAGTAATACAGGAAAAAACAACAACAACAAAACCAAAAATGCTTTAGCTGTCAATGGCCAGTAATTAACGTGAACAAAAACAAAATCAAAAACAGGAACTATGTTCATTAACAAGGCTTCCACACGTCCATTCTGCCCAGTTCTCCTCCCATAGGCCAAATCCCGATGTAAAAAGGGCAGAGAGTTGAGGCGCTGACTCCCTGGGGTATCAAAAGTGCACAGCGTGCTTGCAGCCATTCTGTTTTAAAACACGGCTGCCTCCAAGAGTTATTTCTACTCCGTAAAGTATCAGAAAAGCGTCTGTCAGTTTGAAAGAAAATAATTTTTTATCACGAAAATAAAGTGGGGGGTGGACCACCTAAACATATACATCTTTACAATGAACCAGTTTATCCTACGTTTTAACCAGTTTACTCACATTCTGAAGCTGAAATAACTGTTAAAGTGTACTGTTTACATATTTTAAATAGTTAAATCCTTCTGTAGAAACGCTTGAAGATCCAAGTCCGACAATGACGCCGTGCCCAATCCACGTCCACCTTTACCTTGCACTGACCATCTTGCCTTCGACATTTCTCTTGTTTGTCTATCTCGTTCATTCACTCGAACTTTAATTCCTAGCTCCCTTAGCGGTAGTGCAGCATCCACCAGTGTAGGGAAGGTTTTTACTCCCGTCTCCAGGTAAATCCTTATTTGTGCTGGATAGACACACTGCGCTCGTACATTCTTCGTCTTGAGCTGTTTCATGACGTCTCGCACCTGTGCTCTTTTTTTCTCTGCAGCTCTGGTGAGAAGTCGTTGTCAAAGTAGATCTGTTTCACGTTGTACAATACTTGTTTCTGTGACCAAGCTTGTAAGATTGCATCTTTAATGGCATAGTCCAAGAATCTCACTATTATCGATCTAGGAGGTGCGGCAGGATCTTTAGGTTTGGCTGCAAATGCCCTAAGTGCTCTTTCGATCTTTGTATCCATATCCTGAGGCAGCTGCCAAACTGTAGTAAGCAAGCCTATTACAAATCCCATTGTGTTTTCTCCTTTGCAGCCCTCAGGAACCTGATATATTCTCAAATTATTCCGGCGCAGTCTATTTTGCAAATCTTCGAACTTTTCTGTGAGATCTGCCTCGCGTTCGGAGATATCGGAGCACCCTTTCGTGCCTCATAACAGACTCCTCAGCACCTCCGATTCGTTCTTCTGTCTCCTCAATTTTGCTCTCCAAACCATTCATTTGGCATTTAAAATCCAATTTTCTCAACGATAATTTTATTTGTTTATTTCAGTTCATCCATCATGTCAGAAAGTTTGGATGCACACGGGCTAGCTTTAGCATGTCTAGCACGGCTAGTTGGTTGTTTTTAATCATCTATTTCGCGCACATTTTCATTTTTTGCGCCACCGGAAGTCCTCAACAATTTATGTTGACCCATGTGACCCATTTTTGTGTTGTTTTTGAGGTTTGTGTTTGGATTATTGTTCGGTTGGAAGATCCAAACATCTCCATTATAAGATTTCTAACAGAGTCAGTCACTTGTTGATTTTTTATCTATCGGTATTGGATAGAATCCGTGATCCCATGTGTCTAAACAAGATGTCCAGGACCTCCAGCAGAAATATAGGGCCACAACTTCAAAAATACAGCAGTATATTTCATTGTACACATCGGGTTTTTTATCTTTTTATCCATGTGTTCACCAAACCCATCTTGAGTGTTTGCTGTTAAAAAGCTTTTTTTTTTCTTTTTCATCTGACCATAGAAGCCAGTCCCATTTGAAGTTCCAGTCGTGTCTGATAACTGAATATGCTGGAGTTTGTTTTTGGATGAGCTAGGATAATTTTTATTGAAACCTTCCCAAGCAACATGTGGTGATGTAGGTGCTGTTTGACAATTTTTGTAAGGTTTTCTGACCCAGAGACTCAACTATTTTCTGCAATTCTCCAGGTGTGGTCCTTGGACCAGTCTTTAGCCACTCAAACTCTCCTCCTCACTGTGCATAAGGACGATATAGACACACGTCCTCTTCCAGGCAGTTTCGTAACATTTTCTGTTGATTGGAATTTCTTAATTATTGCCCTGGTGGTGAAAATGGGAATTTTCACTGCCCTAGCTCTTTCCATAAAGCAACTTCGCTAAATTGTGGAGTTCAATTATCTTTTGCTGCACATTGGAAATATAATATTAGTTTGTTTCTCATTGTGATGGATGGATGGATGACCAGCATTCATCCCAGTCACCGGCTGTTCTTCATCAGTGGCCTAAAAACTTTTGAAAAAAGAAAACAATGATTGAAAATCTATCTATTTTCAGATAGAGGTGCATCCACATCAGTAAGGATTGGTAAATAGTCTGTTTTATCATTTCAACCACTTTGTGTGTTTTTTTTAATGTCTCTGTCTACCACAGCTCTCTAGAATGCTATAATGGCAGCACTAGTGTGAGGGCATGTAACATTGTTTGAATAAATATTTTGCTTTCAGAAAGCTACTTCTTTACAGAAACATTAAAACAAACATGACATTCACATACCTCACAATTGTTTATGTACGTGGAGGGCTGTTCATTAAAGTGTTAGTTCACCAAAAAATGTTCACCAAAAAAATCTCCCCATGTTGTTCCAAAGCCATATAAACTCTGCTAATTTTTGGAACACAAATAAATATATTTAATATTCTCTTAATTTTTGTCCTCCATTGCAAGACCAATATTTTCTTCTGAATAGAGTGGTTCGCTATTATATAATTTAAGATTTATTCATATATAAATATTGGCATGGATTCCTTCTACAATAACTCTTTATTTTTGAAGCTTGAAAATGCTGATTATATAGACTCTCAATGGATTACCAAAATATTATGAGATAAAATTAAATATATCTTCATTTGTGTTCTAAAGATAGACAAAAGTCGTATAGGTTTGGAATGACATGAGGGCAAGTATTTTTTTTTGGTGTGAGCTATTCTTTTAAGAAACGAAGACCAAGAATGATGACTCTCCAAATCAGACAACTGCAAAGTTGGTTTGAGTTCTGCAATTAAAAAAAACAGACATCAATGGTTTCATAAAGTATGAAGACGTAATCATACTGTTGTTGCATTAAAATGTGAAGAAAACAGGCAGGACACAAAAGAAACATTTATTCTCAAAAGATCATCAAGAGATTTGAGCACAGCTGCGCACAACCTTTTCCTGTAGGAATGCCTAAACACAATTAATATTGATATTTTCACAATATTTATGCTTGCATAAATATTGGCAATTTTTTTTTTAATTTTGTTGAACAGACGGAAGAAGATCCGTCAATGTTCACTTGTTTCGTTATGTTCAGATGTTCTGTAGCGGTCATGTGAGGAGTTTTTACTCTTGTTTGTGTCAGAGGTTATATACATATATAGGCCTAATACATAATTAATATACTTTGAAATAATTTTATTCAGTGATGCAAATCAGAATTTTCATCAGCTGTTACTCCAGTTTTCAGAGTCATATGATCCTTCAGAAATCATTCTATATTGATTTATTAACATTGTAGAAAACCAGTGTTTTGCTGCTTAATATTATTTGGAACCTGTGAAATTTTGTTCAGGATTATTTGAATAGAAATAATCCAGGTATTATATGGCCCGGTATCCTGGCCTGTCAGCCGCATAGCGGGTGCGGTCCTCTTCTGGACCGCGGGTCCGGCAGCTCACAGCTCTGGCGGCACGGGATCCCTCTACGCTCCCCTCCTGGACCCACGAGGACACCATCGTGCATGCACGGGGAAGAGACCGGTCTCTCGAGGAGAGGCACCCCCGGCGTTTAACTCGCTGTTAAACTGTGATGAGGTTTCATTCACGTCAGGTGTGCCTCAACACACAGGATGGTATTAATAATAGAACGTAAATGTCTCGAATGAAGATGACGGGTTAAGGCCATATTTTATTAAATCAAGCAAATGAGCAGAAATATGGACGAAGAACCCACTAACATGACAGCAAAAAACTAAGGAGCAAAGCGCAAGGCCTAACAATTACCGTGAGATGGGTAAAATGCAACAAGAGCGGTGAACTTGCAGTGACGCATTTAAACAGCGAGATTGCACAAATATATGGAATTGTTCTGGCGCAAATATGAAAAAACTTTGCGGTTTATTTCTCACAACGGTGTGACAAGGCCTTTAAACAGACGAATAAAGTCAGGATAGGCCTATCTAGCAGTTTTAGGCATAGCTACCAGTGACCAGTCTGGTGAGTGAAAGAGTTAGATCGTATTGTTCTTATTGTCTCTATAAAGATTTGTAAATTTATTTACATTTAGTCATTTAGCAGACGTTTTTATCCAAAGCGACTTACAAATGGCGAGTACATAAAGCGATTAATCTTGAAGAGGCAAACATAGAGAGGAAGTTCCAATAACGCCAAGTCTCAGGCATTGTGCAAATAAGTACAAGCTAGCAAGGGAAGGAGAGAAAGATAAAGATTTTGAAAAAGGGAAAGTTATTATTATTTTTTTTTTCATGTAGTCAAGTAGAGTTGAAAGAGATGAGTTTTCAGTTGTTGCTTGAAAATTGACAGGGATCCAGCATTCCGGATGGGGTGGGAAGATCATTCCACCGGCCAGGAACGGTGAAAGAGAATGTTCTGGAGAGTGATTTTGAGCCTCTCTGTGATGGTACCACGAGGCGTCGCTCACTAGCAGATCTCAGGCTTCTGGTGGGGATGTAAGTTCGTAATAGTGAGTGGAAGTAGGTGGGTGCTGAGCCTGTGGTTGTTCTATATGCAAGCATCAGTGTCTTGAACTGGATGCGAGCTGCAACTGGTAGCCAGTGCAAGGAGACAAAGAGAGGTGTAACATGGGCTCTTTTGGGCTCGTTGAAGACCAGTCGTGCCGCTGCATTCTGAATAATTTGTAAAGGTTTGATTGTGTTTGATGGAAGTGCAGCTAGAAGAGCATTGCAGTAGTCCAGTCTAGAAATGACAAGGGCCTGGACAAGAAGTTGTGCAGCATGCTCTGTCAGAAAGGGCCTGATCTTGCAAACCTGCAAGATCGAGCAGTCTTTGCAATGTGCTCTTTGAAGGTCAGCTGGTCATCGAAGATTACACCAAGATTTCTGACCGAAGCTGATGGGGTAATTGTTGACGATCCTAACTGAATCGTGAAATCAAGTCAAGTCAAGTCACCTTTATTTATATAGCGCCTTTAACAATACAAATTGTAACAAAGCACTGCACAATATCAAAATAGGCAAATTTGTCAATAATGTAAAATGACAGGATTTAACACTCAATTATCTGCTGAATGCATTTCATTATTGAATTTAGTAGTGGCATTGTCCAGCTTAGTTCACTTTAAATAATATCTGTGCAATCAAGTCGATGATTGTGCTGGAAATGAAGTGTCCCCAACTGAGCAAGCCAGAGGCGACAGCGGCAAGGAACGAAAACTCCATCGGTGACAGAATGGAGAAAAAACCTTGGGAGAAACCAGGCTCAGTCGGGGGGCCAGTTCCCCTCCGGCCAGACAAATCAGTAGTTTGTTCCAACTGTAGCAAAGTCAGAGTGTAAGTGGTCCACTGGTTCCAGGGGTCTTTCCCCGATGGATGTCTAGGTGACGAGGTCCTCACTGGAGCTCTGTCTCTGGGGGCTCATCTCGGAGGTCCTCGGAGGGGTTGTCATCGTCTCTTCTCAGGTGTTCGGTCATCTCTATCGTTTAAGGGTAGGATCCAGACTGAGGCTTGTGTAATTCCTAACTACCACGGGATGTTAATCCCGTGGCAGTAACATAGAAACAGTAAGACAATTAGCGTAGCAGCGGCTCCATCCAGGAATAACCCTGGATGAAATTATCATTATAACCCAAGCTAAAGCATAATAATGTGCATGTGTTCAGATGGACTGGCAGTACAAGATTGTGAGATGCATTATATGAATGCTTGGCTAAAGAGATGCGTCTTTAATCTAGATTTAAACAGAGAGAGTGTGTCTGAACCCCGAACGTTTTCAGGAAGGCTATTCCAGAGTTTAGGAGCCATATATGAAAAAGTTCTACCTCCTTTAGTGGACTTTGCTATCCTAGGTACTACCAAGAGTCCAGAGTTTTGCGACCTTAGGGAGCGGGTTGGATTGTAGCGTGATAAAAGATTAGTTAGGTACGCAGGAGCTAAATCATTTAGGGCCTTATAGGCAAGTAATAATATTTTGTAACTGATACGAAACTTAATAGGTAGCCAGTGCAGAGACTGTAAAATTGGAGTAATATGGTCATATTTTCTTGACCTGGTAAGGACTCTAGCCGCAGCATTTTGTACTATCTGTAGCTTGTTTATTGAAGATGCAGGACAACCACCTAGCAGTGCATTACAATAGTCCAGTCTAGAGGTCATGAATGCATGAACTAACTTTTCTGCATCAGAAACACTTAACATGTTCCGTAGCTTGGAAATGTTTCTAAGATGGAAGAATGCTGTTTTTGTAACATTGGAAATATGATTTTCAAAAGATAGGTTGCTGTCTAATATAACACCCAGATTTTTAACTGTAGAGGAAGTAACAGTACATCCGTCTAGTTGCAAATTGTAATCCAAGAGATTCTGTGTACTGTTTTTAGGTCCAACAAGTAATATCTCGGTCTTATCTGAATTTAATAGAAGAAAAAAAAAAAAAATCATGCTGTAGAGTTGGAGTTGCAGGGAAGACAAGAAGCTCAGTCTTTGCCAGGTTGAGCTGTAGATGGTTTTCTTTCATCCATGCCGAGATGTCCGCCAGGCAGCCTGAGATCCGTGCAGCTACTGTTGGATCATCTGGTCGAAATGAGAGATAGAGCTGTGTGTCATCACCATAGAAATGGTAGGAGAAGCCATGTGCCTGTATGATGGGAGCCAGTGATGTAGTGTATGTGGAGAAGAGGAGGGGTCCAAGAACTGATCCCTGGGGAACCCCAGTGACCAATTTATGTGCTTTGGATACCTCCCCTCCCCAGGCCACCCTGAAAGACCGACCAGTGAGATAGGATTCAAACCAGCAAAGTGGAATCCCAGTGATATCCAGTGATGAGAGGGTGGACAGGAGGATCTGATGATTGACAGTGTCAAAAGCGGCAGAGAGATCCAGCAGAATGAGGACTGATGATTTGGAATTGGCTTTTGCAATTCGCAGGGCTTCAGTGACCGATAGTAGCGCAGTCTCAGTTGAATGGCCACTCCTGAAACCTGACTGTTTAGTGTCCAGTTTGTTGTTCTGTGAAAGAAACAATGAGACCTGGTTAAAGACAACTCGTTTGAGTGTTTTGGCAATGAATGGAAGGAGAGAGACAGGTCTGTAGTTTTCTAAAAGAGAAGTGTTTAATGTAGGTTTTTTGAGCAGTGGGGTTACCCGAGCCTCCTTGAATGCAGTGGGGAAGATGCCTGTGAGGAGAGATGTGTTGATAATGTGTGTGAGTGCTGGTAGGAGTGCGGGAGAGATTGCTTGGAGAAGGTGTGAGGGGATAGGGTCTAGAGGACATGTTGTAGGATGGCTGGAGAGGAGAAGTTTGGATACTTCCGCCTCAGTGAGGGGACAGAAGGAGAAGATGGGAGTTTGAGCAGTGGATCTAGTTGGTTTGGGGTCCTGTGTGAGTGGAGGTGAAAACTGACTGCTGATTGTTTAATTTGTTTTTAAAAAAAGTTGCAAAGTTATCAGCTGTGATAGAAGTGGTGGGAGGTGGTGGAGGGGGACAGAGGAGAGAATTAAATGTTCTGAAGAGATCACGCATATCTGGAGCATTGTTGATCTTGTTATGGAAATGTGACGATTTGGCAGTGTGGACTTCAGCGGAGAAAGATGAAAGAAATGATTGATACATACTCAGGTCCGACGGCTCGTTTGATTTTCGCCATTTTCTCTCTGCCGCTCGGAGTCTGGTCCGATGTTCACAAAGAACATCAGATAACCAGGGGTTAGAAGGGGCAGTCCGTGCTGGCCTGGAGGAGAGAGGACAAATGTCATCTAGACAAGTGGTTAAAGTAGAGCATAAAGTATCAGTAGCAGCATTCACATCCAGAGATGAGAAATTGGTAGGTGAGGGAAGAGAGGAGGATACTACAGAGGAAAGATGTGAGGGAGAAAGGGAGAAAGGGAGCGTAGGTTTCGTCTAAATGTAACCGGTAAGGGGGTTGGTGGCACCCTGGTAGCAAAATGTAATGTGAATTTAATGAAGAAATGGTCAGAGATATGTAGTGGTTGTACCAGAATGTTATCTGCAGTACAATCGCGTGTGTAAATTAAATCAAGTTGGTTGCCTGATTTGTGAGTGCTAGTAGTGGTAAGGCATTTGAGGTCAAATGAAGCTAGGAGCGAATGAAAGTCTGTAGCATAAGGCTTTTCTAGATGAATGTTGAAATCGCCAAAAACTAAGAGTGGAGTTCCATCCTCCATGAAAGAGGACAGCAACCCATCCAGCTCCTCTAGGAAGGGGGCTAGAATTTGGCCAGGGGGATGGTAGATTACCACAATCTGGAGTTTTATAGGAGCCATTACAGTAATCGCATGGGATTCAAATGAGTTGTAATTGCATAGGGGCGAGTGGGTTGAGTATTTCCAATTATTTGAAATGAGCAGACCAGTGCCCCCATCCCGGCCAACCTGGCGTGGGGTGTGAGAGAAAGAGAAATTGTTAGAGAGGGCAGCTGGAGTTGCTGAGTCTTCTGGACGAATCCAGGTTTCAGTCAAGCCCAAGATGCTGAGAGTGGATTGTAAAGAAAAAGCGGAAATGAAGTCTGCTTTGTTGACAGCTTACTGACAATTCCAGAGAGCCACGGAGAAAGAAAGAGGTGTAGTAGAAGATGTAGAGATGGGGTGCAGGTTAGCAGGATTACATTGCCGTCTGCGTGTGATGTGAGAGTGTGGTCGAGAGACAACCGGAATGGGTTTGAAACACATGATAGAGATGGAAGGATAGAGGATAGCAAAGGAGAGTGTGTGAGGGAAGGGAGAAAAAATTATACCTGAATGCGTTGCCGGTGTCGTTGCTCGGGTGAAGTCGCACAGGGAAAAAGTCGCTTGTCTTTACACTCGTCTGTCTTCACACGAGGATGCTGAACGCTTCCGCAGATGCTTCCGCGTCAGCCTCGGACATCAAATAAATACACAGTCTAATTAAGAGAATAGAGTGAAAACAGCTGTGGACGGCTTCTGATTAGCCCAGCCAATAAGCCTAACAGAGTGCTAATGGCTCGAGACGAAACTAATACCTTGCCCAAGGAGCAATGGAGGTGCAAATGATTATAGTTACCAGTAAGTGCAATCAAAACTATTCAACCAATGAAAATGCAGACTACAAATAGGTAGGAAACTAAATATTCCTTCCTAGGAGCAAGTAAATAATTTAAACAACAGATCTATCAACAAGTATTAAAGACACTCACAAGCTGACGTCCGTTTCTTCTGGTGACTAATCGGCTTTTCCCCATTTATATTCATTTATGAACGCAATTACAAAATTTGTCTTAGTGACATTCAATGGAATATTTTATTAAAATATAACGCCTAGGACCGATTGAGAAACGCTCTGTCAAGTGTTCGCCCAAGAAACCTGAAACTTTATTGTAATAATTTAAAAATACATATAAGCATCATGCCTGCCACATTTGTTAAAAAATAACATTTAAGCTAAACAAACATTTACAATTGTGAATATTATATAAATGTTAAAAACTACTACATCCAAAGTATTAGACAAGCCCTTAAAAAAGAACATGAAGCCACGATACTCGTGCATAATGTGATTTCTTTGTTGGGATAAGAAGGTTCATCTATTGGAACTTAGAAAATAAGAGCAAATCATTTTAAGATGAAATACTTTCAAATGTAGGCTTGTCAAAAAGGAAGAATATTTTATCTGGTTTAGTTGTATTTAAAAAGTGCAACTTATAAAAGTATTGTGATCCTTCGTAGAAGTAAATCGTATAAAATAAAGAGAACCGATTATTGACTTTGTTAGAACACAACGGGTATGAAACTATATTTGGTAATCTTTTATACAAGCTTTAAAGGAAGTTGATACTTTAAAACAGTAAGTATTATACAGATGCACAATACTTGATTTTGGGATGCAAAAAAAAAACCCTGAACTGCTGACCTTCCTGAATGGTGCCTCTGTGTGTCTGTGTGTGTGTGTATTTGTGAGAGGATCAGTTTGGAGTTGGCATTCCCTATTTTAAAAACCATTGTCAACATGATTTATTTTGTAATATCATGTTTTGACCTTATATTTACTAGGGATTGAAACCTTTCTAATAATTACAAAAGTAATAAATTAATAAATTAAAAAGATATAGATTTATGAACCTTGTGAACAGTTAAAATTTAACAACAGTATTACCACTATTAATAAGCAGTCTTAACAACAAAGCATTTTTTATACATATTGTAGATTAACAACGTAGGTATTTGCATACTGTTGGACATTCATATAGCTTGTTCTGTGCTTTTAAAGCGTAATTAAATATTCTCAGGGGACCCATTGCTCCACATAAGGTGTTCCTCACATGTGTTGATTCATTCAAGAGTAGTTTACAACTCCAAATAATGCGCGTTGTGGTGACAGGTCTGTAGTTGACTTAAACAAATATTTTAAATGAGCTTTATGGGGGAAAGGGTTGGTGCCTGCAAATGTCATAAAATCTCTCTTCAAAAACGGATACATCCCCATGTGGTCTGTCTACACATATTATATTTTCAGCGAAGGCTGTGTTTCACCCGGATATTTATCACGCTGATAAAGGTCGGTTCAGAAAAAAAAAAAGTATGAACATATACAACTATATAAGCGCCGAACTAGATCACGGACTCACCCCAGTAATAGTCTAAAATATGGAAAATTGTATTTATACTTTTAAACGGAAAAGTGCTTTAAAATATAATAAACTAAGTACAATTTTATTTTGTACATGTCAGTTGTAGATGACAGAATTCACATTTTTGGGTGAACTGTACTTGTACTGTATTTCACTTGACTATTGACTATAAGTCTGTAGCAATTGTTATTAATGACAGCCCTGTATTTGTATACCTTTTTCCCATGTATCTGAAAATGTGTTGAATCTTGACATTCACAATGAAGTTTATCTTTGTGACCACTATTTGGTGCAACACCAATATTGTACAAGTACCTGCATGTTTTCTTTTTTCTGCCTGTTGCTGTTTAAAACAATAGTTTTCCACAATACAAGCATTTTCAATTGTGCTTTACAACATTGTTAAATTAACTGATGTCATAATATTTTTGTCTTCACCCGTTAAAGGCAAATAAAATCTACTGAACAGACATTTAAAAATGTTTACATGAGGTAAAAATAAACCATGTTAAATCTGTATATATTGTGCTGGATTTATTTGCTGCTAAAGTTAGGACTTTGCTATAATTTTTTTGAAAATACCATATAACGGATTGTCCGTTATATGAGGAAAATGTAGAGGAAAATGTAAATCTACAGAATTTTCCATTTTAATGTTGAAGGAAATGTCCGTAAATTTAACAGAAAATGACCTGGTAATTTTCTGCCAGCAAATTCTCTGTTTTTTTTACGGAATTATTTTGTACAGTGTAGGTTGACCTTGGCTGACACAGGCCAGGCAGAGAAGGTGAAAAGTATTTAAAAAAGTTTAAAAAGAGAGATTTCCAGGCCCTGTCTGTCATAGAGTTTGGTCCAGGTAGGGTTAAAGCGATCCTACATCCTATAGACTGAATGATATGCCTAAAGTACAATTGACCATTGCACGGTCTACGATTCTGCAGGGCTTCCAAGGGTTCTGATTCTTTATCTGCCTCAACTCCCATCACATTCTAGTTTTTTTATTATTTAGTCATTTAGCAGACGCTTTTTATCCAAAGCGACTTACAAATGAGGACATTATAGAAGCAATCAAAACCAACAAAAGAGCAATAACATGCAAGTGCCATTACAAGTTCTGGTTAGCCTAAAGGCCCGTACACACCGGGACGAATTTCGCGCGCGTTATTCGCCGACGTTTAACGCCTCGTGACTAAACAAAGGGCGCCAATGTGAGTGTGCACACCGACACGAAAAACGCCACGCGTAAAAGCGTCATTTTTTTTTAAACGCCTCGGGTTCGTTTTTTTGGTTTGACGCGCCGCGTCAAAAACTATCCGACCAATGAGATTGGCGCTTTTGCTCACGTGTCTGGAGCAGCTGAAGTTACAGTAAAACACAACTTGGGGGCGCTCAAACACAAAACAGTCTTGCCGAGCACTAGGGTAGTGACAGTGAGGAAATGTTCCCATTACACACGATGGGGAGTTACATTACAATACCCTGTAAGCGCTGTGCGTGTTTTACTTTGACTCAAATATCAGCGGCAATTCTGCGTCAAGCACTGTTTAAATAAAATAAAAATCAGCAAATAAATTCTCATTACAATAGCCTGTAAGCGCCGTGCGTGTTTTACTTTGACTTTAATATCAGCAGCAATTTTGCGTCAAGGACTGTTTGAATAAAATCAAAATCAGCAAATAAATTCTCAAATAAATGAGAAACTGAATGTTTTTTTTAAACATCACTTAGAGCAGGGATGCCCAATAGATTGATCACGAAGACAATGCTGGAAGATCACGCTTTAGCTCAAGTGTTTCTCAACCAGGGGCCGGGCGAGAGATAAAACTACAATATAATATATTCACTAATATTATGACTCCTATGTTAAGTCATGTAAAAAAATATATAGCCTATAAATAAATAACAGTACCACCTCTCTACATATTCTGTGTTTCGGAGCAGCACATATTTCTCATCGTGTGTAATACAGACTGAACGGTTGCTCAAAAACGCTGTATAGTCATATGAAACGCAAACTACATCTCTCAGTTGGATAAAAGAAGCCAGTGTCACACTAGTACACACAAGTTTTGATGGACGACTATTGTAATCAAGGAAAAGATGATTACAGTGACAGGATCGTGCATTAGGCGCGCGTTATGTCCGTTATAAATGATGCGCAAACGAACCGTGTATGTGCGCTCTCGATCACTCATATTTCTGCTTGAACAGATAGTTAGGCTAACAAATAAAAGTGTAGTCTGCATAAAATTGTATTTATTTTATTCGTCTTGTATTTATTGACAGAAAAATGTAAATAACATTTTGCTGCCAACACGGAATAAAGCGTCACAGAGAGAAAAAATTATTTTTATTCGTTTTGTCAGGATATAATTCGTTTATGCAAACATTCAGCCTACAACACAATGGGAAAAAATGTAGGTTTAGCCTAATATATATTTTATAAGTCTTGTCAAAATACTAAATGCATTTAACATCTTGCGGTTAACACAGTGAAAAGTGCAGCAGAGAAAAATAAATACATTTGACAGTCTGTCATTTAAAATGATAGAATAAGCATAATACAAAAAAGGAAAGATAGTTGAACGTCCTTCAATGACATCGCATTCACACTCCATCTTTATTCTGATCTGTCACTCATCACAACCTGCCAGTTCTGTCTGAGAGCTGTATATTATATCTGCATCGTTGCACATGCTTTGCTCAGACCCTGCAAATAAAACGAAGCACTGGTTCATGCTGCAGCACGCGGATAACGGTCCGAGTGCAGGCTGCACCGGTGCTCGATAATAATAAAGCGCAGATATGCTGTTCTGAAAGGACGTCAGGAACGGGATAATGTTAGACCGCCCGCTCCCGTTCAAATTGCACCAGAGTTACCGGCCGTTACCACGTTATATTCAGGAAATTAATCCCGCGGCGAAATCTGGTTATCAATTATAACCCCAAACACAATGTTTGATTTAAAATACAGGTAAAAATCAATACTGTGATGCATAGCTCTCGTTCGTTCGGTGCACTGCATTGAGCAGCAGCGTTCAGTTTTAATTGCAGTGTCCTCTAACTGAACTAAATTATTTTTATTACTATAAAAAAAATCTAAACGACGGTGAGATCTACACTGCAGGGAAGAAATTAGAAGACAAAGAAGATGCAAGGCAAGATGAATGTAGAGCTGCTGGTCTCGTTGGTGTCTGAACACAAATAACTTTATGACACATTTGTATGATTTTGACAAGTGTGTAAATACTTGCTCTCTTCTTCTGAGTGACAAGCGAGTGTCAGAAGCGTAAAGTTGCGCAGCACCACCTTGTGTACCGGGGTATTTCTGTTTTACATTAAGCGCCATCTAATGTCAGGGAATGAATTTGCATGTTCACTCGGCTCATCGTCAGCGAAAATCGCTTGGGTGTGAACACAAAAAACGCGTAGAAAAACACTGGCGAATAACGCGCGCCGATATTCGTCCCGGTGTGTACGGGCCTTAACACGTAGGAAGGATTTTTCTTTTTTTTTTTTTTGAAAACTAGTATGTAAAATATAGAAAAATTACACTTAGTGTTAGTTTTACAAGAAAAGTTAGCAGTTAAAGAGTAAATATGCAATTGATAGAGGGTCAAATGTATGTGTTTTTTTTAATAAAAAGAAGATAGATTAGATAACATAAATTTAGAATATAGAGTGCTAGAGTTAGAGGGTCAAATAAAGATGGAAGAGATGTGTTTTTAGCCATTTCTTGAAGATGGGTAAGGATTCAGCTGCTCGGATTGAGTTGGGCAGGTCATTCCACCAGATGGGAACAGTAAATGAAAAAGTCTGTGAAAGGAATTTTGTGCCTCTTTGGGATGGTACAGTAATGCGTCGTTCACTTGCAAGAATGCAAGCTTCTAGAGGGCATATAAGTCTGAAGTAATGAATTTAGGTAAAGGGGTGAAGAGCCAGAGGTGGTTCTGTAGGCAAACATTAATTCCTTGAATTTAATGTGTGCAGCTATTGGTAGCCAGTGAAAATTGATGAACAGAGGTGTGACGTGCATTCTTTTCGGCTCATTAAAGATTAATCTTGCAGCAGCGTTTTGGATTAATTGTAGAGGTTTGATGTAACTGGCTGGAAGACCTGCCAAGAGAGCATTGCGATAGTCAAGTCTGGACAGAACAAGAGCCTGCACAAGGAGTTGTGTTGCATGTTCAGAGAGAAAGGGCCTGATCTTCTTAATATTATATAATGCAAATCTACAGGACCGGCAGTTTTAGTAATGTGGTCTGTGAAATTCAGCTTATCATCAATCACAACTCCAAGGTTTCTGGCTGTTTTCGAAGGAGTTATGGTTGATGAGCCTAATTGGAAGGTGAAATTGTGATGAAACGATGGGTTTGCTGAAACCACAAGCAGTTCTGTCTTAGCTAGGTTTAGTTGAAGGTGATGGTCCTTCATCCAGCTAGAAATGTCCGCTAGACATGCTGAGATGCGAGCAGCTATTGTCAGATCATCAGGATGGAATGAGAGGTAGAGTTGAGTGTCATCAGCATAGCAGTGATATGAAAACCCATGTTTATGAATGGCAGAACCTAGTGAAGCCATGTAGACAGAAAAGGGAAATGGTCCAAGAACTGAGCCCTGTGGCACCCCTGTAGCTAGATGTTGCGACTTGGATACCTCACCTCTCCAAGATACTTTGAAGGACCTATCTGAGGGTAAGAGTCAAACCACTGGAGTGCGGTTCCTGAGATGCCCTTTCTCCATATGGTTGACAGGAGGATCTGGTGGTTGACCATATAAAAAGCAGCAGACAGATCCAGCAATATAAGCAATGAAGACTTGGAAGCCGTTCTTGCAAGTCTTAGATCTTCAACAACTGAGAGCAGTTTCGGTGGAATGTCCACTTCTGAATCCAGAGCCTGAATCAAGCTTTCTTAGCACCACCATCTTAAATCCATCATATAACCCAAATAAACAATAGCAGTGCCTGTATTGTTTGACAGTGTGTGCTTGTATAATCAACTTGCCATCATATCTGCTCCCGATCACATAAGAGCAAATAAATAATGTAGTTAGATGTGATTGCAGCCCAGTCAAATTATATTAAGTTGATATTTTGTTTTTGTACATCAAGAATAGCTATTTCTAATTCTTGCCTCTGACCTTCTTTTGGCAAAACTTAATCCAACTTCATTATCAGTGTAATGCCTGTAAGATGTATATTTATTTTTATATATTTTATTATTTATATTCATCAGTTGAATTTTTTTCTTCAGACATGTGTATGTCTTGTTCTGTCCTTTGTGTTCCATTGCACTTTGATTGTAACTTTAAAACCCTAAAATAGCCACATGTCGAAATCCAGATTTACCATGGTGAATGGTAACATGGTAAAAAGGATGAATGAAGACCAAGCATTCAATGTGTTGCCATAAGCCTTGTGTCATCATTAACTTGAATTAGTGTTGTAGTACTGTGCTGTGACGCTTTAAATTTTAAGCCAAGTCACTTATATTTATATAGTACTTTATACAATACAGATTGTTTCAAAGCAGCTTTAGTGTTAAACAGGAAAAAAGTGTGTCGATAATGAAAGAGGACAATAGTAAACACTCAATTTAAGCTCCAGTTTTAAAAGTCGGTGCATCATTGATTCAGTGATGTCTTCGTCCAGCACGGACAGTTTAGTTCAAATGGTATCTGTGCAGTCAAGTCAACAATATTGCCAGAAATGAAGTGTTCCCAAATAAGCAAGCCAAAGGCAACAGTGGCAAGGAACCAAAACTCCATCAGTGACTGAATTGGAGGAAAAAACCTTGGGAAAACCCAGGCTCAGACAGGGGGCCAGTACTTCTCTGACCAGAAAAAAACTAGCATGGTGTGTTTAATTCCAGACTGCAACACATGTCATTATTGTGCAGAGGACTCGCCTGGTTCCCATGGTCTTGTGCCAATGACCGTTGAGGTGACGAGGTCTTCGCAAGGTTCTGTCTCTATGGCTCATCTAGTTGACATGGTCACTGCTGACATTCAGGGCTGTTGAGGACATCTCTAGGTGCTGATCTACCATCTGGACTGGATACAGACTGGATCTGAGTGACTTCAGTGACCATCTGATCTGAATACAGACTGTATCTGGGTGGCCATGTGACCTCTGAATAAGAATGAAACAGACTAATATTAGTGTAGATGCAATTCTTCTTACAATGTAACATGTACATTGGGTGTTATGGGAAGTGTTCCCGGTTCAGGTTGACATGATTAATGCAGCCTAACAATCCTTTAACTGATTTGAATAATAAGAAATGTGTTAGTGTGCTATGTGTGAGCCTGGTTAAAGAGATAGGTCTTTAATCTAGATTTAAACTGACAGAGTGTGTCTGGAGTGAGCTTGGACACTAAATAGGAAAAGGATCTGCCACCCACAGGTGATTTTGATATTATAGGTATTATCAAATGGCCAGAGTTTTGAAAACGCAGTGGACGTGGAGGACTATAATGCGATAAGAGATTGCTCAAGTACTGGGAAGCTAAACCATTAAGGGCTTTATAAGTAATTTGCCAGATTTTAAAAAGTATACATTTGTAATACATCTAGAAGCTATTATTTCAGCTTTGGGGAATCATTTATTAAAGATTCAATATTGCTTTGATTAAAGGGATATTAATCTTTAACTTATGATTTATAAGTGACCATTAACATCAGTATATCTTTAACAATTTAGTTTTATATTTCTTCGTGGCCAACGATAAAAATAAACAAAATTAGTACTTTATCCAATTTGAGCTAGGTAACGCAATCTATGGCAAATAGTTTAAAACTTTAAAATCACACAGTCCAAGACATCTTTCTTTATAAATGAAACAAGGTTTATTTGCTAACTGTTATTCTACAATACATGGACTAAATTTAATAAAACACATAAACAACACATAACATACACACACACACACACTTTCGGAGTTTTGTGGTTAGAAGAAAGTTTAAAACTAGCACCCTTGTGCTATCCCGTAACTTTAACTAAAGGAAGATCACAAGCAGAGACTTTGCTATCTTTACTGCATACAGATGAATTCATCAGTTCAGTAAGGTTATGGAGAATTGTTTGATTACTTGCTTTAAGTTAAGCTGGCCGAAGATTTTATCTTTTCCACGTGTTTCCTTCGGATGGCTGAGGGAATCCCGGCGGCTGATTGGCTTGTTGCGTGATGTCACTGAGGGAACCCCTCCTGTGATTGGCGGTTGCCTGGTTCCTTTGTGACACGATGACCCTTGAAGTTCTTCTCTTCCTTCCCTGTAGTTTCAGGCTTTCAAGGTTTCTTCAGGAGTTGTTTTTCAGGATTCCTGCTGGATCTCATCCGTTTAAAAAAAATAGACGACATCTGTGACTGCAAGCTATTAAACGGGCAGACTGGGACAATACAGTTCGGTAAAGTTGGCAAGATAATCACAGATTCGACTTTTCCGGATCAATAACTCGCGAGCAAAACGTTGTTACGGCACAAATTACGCCTTTTTTCATTCGTAGTGATGTAGTAAACAAGCTACAAGCATGTTTTCCTCAAAACAAGCTTTCCTCCGCTCCGTGCAAAATACATTGATCTAAATGCGTCCTAAGGGATCGTCTGCAAAGTGCGTAACGCGAAAAACGTTACTAATAAAATACTCAATACCTTCACAGTAACACATTGTAGTGTCACCAAATTTAGTTCACACATCACTGCTCTCCTGCTGGTTATACCACAACAGTTTTTGTTTTTTTAATTTTGCTTTTACACATTTTTCATTATTTTGTATTATGAAAAATACTCAATACCTTCACAGTAACACATTGTAGTGTCACCAAAATCACTTCACACATCACTGCTCTCCTGCTGGTTATACTACAACACTTATTTTGAAAATCATTGCTTTGGCATATTTTTCATGATTAGTTATTATAAAACAAAATTAATAACTGTACTGTAACACACTGTACTTTCAGCAAAACCACTTCACACATCACTGATCTTATGCTGGTTATACTACAACATTCATTTTGAAAACAGTGGCTTTTGGCATATTTTTTTATGATTATTTATTATGAAACAAAATTAATAACTTTACTGTAACACACTGTACTTTCACCAAAATCACTTAAACTATAAGTAACACACAAAAAATAACTGTTGTAGTATAACCAGCAGGAGAGCAGTGATGTGTGAACTAAATTTGGTGACACTACAATGTGTTACTGTGAAGGTATTGAGTATTTTATTAGTAACGTTTTTCTCGTTACGCACTTTGCAGACGGTCCCTTAGGACGCATTTAGATCAATGTATTTTGCACGGAGCGGAGGAAAGCTTGTTTTGAGGAAAACACGCTTGTAGCTTGTTTACTACATCACTACGAATGAAAAGAGACGTCATTTATGCCGTAAAAACGTTTTGCTCGCGAGTTATTGATCCGGAAAAGTCGAATCTGTGAATATCTTGCCAACTTTACCGAACTGGACAATACTACGATCAAATAGGCTCGTGTTTGTAGCGCTCACTTCATATCAGGAAACGTTAAAGTCATCCTTTATCATTCCTTTCTGTTTGCTTAAACTCGAAAGCCTGGATTGCATGAGCAATTTTCTGTAACGTTACGTTAAGCTATGCAGGTTAATAGTTTTGTAAATGTCATGGACCTGTGTCATGCTACAGACGTAGCCAGCTGCTAGTAGTTAGCCGCAGGCTAGCGCCAACATTGTGCCAACAACGGTAGAGTTAAGCCATGATAAGTAAACAAATGTTTTCTGTAAACTGTAGACTGATTTAATAGTTAGGTGAAGTTTGATATCTGGCATAGCTAGTATTGGTAGTGTTGTTATGTTATCGACCAGATGTTACGGTCATGGGCGCTTCGTAGCGCAATCAGTGAGCCGAAGCCCAAGTCTTTGCAATTCAGCAAGCAGCGAGTGAGAGCTAAAAAGCATAAAGGCTAAAAGCTGTAGTGTTCATTTTAAACAGCTCGATTTGGGTCCACCCACGGGCGGCTGTCCCAATCAGATTGTTCTTGTGGGGCGGAGCCCCACCCCGCACGGCTTCTTTTGCCGCACCTACATTATCTGATAGTCAATTCATCACATGAAGGAAAATACCTCTAATAAGTTATAAAAGTATTCATCATTCGTACGATGCTGAGAATCGACATATAGTTCACACCAAATTGTTGCATTTATAACGATCACTCATGAGAAATCAAATTCATCATATTTCACACACGTTCATAGCTTTTCCTGCTAAAACATAAAACGGGTTCAGATTAAACATTAGAAACAACACATCATGCTTATAGAAGGCATAAAATGCAACCTTAATATATATATATAGTCTCTTGAGTATATTGTTTTTTGTGGTAGCAGTAGTTACTGGTTGTATTTTAGAAATCCCCTATGTAGGTTTGTATTTCTTTATCTGCTCCAGGAGATTAACAAAACGGTTCCTATGACATTTCAGAGGTGAAAGGGCTTTCCAGGGGTCAGGAAGTAATTTCTTGTGGAGGTCTGGTGATTTCCTCAGCTCGGGGTCTCATCGTAAATCCGTCTTCCTTGTTGAAAGCATCATTGAATTATGCATTAATGTTCAGGAGATCTTGGAGTTTGTAGTCGCTGTCCTATATCCAAATACGAAGTTCATTTCTTCTGTTTATTTATGTCAAGTCACCTTTATTTATATTGCGCTTTTAACAATACAAATTGTAACAAAGCACAGGACAGTATCAAAATAATATAAAATGACAGGATTTAACACTCAATTTTCAGCTGAATGCATTTCATTATTGAATTTAGTGATGGCATTGTCTAGCTCAGTTCAGTTTAAATAATATCTGTGCAATCAAGTCGATGATTTTGCTGGAAATTAAGATTCCCCAACTAAGCAAGCCAGAGACGACAGCGGTAAGGAACCAAAACTCCATCGGTGACAGAATGGAGAAAAAATCTTGGGAGAAACCAGGCTCAGTCGGGGGGCCAGTTCCCCTCCGGCCAGACAAACCAGTAGTTTGTTCCAACTCCAGCAAAGTCAGAGTGTAAGTGGTCCACCGGTTCCAGGGGTCTTTTCCTGATGGCTGTCTAGGTGACGAGTTCCTCACTGGAGATCTGTCTCTGGGGCTCATCTTATTTTTCTAGACTCCGCTGACGTTCAGGGCTGTAGAGGTTGTCTCTAGGTGCTGATCCACCATTTATGGCAACATTTGGTTAAGTCAGTATAATCGCTGATGGTTGGCTTCCTCTGAGGTCCTCCGAGGGGTTGTCATCGTCTCTTCTCGGGTGTTTGGTCATCTCAGATCGTTTAAGGGTTGGATCCAGACTGAAGCTTGTGTAATTCCTAGCTACCACGGGATGTTAATCCGGTGGCAGAAACAGAGAAACAATAAAGACAATTAGCGTAGCAGTTGTTCCATCCATTAATAACCCTGGATGAAATTATCAGTATAACCCAAGCTAAAGCATAATAATGTGCATTTGTTCAGATAGACTGGCAGTACAAGATTGTGAGATGCATTATATGAATGCTTGGCTAAAGAGATGTGTCTTTAATCTAGATTTAAACAGAGAGAGTGTGTCTGAACCCTGAACGTTATCAGGAAGGCTATTCCAGAGTTTGGGAGCCAAATATGAAAAAGTTCTACCTCCTTTAGTGGATTTTGCTATCCTAGGTACTACCAAGAGTCCAGAGTTTTGTGACCTTAGGGAGCGGCTTGGATTTTAGCGTGATAGAAGATTAATTAGGTACACAGGAGCTAAACCATTTAGGGCCTTAAAGGCAAGTAATAATATTTTGTAACTGATACGAAACTTAATATGTAGCCAGTGCAGTGACTGTAAAATGTAAGTAATATGATCATATCAATATGTTTATTGAATATGCAGGGCAACCACCTAGCTGTGCATTACAATAGTCCAGTCTAGAGGTCATGAATGCATGAACTAACATCAGAAACAGTTAACATGTTCCGTAGCTTGGCAATGTTTCTAAGATGGAACAATGCTGTTTTTGTAACATGGGAAATATGATTTTCAAAAGATAGGTTGCTGTCTAATATAACACCCAGATTTTTGACTGTAGAGGAAGTAGCAGTACATCCATCTAGTTTAAAAATTGTAATCAAAGAGATTCTGTGTACTGTTTTTAGGTCCAATAAGTAATATATGAATTTAATAGGAGAAAATTATTGGTCATCCAATCTTTTATATTTTTAACACACTCCGTTAACTTAGTTTAGAAGTTTCATCTGGTCTTGTTGAGATATATAGTTGAGTGTCATCAGCATAACAATGGAAACTAATCCCATATTTTCTAATAATATTACCATGGGGCAACATGTATAATGAAAATAACAGAGGACCTAGGCAGAGGCGTAGCAATGGGGCAGGCAAGGCAGGCAGTTGCCTGGGGCCCCGTATTTTGAGGTCCCCATCACCACTGCCTCAGACAGAAGATACCCCAGTCCATATGAAGGTCTTTGAATATGGAGGACATGGTGACAGCATTTGCTGTAGCTAAGGCTCGTAAGCACCATTTGACAATCCGTTACTGTAAATATGAAGATTGTTCAGTATCTTCAAGATTGTATTGTACAGTATTGTATCTTCTGCCATGAAGATGATTACATTTTTTTTAAAGAATAAGCACATTGTTTAAAAAAAATATATAACTATTTATGTTATATTATGTGTTTTGACTACTTTTTGTATGTTGTATAAATATATATCTAGGTAACAAAGATATATTAACAAAATAATATTTTAGAAGGGCCTCATCTATTCATTTTGCCTGGGGCCCCCACTTCATCTTGGTTCGCCTCTGGACCTAGGACAGATCTTTGTGGTACTCCATACTTTACTTGTGATAATTGAGATGCCTCCCCGTTTAAATAAACAAAATGGTAGCGATCGAACAGGTAGGATCTAAACCATCTTAGAGACTGCCCTTGAATACCTGTATAGTTTTGTAATCGATCTATCATTATGTCATGATCTATAGTGTCGAATGCAGCACTAAGATCAAGTAAAACTAGCAATGAGATGCAGCCTTGGTCTGACGCAAGAAGTAAGTCATTTGTAATTTTAACAAGTGCAGTTTCTGTGCTATGACATGGCCTAAAACCTGAATGAAATTCTTCATAGATATCATTTTTTTGCAAAAAGGAGCACAATTGAGCAGACACTACTTTTTCTAATATTTTTGACATAAACAGAACATTTGAAATGGGTCTGTAATTTGCCAGTTCACAATGATCTAGTTTTGGTTTCTTAATAAGAGGCTTAATAACCGCCAGCTTAAATGGTTTTGGGACGTGACCTAAAGATAACGAGGAGTTAATAATATTGAGAAGCGGTTCTTCTGCTACAGGTAACAACTCTTTCAATAGTTTAGTGGGTACAGGATCTAATAAACATGTTGTTGGTTTAGATGCAGTTATACGTTTATTTAGCTCATCCTGTCCTATAGTTGTAAAGCAATAATGTTTTTCTTTGGGTGCGATGAATGAAGCTGAAGTACTAGACGCTGTAGAATCTACATTTGGTATTGTATTTCTAATATTATCTATTTTATCAGTAAAGAAATTCATAAAGTCATTACTATTAAACTGTGAGGAAATATTTAGATTGGGTGACATCTGTTTATTTGTTAATCTAGCCACTGTGCTAAATAAAAACCTTGGATTGTTTTGGTGATTATCTATGAGTTTGCGGATATACTCGGTCCTTGCAGCTTTTAGAGCCTGTCTATAGCTGGACATACTGTTTTTCCACGCAATTCTAAAGACTTCCAAGTTCGTTTTTCTCCATTTGCGCTCAAGAATACGAGTTTCTTTCTTGAGAGAATGGGTATAACTATTGTACCATGTGTGACGGGCTCAAGAATCACACGACAAGAGGAGTACAATAAAGGCCCTGGAGGGTGTGTTTATTGGTGAGGTAAAGAGTGCCAACGTGTCTTGGTGCGGTGAAACGGTGCTCCGTGATCCGCCTCTGTCCTCAGTCCGAGTGTCCAGGTGCTGGGTGTCCGTGCTGTGCTCAAGTCCTGTGGCTGGCCGGTCACGCACTGCTCTCTGGAAGTCAAATAGAGAATGGGTTAGCGGTAAGTCTTCTGGAGACATCTCTCACCAGTGTGTGTGACTGTGGCTTTTGTAGCTGTCCTCTGATGAGATTCAGCTGTGGCCGGCCAGCCCGCGATGATTGCGTGCAGGTGTTCCTCCTCTGTTTCCAGGGGGACGCTGAT
The DNA here is from genome assembly GCA_003573665.1 of Oxygymnocypris stewartii. Taxonomy (NCBI): domain Eukaryota; kingdom Metazoa; phylum Chordata; class Actinopteri; order Cypriniformes; family Cyprinidae; genus Oxygymnocypris; species Oxygymnocypris stewartii. Next base: position 600,110 of record QVTF01018830.1, on the reverse strand, counting down.
GAGTGCTCGAGACACGCGTCACATTCCCCCCACCCTTAGCGTCTTCCTGGTCCCGCGGGACAAAGGGGAGATTGGGGCTGGGTGGGGAGTGAACCCTGACAGACCTGCGA